>CM060840.1:106020000-106432500 GCA_030762175.1 Metallyticus violacea | reverse complement strand
GTAAAAGTCATTGAGCGTTCGTCTCAATGAAAACCAGCTACTGAAGTTAAGCAGGGTTAGAAACCGCGCCCCGAGTGTTCGTAGTTTGCATCAATACCATGTTTATTCAACTAACAGTTTTTTCAATAGTGTTTAACGCCCGTTTTTACTACATAGGCACTATAGATACTCCTAGGCATTGTTATTGAATTCAAGGAACGAAGAGAAAGATTATCTTTATCTAACAATAACGAATTAAAATGCTTTCTCCTGTTTGCAGTTGTCATAATAAAGTCACTTTTAATTTCAGCTCTCAATTGAAGCGGTTTTGTCAGTGGTGACAAGTTGGTCGCCAGTTATGAAGCGATTTAACTTGCTGATCGCCATATTTTGTGGCGGCGTATTGCCTATTGTTCGCTTTGGTGTTGTTGCCTAACTTTCATGACAACATATCTCAGGATTTTGTTCTGCTATTTTGTGAATCGTCCTCAACAGGACTGGGAAAGGATATGAACTGTGTTAATAATATTCACACAATGCGTCATAATATAAACCGAGGGTGCCAAAATTGTATACACACTTTCACAGTAGATATCTATTTAATATATTTCAAAGTTGGACCGAAAAACAACAGTAATATGTAGTATGATGTTCTGTAAACAGATGTGACTCACATACATTATGATAGCATTGCTATGTGACAGGTAAATCAACAACGAACAAATGAAACCAAGATTGTCTTATGATGTTCTGTAAACAGTGAAGCCGGAAATAAGGCTGCCTTTATTAAATTAATAACTTGAGGCTGCAGAGTTATATTTCTAAAGGCATTAGATTTGATAAGGGTAATTATTATGTATATGTATAATGAAATCATTTAAAGATAGGCATAACAGGAATTGAAATAATTTATAACTTGTACTTATGTGAATGTCATTTCACAGGTGATTGTATCTTACAAGGGTTTTGTATACATTTTGTGGTAAAAGATGTGAGAAAGAGACAGAGATGTATACCTGACGCCTCATCCGCTGACCGCTCCTTAGACACTGCTGAGGAAAGGGTAAACTATCTTTTGTTAGGTCACGAAACTTCTGCTCAAGGAATACTTAGGAGTTCACAATAAGAAAACATGTGGCTGTAACGGAACAGTATTTGAACAAAGTCAGACAGCAATAATTTAAGAGAAAATGGAAATGTCAGAAAGGAGACGAAAATGTTTTATTGCAGGAAAGACAGGTGTACAGGGTATTAAAAACCGCCCATAACTACGTGCGTTATCTCTGAGAACATTTGGAAATCTACAAACTAAGGGAGACAAAAGATGTTTCAATAGAAATCAGCATGTAAGCAAAGTGCCGAAATTTGTGACAGGCTGTTTTTGGAAAATTCAGGATCGTGGGAAGATATTGTAGACCAAGAGGGAGAGAAGAATTCTAGCCAATGGTCATCGGATAAAAGTAAACGAATGAGAACTTATATAGAAATAAATATTTTTAAGATAGCCAATGATGAACATATAACACGGAAATAGGATAATATACGAAGGAATTTAATTTAGCGAGAGGCTTGGCGATGTGGTAGAAAACTGGAGTACAGAAGTCAGAGACTCACGATAGAAATACTAGAGATACGAGAAACACACGAGTGGATTCACTCAAGAGATACACGGAAGCAGGCAGCCTAAGTCATTCGAAAGCAATTGGTATAAGTCATTTCCAAAGTCAGTCGAGAGCAGTCTAAGTCATTCTAAAGCGGTCCAAGGATTCTAAGTTATTAAGGTGCTTCTAAAGTCAGTCTAAGTGAGTAGTGAAGTCAGCGACGAGCCGTCAGGAAGTAGCCTGCCAAGTTGTAAAATAAACTAAATGTTCAACCAGTGCCGGACTTTATTAATACAGTGAACAATCTCCTTCCCCCCCCCCCCTATTGACTTTAAGTCATTAAAAACAGTCCAAAATTTATCCTGAGATCCCATTCCATTTCCATTGCATTGAAACCACCCAAAATTCCTGTTTCAACAGATTTGTCTCGCATTACGTTATGCTGGCGTTGCTACAACAAAATGGAGCCAACTTCATCGTTTAAACAGGGGAAAGCAATTTTGAAGTGTTATTGGAAAACCGAGAATGTTGTTGAAGTTCAAAGGCAATGGAGACGTGCGTACAGAACAGAATCGCCAACGCGAGTAATAAATGCACGCATTCGAGACAAATTTGAGACTCATGGCACTGTATGCGATGTTTACAAGGGCAGACCTGGGAGACCTCGCACAGCAACAAGCCCCACGCACTGGATCCAAGGCACCGGATAGGATGAAGAGGTCTGATTGAGTTTCCACCGCGTTCTCCGGATCTAACTCCGTTGAACTTCTACCTTTGGGGAACTCTTAAGGATGTTGTATACCGTAGAAAACCAGCTACACTGACAGCACTTCAGGAAGAAATTGAAACGGCATGTGCTGCAATCGCTGAGGATACTTTCGTAAACGTTGCTCAATCAGTAGTTCAAAGTGCTCAGAAGTGTATCGACGCCTATAGTGGGCATTTTGAGCAACTGTTGTAACTGTAAAATTCAATTTAAATTCAGTTTTGTTATGTTAATACAGTTTTTTATTTGCTTGAAGTGTGTATACATTTTTTGGCATCCTCTGTATACCTTTCATTATAACATAACTAAGTTGATCAGGTTTTTCTTATTTTCTCAGTTGCGTCCAGCTGACAATGGTAAATAATAAACATTGCTTATTGAGAAAATATTGTATACATTGATGAATGTCGTCTAGTGGTCACCATACTTGGCCTCTAGACCCAAGATCGAGGGCCAGGATTTTTTCGGACATAAAAAGCCTAAGTGGCTTTCATCGGAAGGGAGTAAATCTGTGATACCGTGAATTAGATTTACGGCAGGTAAATGAACCCAAAGCCTGAAGAAGAGGCATTTGAGCAAAATTTGTCGGCCATTCCACGCCCTGAGTTGAATGGGACGCTGATGACCTGAGATGTTAAAGAGCGTCCGTAAGGAACCAAATCAACAATACATTGATGAAAACCGGGACAGTTTCGTGTTACATTTTTCGGAATTCGGTGAAAGCCTGGACTGTCCGGGCAAAATCGGAACATCTTGTCAGCCTAGTGCAGAAAGGACTACAATGTGTTGGAGGTGCTTTCTGTCATTCTCTCCACCATACGACGCCTTGCACTTCAGAGGTAAAAAGAGGACGCATGTTCGGCATGTAGGAATGTGGGACATAGGAAGAAGGGAGAATGTATCACCGGATTCGCCGTTATCAGGAAGAAGGGGGAGAGGGGACAAAAAGTACGGATGCTACTATATAAATGACAGGAGAGGAAATCAAAAAATTATCTCCGCTAGTTCTCTGGGGAAAACCCTCCAACTCTTTAGCGCTCAAATCTTAATGAATAATTCAATGCCTCTAAAATCCATTACGGTGGCCTGGGTCCTATTCCACAAAAGTATGGTCTAATGCATGCAAGTTAGTAAAGTCCTTGTAAAGTATTAGCAAAAAGTTACAACTGACGTCATATAGGAGCAAGATGGAGGAACAGCCGTTTACCATACGTCGCTATACCTTGAATTAGGTTATGTCCAATCCTTAGGCTTTTTTAATGTACAGAGCTGATTATTGTCATTCCTGCTAAATGGGTTTGCATTTTTTCTCGGATATAATGATAATTTAAATGCTTTATTGCGAATTTATCGATATTTAAGCGCAATGATTCATTTGAGATGATGGTCCCTTGCAGCTACATTTAAGAGCATACATTTCAGCAGTCGAGAGATGTCATTTATATTTATTTATTGTACATATCGCTTGACAATTACGTTCTCATAAGCAAAAACCTGGGAAAATTGTCTGAAAAGATATTATTTTAAAAGAGAATGAAAGGAAATTATTTTCGTGGCATGTAGCTAAGAACTTAAAAATACATGAACTAAGATGCTGGTCTGAAATATGCATTTGAAACAGGAAACGCCATTATCAGTCATAAGCCGTACTTAAATTGCACTCTAGTTAACTTTATAATTATACACAAATATTTATTTATTCTATCTTTATACATATGCCTACTAATCATTATCATAATTTTCGCTAATGCATTTAGGTCAACGGATTCCCTAAATCATTAAAAAGATAACAAATTTTGTATACATGCTAGTATTTTAAGTTACCAATATTTTTACATTTGTAGAGAAATTTATACAAATTACTAGTGCCCGACTAATTCTAATACTTCTGTTGAACAGAACAACGAAAAATCACTTGTATATTTGTAAGTGGGGTGTTGTAAAATACAAGCGTAACAGAAGGAAATGCGATCGTGTGTTTGGGAGGCCGACCCTGGACACATACTATTTCAAAAGAACTGTTCCGATAACAAACAAAATATCTGATTATTAATTAAGCGCAGATTTTTAAGAACAATTTTTCAAGCAAAGTCTCAAAAATCAATGTACATAAAAAGATGTTTTTGCAACGATCTCTCAGCAACTTAAAGCTCATTCACAGGCTGAATTAATAAGAAATAGGTGCTGTAAATTTATTATTGTATATAAACACCATACTTTTATTTGCGGATTAACTTTTGATAAAATATTTACCTATAGCAATGTTAACTATAAGTTTTTAAATATAGCGACAATTTAAGAGCATTATACGAGAAACAAAAGAGCATAGGGGTGATTCAGTAAATAATTCTGACAGCAGAATCGAAGTAATAAACACCCAGACGGCGGCTGTGAAACCGGTTACCGGACACAATTCGCTATTTTCCTGTGGAAGCACATTGTTAAAGATTTCGGAACAGTAACCTATAAGTAGGTCTGTTTACGTTATATTTCCTACAGCATTGTTTAACCATGGCAGCTAGTCGCCTTCTCTCGCAAACTCGTTACGAAATAGTTAAATATAGCTGCTAAATCAAAAGAGATAGTTTATCTTGCTGACCTAAAAACGTGTTCGGGGAGCAAATTATTCTTGTAAAATAGGTTACACGTTTTTTGGCAGCGTTTAACTGAGACGGTGATCAGGTTTAGGTGTAGTTCAAAAACGGTAACATTGTAACCATGGCTAATGTTCTCTCGGGACGTTTTGCGTTCGTAAAACAGAAGGACACTAGAGAATTTCTATCGTCTTAAAGGCGAATTTACAAAAATCTGCCTAAAGCCAAAGTATATCTTTTTTTGACCATTAGCAATATTCTCTCACGTCTTATTTGTAATCCATGCATGTTTATATACTATTAAAAGTATTGCAATATAATGTATCTGTTATTTTTATCTAAAGTGAATATTTTAACGCTTCTGTAAATTTTATTGACTAAATAACACAAGCAATATTTTTGGAAGCATTGCAAATGGTGGAATTGATGGTGTGGCTTCCCCATTAATATTTGAATTAGACAAATTTACGGTAAAATCTCTAGCTTTTTTTGTTTGTAGAATCTTCTAATATTTCCGAAAATGTTTTTAATTTTTCATGAAGGTAGGGAAGCAATGAGTACAAACTTTCATTTTATAAGGTGAAATGAAAAACGAATGCAAGGCCCATCATGTATGACGCTTTTTGATGCTGGGGGTTTTGTGATGGTAAGAAGCATATTTCACAAGTCACACTTCACGCCTTACAGGAGAATCTCAGTTTACATTAAACAGCTGCACCTCAATGACACGCAGCGCTGCATTGGGTTCAAGGTAACGCTGGCCGCTGACGCAAACTTGTGTATGTCGAGGTGAATGGACCGGTAACTTGCCATGCGCATAAAGATTTCCTTTCATTTAAGCAACTACGCATTACTGATAAAGGTTTTACTTCCCTGACAAGAAGCATCTTCGGGTTCGTAAACAAAACGGCAGCAAAATTTATTTACCTCCTTTATTTATTTATTTTAATAGTGTTTAACATCCGTTTTTACTGCTGATCACAGGCAATAGATAGATGAAATGTTACTTTTGGAAAAAAAACTTTTTTAATGAAAGAAACGTTTCAGGCTAAATTTTGTATATTTCCTCGGCATTTGTCATTTATGAAGACCAAGGAAAGCCTGGAAAAAACCTCAGCCAGGGAGGAAGGTCCTGACGGGATTTGAATGCCAGATCAGCCTTAACGACCTGCCCCGCCGTGACGGTTTATAACAGTGTTCAGGGCGTCCTAAAAGTTCTCCCCCTGACCAAGAAAACAAAAGATTTAAGAGATTATTTGTTATATATTTTTCAACATAGCCACTTTGTAAATTAAAACAATTACTTTCCAACATTTTAATACCTTTGTCCAACTGTGAAAAATAAGCGTCTATCTCAGCTTCATCCTCGTATTTGATGTGAATCTTCGTGCACCCAGCCTTTTATGTCTTCAGATTTGCGAACAAAGAGCCAGATTCTGCGGACTGGAAGCACTTGGAAGCGAAGGTCATGCAGTAACAATTTCAGACGTTGTGAAGGCGTGTTATGGTGATGAAGAAATTTCTCTTTCGCAAGGTGTTAACATTTAACATGTATAACATCCTTAAGTTGGTCCAGTAGTGAAGAGATATTCTCCCCTGTAATGGTTCTGCCCCTCTAGATGTAGTTTACGAGCACGAATCCCAGAAAACTTAGCCATGACTTTTCCTGCAGATGGAACAGTTTTTGTTTTCTTTGGTGCACTTTCACCTGTTGTCATTATTTGGACTGCTCCTTCGTCTCTGGCATGTGGTGATAAATCCTCCATGTTTCATCTACTGTTATGAAACTGTATTTGCGTTTAACAAGTATAAGCACTCATGCGAAATTTTCATTCGAATGCGTTTTTGGTCCATTGTTAATAAACCCATCGAGAGAATAGCTTTCTCATACCCAAAACGTCGTGTAAAATGTAGGGGACTCGGTGCCTATCGAGGTCTTTGCAATGTCAGTCAAGTCGCATACCTTCAATCTCAGACCACTGAGTACGGCATTATGAAATTTTGCCACAATATCGTCGGTTGTAGCAATTTTGGGGCGCTCTGAGCGCTGATCATTTTGAATGGATGTGTGACCACACTTAAATTCAGCAGCCCACTTTTTAACCGTTGAAAACGCGGGGGAAGAGTCCTTTAGCATGATATCTAACCCCTTTTGTATTTGTTGAACCATTCAAACCAAAGTACTTTATCACAGTTCGTATTTCAGTTTTATCCGTTTTGTAGAAATACTACTTTGTTTACACTTTTAGAATGCCCCTTGTCTGTAAAACCCCTCAGTTACTCCTAGAGATCTGCGTTTAGTCCCCTTCGCTCGTCGTCTGGTACGCAGTCATGTTTGAACAGTGGCATTGTCTTCAGAGACCACTACTGGCAAACTGGGCGTTTTACAGTAAAACAAAGCGACCGCCTAGAGGTCTAGTTTACGACTACATCTGGAGGTCCTGGGTTCGATTACAGATTAGTTCAAGCTGCCTGGGTAAGGATTTTTTCAGAGTTTTTCTTTACCTTGAGAAGGCGAATGTCAATTGATTTAAGGCGCTAAGGACTCCAAACTCATTTGAGACATCATTAATTCATTTCATTTATCATTACAGACTTATACCTAAAGTATTCACGTCCAAATTACAGACGTCGCGAGAAGACGAATAAAGTCAAAAGCGACAATAAATAACACATAAAAAAATTAATATCAGCGTTGGATTCAAAGGTAGGTAAATGCAACATAGAATTTTAATACGGTTTTGTTTGTTGACCAGAGGGTTTTCTTTGCGAATAGACAATGTGGCAAATTCTATATGTGCTGCGCTGTGACAGATTCTAGGCTTTCGTAGGTATTGTTAATGTCATATCTGATTGGATCTTTCATAATTATATTAATGCCCGCACATGACTATTCTTTTAGTGACATCTCTCCGAATAAATACAATAACTAGCCTAACACATGCAGCACTCCATTGTTGATTTCTTTTATTTACGGACGCTCTTTAACACCTCAGGTAATTAGTGTTCCATTCAATTCAGGGGTGAAACTTTGCTCAGAGGCCTCTTCTTTCAGGCTTGAGGCTCTTTCACGTATGGTAAATCTATGGCTTTACTTCCCTTCCGAAGGAAGCCACACGGCGCCTCAGAAAACCAGCACTTACGAATGAAATCACTGTTTATATGGAGAACGTTGCACTGGATGATATATGTGCTCCAAACACCTTTAATTTTTAACTCTGGACCACAAATTCACGCGTTATTCTGGCATTTTATAAAAGTGGTGAAGATTTGTTTGTTGAATTTATTTGTTTAATAACCAAGAAAGAAAGTTATAACATGTTTTATATGTGATATCTCTGGTAAGATTACATTTTAAGGTTAGCGCTTAAGCACACTTAGTAATTCTTACCAGTCTGGTCATTATGCACACTTATCCTTACTGCCTGAATCGATCTCTTGCCGATCTCATCCGCCTCCTTTCACAGAAGGCAGCGGAGAAAGCCAAACGCCTCAATGTTATGTTATGTTCCTGTCGTATGGAAAAGAAAAATATTAAGTATTGTACTAAAGAACAAAGAAACAAGAAGGAAAACATGTCTTTAAGACGTAAAAGTAACGTTTATTCAATTAAGAATTGTGTAGACATTTATGAAGATTAAAAAAATCTAGTAACATTTATTGTGCGAGAAAAAATTCTCCATAAGAAATCGAATCCACGACCTTCACATCATTAGCATGACACTGTAACCTACTAGGCTAACAGAGATTCATGCTCGGTTTCGAAATTATTTGACTAAAGTAGTTTTACTTACCCGTTCTAGAGCTGCAGCCCGAGCTGCAGCGGCAGAAGCAGAATCTTGTAGCAAAGAAAGTGCGAAGATGTTGGCTGCCGTAGTATTAGCAAGGGGAATTTATGAAGATAAAAAAAATTAGTAACATTTATTCTGCGAGAAAAAAGATAACAAGTAAGAAAAATTACCCTCGGAGAAGTGAACCCACGACCTTACCTACTGAGCTAACAGGGCTTCATGCTCGGTTTGCAATTTATTTGCTTAAAGTAATTTCAAGGAGGCGTTCGGTTTTCTCCGCTGCCACGTGCTCCGGCACGAGGTCGGAAGAAGGCGGACGAGATCGGCACGAGAGCGGTTAAGGGAGCACTGGTAAGCGAAAAGAATGATGGAAGTGGATACAGTTGCCATAGACCAGAAGGTGAGAGTGTTCTAGGGCAACAAAAAGAAGTCCTAAGATTCGTATAAGTTAAGAATCTTCCAGCTGTTTCTGCTCTATTCAGGTATCCAAGAAACTTACGAAAATCATGGATTGTATTATTTGTGTATGTAATTCCGACTAAATTTCCTTTGGAAAGAGACCGCAAAATACAAGCATTAAATTTACGAACTCTTTCCGTTACTATATTAGTATCCAGCTTTGATTGTCCCGTCATTTTTCGCTAGTTCGTTATAGGGACCGATCATTTTTTTTTTTTTTTTGAGTAGTGTTTAACGCCCGTTTTTACTACTGAGGCACCACAGGCGGTGGACACTGATGATACATGAGATGAAGTGTTATATTGGGAAAGGATTTTTTTTTTTTTTTTAAGGAAGGAAGCGTTCCAGGCCTAAGTTTAGGTATCTCCCCGGCATTTGCCAGTTATGAAGACTGAGGAAAACCTGGAAAAAACCCCAGTCAGGGAGGACGGTCCTGGCGGGATTCGAACCGCAGACCTCCCGCTCACGAGTCCGTGCCTTAACGACCTCGGCCACCCGTGGCGGTGGACCGATCATGAAAAGTATCTGGAATATATAAAAATGTGAAGAAATGTTCTGTTTACATCTGGTTAATGTATTCATCACATACATGCTAAACTTATTTTACATTATATTCCTCAATATTTATGTAAGAGTTTATTTCTTACAATGTTTAATTCTGTTTCATGCCGTTAAATTTGAGAAATTTGTGACACTTTTTATGTATAGCATAATATAACATGTAAAAAATATTTCTATACATTCTTTCCTTCTTCACTTTATAATACTTAAGTTTATATTTCTGAAGAATTAAGAATTGACTGTCACAAAGTAATCTACCCGATAACGGAAACTTTGTGAAAGGAGCTATAACTGAAAACATGTTAAAACCTCCTCTCGTAAAGATGTACAAACTTAGTGCTTCTTTAGGGAACGGAAGAATAATAAATCATTGAATACACTTACAAAATTGTTGTATCTTAACGCATTTATTTCCCACTATACTAAAGTACAAATAATTACAAAGCCTTGTTATTGAAATCGTAAAAGTTATTTTCCAGAACCGAATTCTATTTGTGATTTAATTTTTTACAAGATGTAATAGATTAACAATTAATTAAAAAAAAGCTTTTATAATCTGAGATTTACAGAGAATTGTTGCAGAAAAACAGAACAGCTCATAATATGAAGTACAAAGTCAGATGCTTTTAAAAAAAATAGACTCTAAAGCTGGTGTTCTATGTTCACTGTAGAAAATTGCTTTCAACTCAGGAATATTAAAAACATTCCTATTTCCCTTTCCGTGTAGGAGTACTTATTTTGAAAACGATTTCCCTTTTCTATTACCAAATGCCATCCTTAGCTTCGGTCCGTTTCCAGGTGCTTGCATAACATTCACTAGCGTTCCTCTTTTGTTTATTTTTGTGATAATATCCACCCTCGAAATTCTCAACTAAACAGAGCCAATAATTTTTTTTACCAAAGTAGGCTTTTTAATTTGTCATTCGCACTTGAATCTGTTTCACTTTTCACTTATCACCACCAAGTTGATGTTTCCTCATCTTATTTCTTTTTCCTGTTGCTTCCACTTGAACCAGGAAATGTTGGGGAAACCCAACCCATTGCAGTACTGATGGTCGTCTCTGCATCAGCAAGAGTGATGTTTGTTCCAGCATATTTTCTTCTCCTTCTCTTCTGTTATCTCTTTCCTTTTTTGTACTAAATATTCCACAAAACTGTTACAGATGGCTTCCCTAATATATTTTTCTTCCACTGTCTGAGTACAGAGCGCATTAAACCCTTTTTCTCTATTTAGTGCATATTTTCGCATTTTCGGAAACCAGATCGTTTTCCAGTTTGACACAGTTAATACGGCCCAAACCCCCCAAATACAAATATAAGTATAATATGTATGTTACAAACCTAATTGTCATAATATTTCATCGTAATTAGTAATTTAGATATAATACTGCATAATGGTAACATGTGAATTTTACGTCGACAAAAGAGAAAGTTTCTAGTGTTTTCTGTTACGGTAGCTTGGAAGGCAAAGAGGGTTATAAAACTCTACTCATATGAAGAAGAAACCCGAGGGTCAAGCGTGATGCTGCGTTTAAAAGGCCTGCCATTGCAGGGTTAATAAACTCATTAGAGCCCTGAATCTGACAGGCCCTTGTACTGTTAGTCTTTGAACTAGCCAATGTCAACAAAATGTTTTAAACTTTCAAAAAATAGCGAATGGTACGTATGACAGGAGAACTTGAACAACAATGTAAATGCATGTTTGAACCTTTATAGATAGGCGCGAAACTTGCGCGTGCTTATGTGACCCCATGGCGTTGTTAAGACAACGATTACTTGATTGAATTTATATATAAGGAAGCGTTTGCTTGGGTGGGTATTCATTTGTCAGTTCTATACGCGGCGAGAAGCACTTTCAAGATCTATGTTCCAGATGCTGTGAGACCGAGCTCAATTAATCACTTCACACTTGACATACGCAGTCATCAGTTTTCAGTTTCACACGCGGCGAGAGGCACATGTTATTCTGACTCTGATCAGTTGTAAGCTATACACCGCGGCACATGCAGTATTCTAAGTTCCATTCGTGGCAGCTAATTTCGTATTCGACGTAGCTAAGTCTATCGTACGCAAAACACCAGAGGACGCGAAAGATTTTACACATAATAAAGTACCTACATATATATTATATCGCATCGCGTGCTTATTTCTACTATTGAAATTTTCTGTGAGTCAAAATTAAATGTTTCTATCTGCTTCCAATCCTGGAAATAAAAGAAAAGGCGGGGAAAAAACCGGAGAACTTGAACACCTCGTAGTGAGCTTTGTTTTGAAAAGTGGCCAACCTGTGGAACGATTTCTAGGAATTATACCTAAACCAAGGTATAAACCAGCTGAGTTAGCTAAAACGGTTTTAAACAAACTTGAGAATTTAGGATTAGATATTATAAACTGCAGAGGACAAAGATGTAAAGCTATAAGCAAGAAGTTATATGCAGTTATCACTGATTTTAATTTAGCGGTTGAACTCTACGATTGGCATACTTATGTAACTGAAATGCATAATATGTATAGCTATTTTGAAGATAGTCAATGAAAAATCTAAACTAAATGAACGTGAGTAGCAAGAGGCGTCAAAGAAAAAGAAAATTAATTGGTTGATGAAGCGGTGAACTCTAATAATGAGACTGTACCTGATCCGAGGGAGGAATTTCGAGTAGGGACACACATTGTAATGGTTTGTAGAGTTAGAAAAACGCAGGATATAGTGATATGAAAAAGTTTTCCTGAAAAAAATAACAAATGTCACATCTGAAGGTCTTGCTTCATTGGCTGCACTCTCAATACATTTTGTTAGTTAAATAGATTCTCCCAAAACTGCACAAAAAATCAACCGAAAGCTCATTTTCGCCATTGCGACGAATCACAACATATCATGCTTATACCAGGTTAGATTCATAAGTTTCCGGCATCGCTTTCACCAAACTCTCATCTGACATCATACCTTATCACACCTTATCTGTTAAGTAAATAATTGCAGATGTAACTTCCGCTTTGCTGTGTTCAGTTGTTCAGATATAGTTGTATAAAAGCTGTGTGTAGAAGATTGTGATGTGTTCAAAATGGAGTTTCGAGCTGTTATTAAGTTCTTCACAAAAGAAGGACCTACTCCAACTGGAACTAAACAGCGATTGGACGATGTATGTGGGGAAGCACCCCCCTCATATACTGCCGTAAAAGAATGGGCCAAACTTTTTCGAATGGGGCGAGAAAGCATAGAAGACGAAGAGTGTGGAGGCCGGCCCTTGGAGGTGCCCACTACTAAAAACATGGGTCCTGTGGAAGAAGAAATTATGGCGGCTCAAAATTACACAAATAGCAAGGCTGGACCTTTCTAAAACAACAGTCCTTCTAATTATTCATGAAAATTTAAACATGAATAAGGTTAGTACAAAATGGGTGCCTAGGCTTCTTTTCTCAGTCCAAAAGCAGCAACGAGTCATCTGTTGTCAGGCATTTTTGGAGCTCTGTCATGGCAACGAGAGAGAGGTTCTGCAAACCATTGTTACAGGAGATGAAACTATGGTCCTTTACTATAATCCCTTGTCCAAAAGAAAATCAATGGAATGGCGTAAATCTGGCGAAGCACCGCATCTAAAGGCCAAGGTCTCTCAGTCAACCAAGCAGATAATGATCACAGTCTTTTGGGGCTGTGAAGGAATACTCTTCATTGACTTCAAGAAAAGAAACACCACAGTAAGTGGGGAGTACTATGCTCTTCTACTGCAGAGACTACGTGCTTCCATCAAAGAGAAAAGGCGAGGAAAGCTGAGTGCTGGTGTGCGCCTTCTTCACGACAAGCGCCTATGCACACAGCTCTTGTTCCAAAGGAAACTGTGAAGAAATGTGACTTCAAAGAGATGACCATGCGCCCTACAGCCCAGATCTAGCTCTCAGGGACTATTTCCTCTTGTCAAAACTCAAGGAGGACCTTCGAGGAAGGAAATTTAAGTGTGACGATGGATGCTGTTTATACCCATTTTGCAGACAATACTTCTGACTATTTTTGTGGGTGGGGAGGGGAATTGAAATGTTAATTGAAAGATGTGAGAAGTGTATTGAAATAAGGGGTAACTATATTGAAAAGTGAAATATAGTTTTTGTCTTCATCATACCGTGTAAATAGTTAGGCCGGAAGCTTATGGACCTACCTCCGACCTACCAATGAATTTTCTCTTTTGTGCATTGAAAGTGAACTTTTTAAAACGATACACTGTGATGATGTGATTGATTTCTTTTCCCCAACAGATGTAACAAAGAAAACTTCTTCAGCAATGACCTCATGTTGACAGGTAAGAAACACATTTTTATCAGCATTAAAAGTGCTACAAATGTTATATTTACATGTATTACTTCCTATTCATGTTTTTATTTGTATGTTGCTTATTCGCTTTATTGTCTTTCTTCAGTTAAACTTTAATTTCTAATTTCTTTAGGAGAAGGCGGAAGTTTGAAAATGGCCCTGGCATCAAAATTGTTAAATACGGCCGGATTACAACGGATTAATAAAAAACGCAAATAATGACTAAAATAATATACTGTTGCATTAAAATTTGTATTCATTTTTTAAATACGTATTTTTATTGTATCTTTGGTTTTCTAGCGATGTCTGTAGTTGGAGTTTTGGATGGTGTTTAACGCCATTTTAAATGCAAAGGATACAGGCGCTGGACACTGATATATGAAATGTAAAGATAAAATGGACAAGTTTTTTTTTTTTTTTTTTTTTTTTTTTTTTTTTTTTTAAATGGAAGGAAAGGTTCCAGGTTTAAGTTTAGGGTTTTCTTCCTCTTCTTCTTCTTCTTCTTCTTCTTCTTCTTCTTGTTCTTTAATGTACGGGCGTTCTTTAACAGCTCAGGTCATCAGCGTCCCATTCAAATCAGGGCATGAAACGGCCGACAAATTTTGCTCAGAGGCCTCTTCTTTCAGGCTTGAGGTTCTTTTTCGTGCCGTAAATTTACGACACGGGACCCACGGCTTTACTTCCCTTCCAAAGGAAGCCATACTTAGGATTTTTTACGCCCGAAAAATCCGTCATTCCTGGCCGGGATGGAACCCGATCTCGGGTTTAGGAGGCAAGTATGGTAACCACTACGTCACCAGGACTAAGTTTAGGATACCTGCCCGGCATTTGCCATTGAGAACTGAGGAAAACCTGGTATAAAAAAGTGAGGGAGGACGATCCTGCCGGGAATCGAACCCGAGACCTCCCGCTCACGAGTCCATGTCATAATGACCTTGGCTACCCATAAGGGTAGAGATTGGATAGGTGTCTGAGGGGATGTTTTTTTTTTTTTTTTTTTTTTTTTAAATTTTGATTCTTAACATCCGTTTTACTACTGAAGCACCATAGGCTGTGGACACTGATGATACAAGGGATGAAATGATATATTGGGATAGGATTTTTAAGGCAGGAAACGTTTCAGGTGTATATTTAGGGTACCTTCCCGGCATTTGCCATTTATGAGGACTAAAGAAAACGGAAAAAAAAGTTCAGGGAAGACGGTCCTGGCGGGATTCAAACTCCAGAATTCCCGCTCACGAGTCCGCGCCTTAACGATCTCGGCCACCCGTGGCAGCATATGGGGATGAATGAAATAAAATAAATTAGTGATGGCGCAAATGAGCTCGGAGTCCTTGGCGCCTTAAAGTCATCTGTCATTCATCTTCTCAGGGTAAGAAAATATCGGGACAGGGACCGGGATTCGAAACCAGGACCTTGGTAATAGTAGTCGCAAACGCCTACCACTATGCCAAGGATACGAGCATACTTGTTGGTCCCTAACATTAATGCATTACATTCTAGCAAGCTGTGAAGATAATGAGAATCAGTGAAACATAAGAATAGCACGCACGCGCCAAACTCTCAGCGCTTGCATCACAACTTGTGATAAGGAAACAGACTATCATACTGCGTCAGCAGGTGACGTGTTGCGGGCGTTGCTTACTCCTGCTCGGATGTCGCAGTACAGAATGATGAATCACGAAGCTTAGCTTAGCTGATACTGCTGTTTTACACGGACCGTTTCACCGTTGGTCAGCAAAGCTGGAAATACGCTCTGCTTTTATGGAAACTAAGGCTACGCGTCACACTCTACGTCACTAGCACTCTCAGCTATTAAAATACAAACACTTCACTTGCTTGGCGGTCCTCGATTGTGTCACCATATTGCGCAATGATAATTTACGGGCTAATTAACTTTTGTAAATACGACAAAAAAAAAAAAAGAAAAGAAATGGTATAACATACTTTTAAGCAAGACCGAGCGTGTATCAGCAATGATGAAATACATCGTCAGAATTCGCAAGGAACGAAGAAGAAAAATGAAATAAATTTAAGAAAACCAAAATTAAATTCCAGATCGGCTGCAAATAAAATAGATTTGGATATGTGCAATTCTGTTATAGAAGACAGTTACATAATTATTACAGAATATGTAAAAGAGAGCCCAACATTAAGAAAGGAATGTTTATTTTTCAAGAATTAAATTAACTACAAAGGTTTGAGGGAAACATTGATAAAAAAATCATATGAGCCAGATATATCATGGAAAAACGAATAACTTTTCTCTGATTCATAAAGAGACCTATAATACACATACAGAGAGTGCCAAAATGTATACACACTTCAAGCACACAAAAAGCTCTGTTAACATAACAAAACTGAATTCACACAAACAGAAAATGATGAGCACTAATCATCTTAGACTTTTATAGTTACAACAGTTGCTCAAAATGTCCATCATCGGCGTCGATACACTTTGAGTACATTGAACTACTGAATGAGCAACATTTGCGAAAGTGTCCTCAGCGATTGCAGCACACGCCGTTTCAATTTCTTCCTGAGTGCTGTCAATGTAGCTGGTTTTCTACGGTATACAACATCCTTAAGAGTTCCCCATAGCTAGAAGTCCAACGGAGTTAGATCCGGAGAACGCGATGGAAACTCAATCGGACCTCTTCGTCCTATCCAGTGCGCGGTACTTACTGCTGCGTGAGATCTCCTAGATCTGCCCTTGTGAACATCGCATACAGTGCCACGAGTCTCAAATTTGTCTCGAATGGGTTCAACTATTACTCGCTTTAGCGGTTCTCTTCTGTACACACGTCTCTATTGCCTTTGAACTTCAACAACATTCTTGGTTTTCCAATACCACTTCGAAGTTGCTTTCCGCTGTTCAAAGGATAATCTTGGCTCCATTTTGTCAACGCTAGCATAATGTAATGTGAGTCACAACTGTTTACAGAACATCATACTACATATTACTGTTGTTTTTCGGTTCAGCTTTGAAATATATTAAATAGATATCTACTGTGAAAGTGTGTATACATTTTTTGCCACCCTCGGCATTTTGACAAAACCTGTTTCCAAGTCCACAAATGCTGCCAACATGTAAACATGTCAATCCTGGACAAAGACGGATTGTAGGGGGATGATTTTGTTTCGAGCCCTTTCTTAATGTATGATGTAAAATTAGGGTTGTGGACTTATCACAACAGAATATCAGGAACTTTAACTACACGGCCAATGCCGAGATTACCGCAGGATAATATTGCTCTGGACTATAGGTAGCTAGAATGGCACACTTCGCATTGATTTTTGTGATTAATTCATCAACAACATTTGCACCTGCGACTGTTCATTAGAGTGGCGCAGCCTCTGGCTCATTGCACGGAAATGTTTTCTTACATTCCCCTCTTTGATCAATGTCGATGCACTCTCTTTGGACGTTGCGAATTATACTAAACTTAAAATGTGTATAGACTTTGCTAATGGGGTGAATGTTATCAAGTGGAGTTCTTTATAACATATGAAACAGTCCTAACGTTTACCCCCACTATAGTATGTATGTTGCAAACCTGATCATTAAATTAGTAATATAAATATTGTGTGTATATGTGTATCAAAAGGTTTAACTTCAATATGTGAATTGTACGTCGACAAAAGAGAAAGTTCTCTGGTGTAACTGTCATAAACCGCTATTTAAAGGAATATACCCCAAAGGGACCAGTGGATGCCACTTCTTAAAAGACGTACCGTTGGCGAGCGTTAATAAAGCCCTGCCTCTTACATACATCAAGGGAAAGAACTTGCCAGTTGTTAGTACAGTTAACTTGAAACCAACCAATGTAATGTTTTAAACTTAGATAGTAGCGGGTGGTATGCGTGGGTCTGTGAATTGGAACCGGCCAGTAGTAGATGTATATTTTGAATTTTTAAAGCAAGGCGTGAGACTTTGGTGACCCTTTTGGCTTGATGAAGG
Source organism: Metallyticus violacea (assembly GCA_030762175.1). NCBI lineage: Eukaryota > Metazoa > Arthropoda > Insecta > Mantodea > Metallyticidae > Metallyticus > Metallyticus violacea. The sequence continues at coordinate 106,414,485 of CM060840.1, read as the reverse complement.
CAACATTTAGTTAATTTGAATCTAATATATGGAGGCGTTTGCTCCGCTGGGGCAGTCAGTTCTGGTACTTACCTGACTTCAGATAGTCAAACAATCCAATCAGATCAGATAAGTGCAGTTCATAGAAGCAGTTCAGATAGTCAAATATTCAGATTCAATTCGTCTCCTTGGAAGTCGGGGCAACTAAATTCACCGAGCTAATTTCTCTCGTACCAAACAGTCGGTCCCGGTGGTGTAGTGATAACCATATGTGCCTTGTAAACCCAAGAAAGCCGAAAGAAGATGCCTCTGAGCAAAATGTATCGGCCGTTCCACGCTCTGATTTGAATGGAACGCTGATGACCTGAGATGTTAAAGAGCGTCCGTAAATAAATCAAAACAACCACAAATCGCACCAGAACACCAGGGGACGGGAAAGATCTGGCGAAGAATAAATTACAATACACATTCAGATCGACTTATCGGGTGATATTAACACAGTTGATATCCTCTACCAGTCACAAAATAGCAGAACAAAATCCTGAGATATGAAGAGTGTGCAACAACAGCAAAGCGAACAATTAACGAAACGCCGCTACAAAATATTGAAAATAGCGACTAAATCGCTTCATAATTGGCGACCAACCTGTCACCACCGACTAAACTACTTCAAATTTGTTGTCCAACCCGGGGCACTCAGCCGGAGCACACTAAACCGTTTCAAAAATGCGGTTGCCATATACCAAACCGTTTCACATCCCATTCCCAGTCGCCATAGTAAGTATTCGAAATAAATTGAATTAATTGTTTATACTGACCCCCAGATATGTCGATGTTTAAAACTACCCTATGTTCGCATTTTCACAGGAGGAAAAGGTAGAATAGGATGATATATATATATATATATATATATATATATATATATAGGAACAGAAAATTATACATATTCCCCAATTGCCAAGTAGAGGTAGAAAGAACGAATACATAACTGAAATCAGTTTATCGATATCAGCTGAAATGAAGTGGAGATCATACATGGAGTTTGACACGAGTTCCAAATTGACAGATACCGCAGACGTTTTAATAAACTATTAAACAGAGAACAGACAAATATACGCACTTTTTTTTATTAGTGTTTAACGCCCGTTTTTACCACTGAGGCACTACAGGCGGCGACACTGATGATACATGAGATGAAATGATAAATTGGGAAAGGATTTTTTTAAAGAAGGAAACGTTGCAGGCCTAAGTTTAGGGTACCTCCCCGGCATTTGCCATTCATGAGGACTGAGGAAAATCTGAAAAAAAACTCAATCAGGGAGGACGGTGCTTGCGAGATTCGAACTCTAGACCTCCCGCTCACAAGTCCGCGCCTGAATGACCTCGGTCACCCGTGGCGGTTAATATATATACGCACATACAAGTAAACTGTTGTTACACAATAATTGCTAAAATCTTGCGCAAAATTCAAAAGATATACAGAACTCAGTAAAATCTTGATAAAACAGTTCCGCTTGTAACAACAGTTTCCGCTTACAGAACACTTTTCCGCCTGCAGCGCTTCCTTCTTTCCACTTTGTTTTCCCGGAAAGACAGCCGCGTTTTCTCGGAATAACACTCTTCCGTGCAAACGTGTGTCTTTGTTATCCACCCGTTGCCAATACCAGTTTTTGCTTTCTGAGATGCACCGTCACCCGCAGATTCACATACAATTTCTGGCGAAAGTAGCGTACTCAGGTTCATAACCAAGAGACAAAATGAAGATATATTATTTGCTCAGTTGTTAATCCGCTGTCTTGTATCTCATTCAAATGCTGTAACCCTCTTGAAGTAAAATAGAAGCCTGCATCTTTCACATGCCATTTTTTGTTACCTAACCAGTGATCGCATAATTTCTGGAACATGAATATAGTTTTGCAACCTGAAAAGTATTATAATTTATAAACAGTTCTTGATGTTGGGGAGGGGAAAAAAAAAAAAAAAAAAAAAAACAACCTATAGAATGTACGGAGCGGGCCACCCTGATATTGCGATATGTTTTTTTTTTTTTTTCTCCCGTAGTTTCCCTTTGTTGCTTAGGCGGATGCTACTGTAATGAGAATTGAGAGTGTGGTGAGAATGTGAAACTATAATATACCCAGTATGATGATAATGTACAAGGGGCATGCTTATAGTAGAACCAAAAACACCCCCTCTATAGTCACAACATTATTGTTAGTAAGATGACATGACACATGTACAACTCTTGAGATGGCCGCTCGTGCGTAGACAGATTTCCTGGACAATGTCTTTACACTTGTGTAAACATTAACTTAACTAGAAAGAAAGGCTTGCCTTAAAAGTAATAAGCACAATTAATTAGATGACAGATAATTACTTATATAAGTTATTAAGTGCAGGTGGCTTGATGGTCACCATGTGTAGTAAATGGAAACACTTGTCTAAACATTAGCTTATATAAAACGGCCTGCTAACTTGTTAAGGCAGGAGACAGATGGGAAACGACCAGGGAGACTGTTGATAGAGCACTGTATTAATACTTTTCTTTATGAGAGTTGATTGAGTTATTCAGTAGAAGCCGGGAGCACCCCGCCTTTCCTGGAGAGCAGGACTTAATTTTTGTCCCCGAGCTACATCTATCTACAAATTCATTCTCTCTTGTCTTAGGCCGCTATAGACAAGCAGGAAATAAACTGTAGCACTCATTGAAAAAATAGCATCCTTCAAGATAACATCTTTGGCTGTGGCGAGCGTTACACTATGATGGATCTTTCCTTTCCATTAATTTCCTGCTCTCTCCAATTTCATTTCATTCCGTTGTGTCTGTTACAGAGTCAAAAGTGGCAGGTGAGATACTAGGCTGTTGTTGTGTGTGGCGTGGTGGTGGTTTGCGCCTCGGCTCCTGGTATGGAAGCAGCCCTTCTGAGGGGTTCGAACACCGGCATCGAATGTTTTACATAAGGACTTGTCAAGTCTTTGTCTCACTATTCTTGGCCCGTGTTTCCATTGTCTCATCTCTTCCTTCCGGAGATGTTGGGGGCCTTAGTGAAGACGCAGAGGAGGCGGAATGGAAAAGTATAATAAAGATTCAGAGCGGTATAATATATTGCAGTGTTATGGTGTGGAAGTGAAAATTGTAAGAATAGTTTTAAACTTGTAATGATGTGAGTATAACGGACAAATAAACAAATGCAATAGAGAGGTGTAAAGTGCAGAGGAGTAGCGAAAGGGGAATTTTAATAGGATATAAAACAGAATGGTATATATATAATGAGAGGAGGGTAAAATGATTGTGGAAAAAGGGTATGGCGAAAGAGTGAAAAAGAAGAAGTAAAGTAAGATAAAGATAAAATAAGTAAAATATAATCAAATTGTTACAATAACTATTATAATTATAATTAACTTTACTATTGATATTCTTTATTATTGCTATTGTTAACGATGTCAAAGTAATGAATTGGAAGGGTAAATGTTGCATTGATACATGTCAATTAGATTTGCAAACAATGAATATAATTAGTGTTATAAAAATTGACTAATATAAGATATAAATGTGAAATTTACACGAATATATTTATAAAGATGATATAATATAGAAAGATGATATGATATAATTTGAAAATTAAAGAAACATATAAGATCAATAGATATATAATAGAGTTTTATACAAATATAGACAGGAATAGATACATATAAGTAAAAGTATGTAATAAATGTACTGGTAACCAGCACAGTCTATACCGGATACCGGTGAATAGTAGTTTATTAATTTAGAGTTAAAGATTAAGTGGAAATAGTAGAAGTAGTAGCTGATTTCCAGTTACTCGAATATTGTTGGTTTCCAGCAATTAGGAAATAGTTGAAGGGAAATGTAATTTGTTATGTATCAAATTTGTTATTTTTATTATTTTAGTAAATTTCTAATTGTAACATAGGTAAAAGTATTATCTGGTAAATAATAATGTAAAAATGTAATTTGTAATTTAGAAATAAAGTGTAAGAGTTTGCAATATGCGTCCCTGTGTGAGAAACAAGGCACCGGGATGAAGTATTTCAGATTATTATTGTTATTATTATTATTGTTATTATTGTTGTTGTTATTATTGTTATTATTGTTGTTATTATTATTGTTATTATTGTTGTTATTATTATTGTTATTATTATTATTATTATCATCATCATAATTACTTCCGGAAATGTCCATACGAGGAGCATAGGCAGCCCTTGAGCAAGGTTGAAGTACAGAAGGGGAAGGAGTGAGGAACTGAACCAGGTGGTTAACAAAATATGTAATGTATGATATGTAGCACCATTTATTATCAAAGTTTGTTTCACTTAGTGGGACTCCGTTACTTCTTAGAAACTTTCTTGTGCTAAATGGTGCCACTTTTACACTAACTATGACGATTATCTAGTGACGCCCTGACGCACTTTGATAACTCCAAAACTTCCTACTGTTCACTCAATAAAACTGATATTGATGCAATTATTATGCAATGTTAAACTTGACAAGATTGATCAAACTATGACATGCAAGTGGTTCCGTAATTACAGGCTACTGCGAACTGAGTTGAGAAGCTGCCTCTGACCAAAAAACCGCGAAAACTGGTGAACGACTGTATCCTGAGCCCCAAAATAGTAAGCTTAAGTAAACGTCGGGGTCGGCCAGTCTGTCTGACGCCCCCTTTATTCTTTTACAATATTATTTAAGAAAAATCTAGAATATCATCTCTCAACTTCAAGTTACTATTGGATAATATTCCCTTTGGCTCTTATTATTTTCCTGATTGGCTACTAATGTCTACGTGTGGCACAAATACACAGTTAGTTTCTACCCTTCAAGAGGTTATCGGGCTGTCATTTTATCCCTGTAGCTAGCATATGTATTATTACGTCTGTCCTTGCCTAATATAATAACAACAAAGCTTTCAAAAAATATACAAAGAAACATCTTTCCCACGGACCATGCTTTTAGAATTTCTTCAGGAAATATCGGTACGGTTTTACTTGGCTATACAAATATTGTTTATGGTGAGCTGAAGGTTTCTCTGTTCCCGTTTTCAGGTCAAGAACAGAACCCTGGTAAAAAAAATCACACAATACACAACATTTCATATGTGTAGACAGCTCATAAATTCCACCTCAAATGTCTCAGGTACGAGGATTGCTAATTAATTTTGGGGATTTGCAAAAATTATGAGATATACACATCTCCTAATAGCAGCATTCAAATGAACCGCCCTTGATTAGTAACCGTGGCGGCATTATTTGTTGCAGCTCCAGTCAAATGCTAATTGTGGTTGTATATTTGCTGTTTGTTTTCTAAGATAAAGATGACTCAAGAGAATATTCATGCTACAAGAATGCAGTAAAAATTCATGTATAAAGTCTATAATGCTTTACAAAGTTAGGAATCTTGAAAGACGAGGAGCACACATAACAGAAACAGTAGTCTCAGTGGTTGCTCGTTTAGAAGCCATAGTGAAGAACTATCCGAGAATGACTTACAAAGAGAGAGTTATACATTTATTCCCCGTAGGCGTCAGAAATTCCTATCTTGGCGGGAGGAAGCTTTGATGTCGTTGGGTAAGCCAAAACCTTGCAGATGAATAAAAGGAGACAAGAGTGGAATGGAAGGAGGAAACGGTTCATCGCAAGGCAGATCTCAACGCATACATGATATCTTAACAGGTGGCGAAATCTGAATTTACTAATACAACCTGGCATTAGAGAGACAGTTGGCGATCTGAGTCTTTCCAAATGAAGGTTAAGCGGAAGATAATTGCAGTTGCTTCTCAGCAAGTGATCACATTACAACATTCCACTCCAGGTCATTGCTAACTGGTACACCACAGTCTGCCTCCGATCACTAATGAAAAGAAGGCCAAAGTCTGTGTTGCGAAGATTGTGGCAATGCATCTGCACACACCGCATTCAAAACAACGGACTTATTGCAAGAATTGGAGTGGCACTGGTAGGCTCCGGCTAGGTGCCCCAGGAGGATGCCAACTTTGAAGCGGCTTGGTAGATTGATTAACTATCGCGTCGGTGTTGTTGCCCACGCTTCAATGACAACAATTTCATAGGGTGAATCCTGCTATTTTGTTGACTCGAACTCAACAGGACTGGTAGAGTTCAATAATGTAAATTACCACGCGAAAGTAAAAGAACGCTATTAACAATGTAACTAAAATAACAATAACTGGAAAAGCAGAAAAGGATAAACACTAAGAAAAAGTCACAGATTAGTAATCGCCATATTTTGAATTGCTTGAGTTCTTCTATGGCAAGAAGATAAGTCAATGGTACTTATATTTCTTAAACCAAAATTTTATAACATTACCGTGGATAGATGTCATAGTAAAAGAAATATTAAATAACAAAAGCTTAATAATAACAATAAAGCGTATTAGAAAAAACAGAGAAAGTAAGAAATAAAAATAGAAGAATAATAGATGAATAGTAAAGAAGTCAAAAGAAAAACACGTAATGGCCAATTTAAATGAATAAGCAAAATTAAAAGCAACACCAGAGGTGCAAACAATTGAAAAATAATGTAACACTATTAACAATGTTACTAAAATAACAATAACTAGAGAAGCAGAAAAGGATAAATCACCATAAAATAGTCACAGATTAGTAATCGTCTTGTTTTGTCTTCTTACCATAGAGGAACTCGAGCAGTTCGAAATACAGCGATCACTAATCTGCGACCTTTTCTTAGTGTTTTATCCTTTTCTGCTTTTCTATATGTTTATTTACTGATATCTTCTTATGTCCAAATCTTTCGCGTCCTCTGGTGTTTTGCGTACGTTTAACTTAGCTATGTTGAATACCAACTGAATTGCCGAGAGCGGAAGTTAGAAGTGAACCTCAGTAGTCACAGTATATATCTTACAATTGCCTGCGTCGGATCAGAAAGACAAAAAGTGGCTCTCGCCGCCTGTGAAAATTACAGGTGACTGCGTGTGAAACTGAAAACTGCTTAACTGATGTATCGTAAATAACTGCAGCTCAGCTGAGTGTCAACTTAAAAACTGTCTAAATGATGTATCAAAACTGCGTGCACGCGTCCGAGGTAGAACTGACAAACGAGAGTTGCGAACAGCGTGTATTTTGCCACGTGTAGACCTCATGACTGCGTACTGAGAACTGCATGCCCCCGCAGAGCAAGCGGTTCCTTATACATTAAATTCAAGTCAAGTAATCGTTCACTTAACATCAAAAGGGGTCACAAAAGCACGCGCAAGTTTCGTTCCTATCTTTAAAAGTTAAAAATGCGTTTTCCATTGGCTGGTTTTAAGCTCACCTGCCATATGTGTCATTCGCTAATCTTACTTGACTATTTCAATTCTCTTTTAGCACAGAGCTACATAAAACCGTTTTTTGCTGAATGGATTACTTTTCAACAATATGAGTATTTTCAAAAGTAAGGTAACTTTAATTACACATATTTTTTTTCGTATTCCATACTATCTTAAAAGCACTCTACAGTGGACATTTTTTGCACCACCACCTGATAGTCGAGCTTGAATTATAGATTTTCAACGTTAGTAAAAGTGTGTTTTATTAATTTCTGTGTGTGGAAAGAAACAATATTACTTCTATAAACTCGTTTTGCAAAATTGAACGCAATTTTTCAAATGCCTTTTTTGCGGATTCGGTCTGATCCAAGAAATATGAGCTCTTTCCACAGATCGTCAGATATTAACCCAGCAAGGTTATTGGTTGTGATGTTATCTGAAGGAAATGGTTCTCCTGAATAAATCTACTCCAGTTTATAATTTGGAATCTGTGGCTTACATTGTGATAGATATTCAAGAACACGAACTCTTAACTGTTGTATACAGAATTGAAATAAAGCTATTACTTATACATATAAGGAAAAAAATATTAGAATGAAGACATGACAATGGTAGTGATGCAAAAATCAGAATTTTGAAGATGTCATAGTAAATGAAGAAAACACCAGCAATTAAATTCTTAGTCTTGAAAAGTCCTATACATTATAAGCAGTTCCTTTGGACTTCTAAGAAAACACTTATGTTGGTTATCCTGCTAACCATGGCGTCCAAGGTTTATACTTTTCTTGTAATCTGCGTTAATGAAAATTGCATGTTTCTTAGGATATTCGTTCTTGGAAAGCTGAATGCCTTGACCGCTAAACTTAAAACCTGCATGTCAGCTGTGTTTTGAATGACAGGTGGTATATTTCTAGAGGCTGCACGGAGAGCTACAAAACATATTTTAGATTTTTTGAAGAATTTAAGGCCACTACTGTATTCAGGCTTTGACCCACAAAATTATTTATCATGTAAATTGAGAACCTTCTGATCAGGATTCCTTTATTTATTTACTCGTTCAGAAATACGAGTGTAGGTCACAAGTCATAACCATTTTCTAGGTATGGTAAAGACCAAACTATACTTCACCTTTCAATATAGTTACCCTTTGTTGCAATACACTCCACACATCTTTGAATTAACATTTCAATCCCCACCACTCCAAATAGTCAGAAGTCTTGCCTGCAAAATGGGCATAAACAGCATCCACCACTTCGTCACACATAAATTTATTTTTAGAAGGTCCTTCTTGAGTTTTGAGAAGAGGAATGGGAGCTAGATCTGGGCTGTAGGGTGGATGATCGATATCCTTGAAGTCACATTTCTTCACAGCTTCCTTTGTAAAAAGAGCTGTGTGCACAGACGCGTTTTCATGAAGAAGGCGTACACCAACACTCAGCTTTCCTCGCCTTTTCTCTTTGATGGAAGCATGTAGTCTGCACAGTAGGCCAGCATAGTACTCCCCACTTACTGTGGTGTTCCTTTCCTTGAAGTCAATGAAGAGTATTTCTTCACAGTCCCAATGATCATGTGGCCATGATCTTACTGGTTGACTGAGTGACCTTGGCCTTTAGAAACGGTGCTTCGCAGGTTTACGCCACTCCATTGATTCTGTTTTGTACAAGAGATCATAGTAGAGGATCATAATTTTATCTTTTGTAACAATGATATGCAGAACTTCTCTCTCGTTACCACGGCAGAGCTCCAAAAATGTCTGACAACAGATGACTCGTTGCTACTTTTGGACTGAGGAAGGAAGTCTCGACACCCACCTTATTTATGTTTAAATATGTCGGTACTGGTGCTGTAGTGGTAACCATAATTTCCTCCTAAACCCAAATTCACGGGTTCAAACCCGGCCAGGATCGATGGATTTTTTCGGGCGTCACAATCCTAAGTATGGCTTTCTTCGGAAGGGAAGTAAAGCCGTGGGTCCCGTGTCGTACATTTACGGCACGAAAAAGAACCTCAAGCCTGAAAGAGAGGCCTCTGAGCAAAATTTGTCGGCAGTTTCACGCCCTGAGTTGAATGGGACGCTGATGACCTGAGATGTTAAAGAGCGTCCATAAATAAATAAATAAATAAATAAAAAAAAAGCAGTTTGGGTCCTTTACATGCCATTAAACTGTGCATAGATTAATGGAGAATGTACCATATACTGTAGTTAATTTTCAGTTTTATTCCTGTTATTGATATTGTCAAGTATATAATTATTTACTTGCTTGGTTTCCATAAATAAAGGAAGTTATACTCTTACATCTAGTGTGTGAAATTATATGGTTTTATTGAGTGTCTGTTATAAATGAAGTTTTTCCAAATGTTTTTATTAACTCGCTTTCTTGTCTGTTCGGGTGGAATTTTGTAATTAATTTATCATGCACTTCTAAATGAGATAGAGGCTTGAAAATTTGCACATAAGTCAGAAATGGATGATAATACAATATAATATGGTAATTATCATGGTTCAATGGTTATACGTTCAAAAATATGGTTCCGCAGTTTGAAAATCAGCAGCACAATATCAAACTCGAAGGTTTTAAAAATAGTATAGTAAGAACACATTTATGTAGTTTCGTTAATAACGCATAAAAATATAAAATTTATAATAATCTTTATTTAAAAATAAGAACAGTTGCTATGATGACTGTATTACATTTATCAGTACAATAAATAAATTATAGCGTAACTTGATTTATATTTAATTTAAAAGTTTTATTTGAATGTAAAATGATTAGAGTTCTCTTTGTTATATTTTGACACAAATACAGAATTAACAGCGCGATGTCGAACGCACAAATTCCAAGAATCGCATGGCTCAAGCGCGATCAACTGAGACGATGGAAAAACGTTCCTCTCGACTCGCTAATGACACGCAAGGACATGCTAAATATTTTGAAAACAATACAGTCGCCTTGGCAACGTTTCAAATAAAAACATCAAATTTAAATCCTCACAATTAAACCCTTACAAATAACATTTAATAAATTCAATTGCGCTAGTGTTAATGTGTAACATGTGTACTAATAATGTATTAATAATTTCAACTGTAAATAAGTAGTGAATGAGTATTATATTTAATATTATAAAATGAGTTACATATATTATCAAAGATTTTGACTTCTATATTGAGGATCTGGTACAAACGTATTTAATACTGAAATAAAAATTTTCAAAATTAACTTTGTGTTTCTGTATTTTGTTTTTAATTAAAAAAACAATAATTAATCCACTGTTTACATATATCAATGGAGTAGATAAAACAATTTTCTATTTTAGATGTGATCAAGAGAAAATAAAATGAATATGAGTTAAATCTCAGTTTTTGTCATTATTTAATGGAGATGTCTAATACTGATTTCAAAATTACATGCACACAAGACTAAAAAGTAGAAAATAATTTAAATGCTTTTTTTTTAAAAAAAAAAATGTTTTTATTTTCTTAAAAGAATATAAGTTTGACGCTTATCAAAAAAATAGAAAATGTAAAACTAAATTATAAATGAAGTAAAAAGTGTAAAATAATTCATCCTAGCCAAATGCGGATCATGCAAATTCATAATATCATGAAAGTTTTTAGAAAAATTCTCCCAAATGAAAAGGGCGCATGCAATAGATAAAATTAATAACTCTTAAGTGTATTTATAGTTTAAATTAATCACACAAAAGGTTCAGACAAAATATTAATGCAATAATTTTTTTCGTTTGGAAGACTTTTTCTGAAAAAGTTTATGAGATTATGAATTTGCATGGGGTTGTAAGTCTGCATTTAGCAACGATGAATTATTTTATTTTTTTTTAGTTAATTTATAATTAAGAAAATAAAAAAATGTTTTTTTAAAAAAATATTTAAATTGTTTTCTATTTCTTTTCATTATTTCAAGTTTTTATAAAAGACGTAAATTGGAATAAAACTTGTGGCCTGGGCGCATGTGTTCAGCAAGTTTTGATCTGAGCAGCGCCAAGCGTTTTACAGTCTGCACGCTTTGGCTTATGTGCGTGCCTTAAAAAATTGACAGTTACATATGAAGTATATTCTGCCATGCAATTATTACAGCCTTTATCATTTTACGATGAAAACGAACATTTAAATTTTATTGAAGAGCAGTTAAATTTTTCTCAAACTCCAAAAAGTAACAGGCATTATGACAACAAAAAAAAAAACATGATAATAGCGCCTACCCTTTATGTTCACTTTTCATGTGCTTATAATGCATTAAGAAATTCTAATTTAGTGATTTTTGCCACATCCATGTATCCTGCAAAAGCTAATTTCTTCTTAATAATTGTCATTAAAAAGCAGCACCTATTTGGAAAACGGAATTAAACACTTGAAACAGCATCTCTGGTGATGGACGATACACATAACCTCAGCTCTCATTTAAAGGTGGTGAGATTTTTGGCAATAGTAGCTAATGCTCAGAAATGTGTCAAACTGTTGTTTTTATAGTATCTTATCTTCTATCTAAATACACACGCACACATACTACATATACGTAAATTAACAATAATTATAAAAGCAGAAAAGGATAAACACTAAGGGAAAGTAACATTTGAAATCGCTATATTTTGAACTACTGGAGTTCTATGGCAAGAAGACAAGTGAAGGTGATAAAAGTAAATATTGAGTATCGAAGGTAACGTTATGCATGGAAACAGATGAAACTAGAAATGAGAGTGTGAGAAGAAAAAAACTAATATGTAAGATTTAAACCAAGTGGTATACGCGCTTTATGTAAAAATATAGCTGCCATTTCTCTATCTCTGAGTAAACTTTCACAGCATTGTGTAGGTAAAGCATCAATAAGAGTTAGACTAAAAGCATCATCAAAATCCTTACAGTGAGATAAGGCATGTTGGGCAACCGGCAAGGGAGACTTGGTTATAACAGAACGTCTATGATTGTTCATACGTAGCGAAACAACAGTAGAAATTAAACAAATATAAAATGCTTTGCAAAGCTTACAAGATAACATATATACGACATTTTTGGAAGAACAAGTAGCAAATGAAGAAATGTTAAATTCTCTGGATAAATTAGGACTGTGGAATGAATGGCAAGGCATAATTAGCGCACAGGTTTTACATTTAGGGCGTTGGCAAGGATATGAGCCAGCAAAGGGACGTGGTAAATTCGGAGAGGATAGATTTCGGCGAAATATACTTTTAAGGTTAGGGGGTGTTCTAAAAGTAAGGCGGGGTACAAATTTAGAAAAATCATTTAAAGATGGATGCATTGACAAAGTATCGTGAAATCCTTTCAAAATAGGTCTGATGCTTTCAATTCCAGGCACGTAAGTAGTAACAAGGTTAATGAAGTTCTTATTAGAAGTTTTAGGTTAGCCATGGAAAGTTTTGTGTGCTGGGATTATACGAGATTTTAAAAGATAGGAAGGATAATTTTGGTCTTGGAACTTTTGAGCTAGGTTTTTAATATACTTGTCAAGAGTTGAAAAGTTGTTACAAAAACGATGACCACGGATTGAAAGAGAAAAAGGAATAGATCTTTTGATATGCAAGGGATGACATCTATCAGAATGAAGATACTGTTGTAAATTGGTAGGCTTAATGTGCACAGGCGTAGGAAAAGAGTCACTGCATAAAGAAATATCAATATCTAGGAACGAAGCAGCATTGGGAGAGACAGAAGAAGTGAACGTAACTGAAAATTTGGAGTTGCATAAGACGATGCCATTCTGTGCCCATCGCAGTGCCTTTGATTTGTGCACGATATTTATTATCAAAACTAAACGCAGAACCAGATAAGAAAGATGACAAATAAAATCTGTGGATGGGGTTTGAGGAGGTGCTCGAAAGTCCACGAAATGTCTAACAGCAGCTAATCCTTCATGATGGGGAATGTTAGTATAAAGTGACGTCACATCGATAGTGGCCAGAAGTGTATTAGAAAGTGCCGAAGGGTCAACTTTCTTTAGTAAACTCAAAAAATGGAAGGAATCTTTGATATAGGATGGCCTAGACGTAATAAACAGCTGTAACCAACAATCTATTAGAGCGGAAATACGTTCAGTGGGTGATCGAAGCTGGCTGGCTACTATCGGGCGTCCTGGACAGTTGTTATTATGAATTTTAGAGAGAAAATATATGGTGGGAGTACGTGGGACATAAGGAGTTGATTTAACTTGACTGTAGGGTCAGAAGACAATAGTTCACAATAAGTGACATCTTCAAGCTGTCCGTAAGCTTCAGGATTGTAAGAAGAAATGTCCTGTAGTACTACTGAGGACCCTTTATCAGCTGGAAGAATAATAACATCAGGATTATTAGATAACCTTTTAAGTGCTGATTTCTCACGCAAAGTTAGGTTATCTTTTAGGGTGATCTTATCTAGAAATTTAGAATCACAAATCGAAGTTAAAAATCGGTTAATAAACGTATCTAAAACATGGCTAGAAGGTAAAGAAGGAGGTTCAAGTTTGCAGGGAGGACGAAACTTGAGAAGACAAGGAGTAACATTTGAAGAGAGAAGATTAAGTATGCCAATAGTAACGCCATCTTAAATTACGGCAAAATTCAACGCCATCGGAGACGAATTTTAGGCGATTAAATTTGGGAGTTGGGGCAAAAGACAATCCTTTTTGCAAAAGCAATGTATCAGCATCAGAAAGTGAAATAGAAGATAAATTAACAATCGCACTATCACTAACAGGAGAAGTACAAGGGGTACATTTGCTATTGGGATGCTGGATACCGGAGTAAAATTTAGATAGACGAGGTAAATTGAGAATAGAAGCCAAGTCAGGAGCTGACGCTACGAGCGGCGGGGAAAAGTTTTGGAAGAAAGACGCGGCAAACTGAATAGGAGTACCTGCTCTTAAATATTGTAAATATAACCACAATAGTTTACGAAGATGATTCTGATTGAGAGAATATAATAATTTATTCGCACTATCAAGATACTATTAACTGTGGTAATATATTTAAGAGAACGTGACAAAATAATTTTAATAAAACTAATTAAATTAAAGCAAATGAAATTGCTGCAAATATTGACAATTATTGGAATAAAAGCATATAAACGTATTGTATGTTTTCAGAAAGATGAACAGATAAGCCAAAATACTTCAATGATCATACAAAAGTACAAAAAAATGGCCTCGTTCTCCCATTGCAGTTATCTTACCGAATCCCCCTCTTGCTTATATTTTTTAAAGAGATTTAATTGAGATTTCAAACTCATGATAACCTTAGTGAAAGCACCGAAAAACTATCCGCACTCTTGGTATTACTGAGATAATCTGTTTTTAGTTTGGTAAAATGGCAGTCTGCTATTGTGGTTTATACAGTGTTCATAAAATACAGAAGCATTCTAAAGGTAAACTTAACTGTTAATATTTAAAAGCAGAGGTGGCCGCTCCGGGTCATATTCGAGTTATCCCGTAATTATCCGTGGAAAATATATAGAAGAGTTTCAAAATTAATGGTAAAAAATGTGCGGGTGAGGAGTAAAAACGAAAAGAAGCAAAATAGTTCTATTAAACTTGGGTGTGCAAATTAACAGTTTACGATAAATTGCCATTTCCGTTGCTGGTTGGGGCCGCCACTATACCGAGTGCTTGAATACTAAATTTGAAAAAGTGTGACATTTTTTTAAACTAGTCAATCGAGAGACACCAAAATCCATAAACTTTGCTTCTACTTCATGGAAATGTGATTGAACATACACAAAAGAATCATTTTTGTCTGAACAGCAATGAAGTGTGTTGTTATGTGCTGTACTAATGAACAATTAACTAAAGACTTTAATGCAGATGTTCAAAATCAGACTGTTCAAACGATAATGGAGGCAACCATTTTGTTGTAGAAAAGCTATCATAACGTAATGCGTGTCACATCTATTTACAGAACATCATATGATAATCTTGGCTTCATTTGTTCACTGTTGATTTACCTGTTACGTAGCAACGCTATCATACTGTATGTGAATCACATTTGTTTACAGAACATCAAACTATGCATTACTATTATTTTTCCGTCCAACTTTGAAATATATTGAATAGATATCTACTGTGAAAGCGCTCGGTATATAGCTGCCGCTGGTGAGTAATGTTGTAGTTGTGATATTCCCCGCCATTCTGTGCAGCCGTAAGGTATTTTCTCCCAGAAAAGTAAAACTACTGAAAAATTGGAAATTCCCCGGGTCGAGTATGCTTCGATTCAGAAAGGCGTGGCTTAGGTGACATCATTATGCCACTTGCCTAACATGGTAGAAAAACCGTTAAGTCCTAGTTAGCTGAGCTAACTTTTGATCTTGACACACTGCCACATTGCCTTCAGATCTGCGTGACCGTCTCTTTGCATTCTTTTCCGCTAACTGAAGCGTAACTCAACAAAACAAGGAGCGTGAAGCAATAAAAGAATAAATGTGTAAAATGGTTGCTATAAACGGAAGAAATATATCCTATTTAACTGCGTGTCAAGTCTCACTCTGGATTAATTCATGCACGAGACAGCAGCTGGAAACAGCTATTCAATAGTATTTCCCTCAGAGGAACTGCAAAAGATATAATTTCTATAACAGTATATTGCCTTATCTTCGAAGTTAAAAGGAAAACAAACAGAAATGAAGCACTTTAAAAATGGAAACAATGTTTTTCTTCTCAATTCCCAAAGAAAATATAGATTAATGTTATGGATTTTATCTTTTAACGTTTCCCAAAAATATATAATTGAAGGTCAGAGAGGTGGTCAAACATGTTTGCTATTAAGTCTATACTGGAGCACTGCATGGTAATGGGTTGGTGCTCTACGTCACCCTCCGTCAATTTATCTGTAATGAGAAAAGATCAATGTTGACATATCTCTGACATTAACGGGCAGTTTATAGAACATGATCCAGGCAAAAGGGGGTTTTCCGTTCTAAAACTTCCGTGTTACGTGTTCATGAGTTAACTTGCACTATTATGAATACTAACTTTGTTACTAGGGTAGGTCCATAAGTTTCCGGCCTAACCATTTTCTAGGTATGATAAAGACAAAAGCTATATTTCACTTTTTAATATAGTTATCTTTATTGCAATACACTTTTCACATCTTTGAATTAACATTTCAATGGGCATAAACAGCAGCCATCACTTCTTCGTCACACTTAAATTTCCTTCGCCGAAGGTCCTTCTTGAGTTTAGAGGAGAGGAAATAGTCACTGGGAGCTAGATCTGGGCTGTAGGGTGGATGGTCGATCTCCTTGAAGCCACATTTCTTCACAGCTTCCTTTGCAACAAGAGCTGTGTACACATGCGCGATGTCGTGAAGAAGGTGCACACAGCTTTCCTCGCCTTTTCTCTTTGATGGAGGCACGTAGTCTGTGCAGTAGACCAGCATAGTACTCCCAATTTACTGTGGTGTTCCTCTCCTTGAAGTCAATGAAGAGTATTCCTTCACAGTCCCAAAAGATTGTGGCCATGATCTTCTTGGTTGACTGAGTGACCTTGGCCTTTAGAGGTGGTGCTTCGCCAGGTTGACGTCACTCCATTGATTCTCTTTTGGACAAGAGATCATAGTAGAGGATCACAGTTTCATCTCCTGTAACAATGGTTTGCAGAACTTCGCTCTCGTTACCACGGCAGAGCTCCAAATGTGCCTGACAACAGATGCTTGTTGCTGCTTTTGGATTGAGAAAAGAAGTCTAGGCACCCATCTTGTACTAACCTTATTCATGTTTAAATGTCATGAATAATTCGAAGGACTATTGTTTTAGAAAGGCCCAATCCTTCTACTATTTCTGTAACTTTGAGCTGCCGGTGATCCATAATTTCTCCTTCCACAAGAGCGGTGCTTTCAAGAGTGAGCTCCTCCAAGAATATGAGGGGGATGCTTCCCCATGTACACTGTCTAATCGCTGTTTAATTTCATTTGGATTAAGTCCTTCTTTTGTGAAGAACTTAATAACAGCTCGATATTCCATTTTGAACATGTCACAATGTGCTACACACAGCCTTCTTTACGCAACTATATCTGAACAATTTGACACAGTGGAGCGGAAGTTACAGCTGCAAATATTTACTTAACAGATCACGTATGACACCAGATACGGATTTTGTGCTGGCAATAATCCTTATCGGCGAGGCCGGAAACTTATGGACCTCATTTTGCGATGAAATTTAAATTCACTTTCTTGTAGCGTAATGTTCATAATCTATATTACTATATAGTCCTAAGTTCGTCAATGGCGTGGGAATTGTTTTTATATAAATGAAACCATCACTCATCTGAGAAAATTATTAAATATGTGTCAACAGTACCGTCAACGATATTTAGTTAACTCCAGTTACATAAATTTCATTTTTCGTCGTCACGAAATTGTAATTCATGGATAGTCGCTCTGTTCGGTTTCAATTTTAATAGTTTAGCAGCTATATGAACAGATGTTTTTGAACACGTCTTAGAGACTTCTTTGGATAGCGTTCGATGATGTACCAATTTCGTCAATTTTTTGCTCTGTAGAACATTTCTTTTTCGCTTCTTAGGTTCAGCATTTAGCGAACCCGTTGTCCTAAACTTATTAACCAGACATCTAACAGTTTCTCTATCTGGAACTGGAATACTAGAAAATTTCTTCTGAAATTGTCTACACAGCTGTCTGATTCGGTTTTACGTTGGTATCGTACATAAAATATTTTGTTCAAACGTGAATTTTTCGGTAGTCATTTCAGTGCACTAATAAGAATAATCTGATGTAATTCACACACAACACAGATGTCTTGAATAAACTTTCACTTTTGAGATGCACTCTGAGCGAACTCCAGATGTTACAGCTCGAACAGAAGGCAACAGCTGACAGTATGACACAGCTGATAAACGCAGCCTTGAGCGGATCATATACCTCTAGTGCGCTACTGGAATAACGTCGAGGTCACTGCAGTGCAAGCGAACTACGCATATACACGATCTATGGCCTGGCTATAAATGGAACGCATAGTACATAAACTCTCTTGTTCAATATTGCATCTGGAAGCCATATTCTAGGTTATTTCAAAAAGACTATTATCTACAGAAATAATGAACGTTAAAAAGAGAATTTGAAATGTGACATTTTCCACATAAGTCTTGTGTTAGAGTTAAATAAAATCTGTCGTACTAACATCTTAGCAGTAGTATCCGTTTATTTCCTATTTTATTGCTCATTGTTATTATTATTATTATTATTATTATTATTATTATTATTCACTATCCCTTAATATAACATTTTGCAGATAATTCATAGCTAAACTAACTAGCATAACATATGGACGCCAGCAACTTAACATTTAAAACTACACTGCTAATACTACACTATGTCAACAATTCATCTATACTCTAAACTTTCATTTGCTTTAATATTATTTTTACCAAAATTTAATGAAGTATTTATCCTACTTCGATCACAAACATGGAATTGTCTATAACTAATGCATCCTGATACCCAAACTTCTGATTTATCACAAACTGTGTGTTTAAACTGAGATTTGGAAGCATAGCGAGTATTTCTTATCTGACGCTTGATTTCATTACAAAGACAATTTTTACATTTAAACCTGTCCTAAGACTGAAAAAAGCATATAACTATGATAGCATTTCGCTATTGGTAAGTGGCCGGTTTGCGGCGAAAAAATATCTGATCTCCCTTAGATAATTCATTGAAAAAAATAATTGAAAATACAGGCACATTAAATTTCACATTGATAACAACAACAACAACAAATAAATAAATAAAAGAGGCATTACCTTAATATGTGCCGCGTATAAAATATATTCAAAGATTATCACATCAGACTAAAGACAATAAGTGAGTCTCTATTAAGCAAAGGACAATATTAAATTCGAAGATCGTTCATGCTCAGATGGAATCTTTGTTATGCAACAACTAATACAAACGGTGATAATACCAAGGGTGCTAAAAATGTATACACACTTTCACATTAGACATCTATTTAGTATATTTCAAACTTAAACCAAAAAACAACAGTAATGTGTAGTATGATGTTCTGTAAACAGATGTGACTCACATTGCGTTATGCTAGCGTTTCTACAACAAAATGGAGTCAAGATTATCGTTTGAACAGCGGAAAGAAATGGAAAACCGAGAATGTTGTTGAAGTTCAAAGATAATGGAGACGTGTGTACAGAACAGAACCGCCAAAGCGAGTAACACTTGCACGCATTCGAGACAAATTTGAGACTCATGTACCATATGCGATGTTCACAAGGACAGAGCTGGGAGATCTCGCACAGCAACAAGCCCCGCGTCCTCGGCTATGATTTTGGAACGTTTTGAGCACTCATCGCAGAAATCTACAAAGCAATGTGCACGTGAGACTGGGTTTAGCAGAACCAGCGTACGTCGTATTATTAAAACAGCAAAGTTGAAAGTTTTCATCCCAAGACTTTTACATGCATTAAATGAAGATGACCCTTATCGGAGAAGGCAGTACTTTGAGTGGTTTCGGAACATATTGCAAGAGGATGAGACCTTCGTAGGGAAAGTTGTTTGGTCCGATGAGACACAATTTAAGTTGAACTGAACTGTTAACTGTCATAACTGTGTATACTGGTGTGCAAACAATCCGCATGTTGTTTTGGAAAAGGCTGTTAATTTACCTGGACTTAATATTTGGCGTGGGTTGTCATCTTGGGGTCTAATTGGATCATTTTTTTTGAAGGAACCGATGCTGGCCCAGTGTACCTGAACATGATACGCACATCCGTCTTACCGGCCATTTATACACTCTATGGAAATGAGGAATTTTACTTCCAACAGTATGGTGCAGCACCACATTATCACCGAAATATACGTGCGTACCTTGATGACAATCTTCCAAGGCACTGGATAGGATGAAGAGATCCCATTGAGTTTCCACCGCGTTCTCCGAATCTAACTCCGTTGGACTTCTACCTATGGGGAACTCTTAAGGATGTTGTATACCGTAGAAAACCAGCTACACTGCCAGCACTTCGGGAAGAAATTGAAACGGCATGTGCTGCAATAGCTGAGGACACTTTCGCAAACGTTGCTCAATCAGTAGTTCAACGTACTCAGAAGTGCATAGACGCTTTTGAGCAAATGTTGTAACTGTAAAAGTCCAAGATGATTAGTGCTCATCATTTTCTGTTTGTGTTAACTCAGTTTTGTTATGTTAATACAGTTTTTTCTTTGCTTGAAGTGTGTATACATTCTGTATAGCCTACCTACATAATTGTATTTGTTGATATTGAAAAGGCCTTCGATAGAGTGTTACGAACTAGGTTATAGAACATTATGACAAAAAGAGGCACTCGGAACATTTGATACAATAAAGGAAGCTTAGTATGTAGAAATATGGCATAGGCAAGCTAAGGGGTTAAACAAGGATATCTCTTCTCCCTTGCACATTTTAATATTTACATTAACAACACCATTCAACAATGGCTAAGTAGTTTAACTAAAAAATTTAAAATAAGAAATGTTATTTAACATTGTTTTATTTGCATATGATCAGAACATGTCTTTTGGGGAGATGAAATTGCAGTCAACAATTTAAATGAAACAGTTGCCCAACACAACACGAAAATAAACAAACAAAATAATAGTATTTTTGTAAAAACGCCACTGAAAGGTTAAAACAAGAAGATGCACGTAAATGAAGTCGTAATAGATGATTTTCATTCCTTTACTCACTTATGGGTGAGAATCGAACAATAAAAAGGGTCGATAATAGAAGAATCGAAGCAAGAGAAATGAGATTTCTACGTTTAGTAGCGAGATTGACCATTTTAAATAAACAGTAGATAGATAGATTTAACTTAGCTGAGAGACAACATATACAAGATAACAGACTTCTCAAATTATTATTGAATTACAGATCAAAAGGAAAGAGAAACATCGGCCGTCCACTGTGTTCCATTCAATTCAGACCATGAAACGACCGACAAATTTTGCTCAGAGGTCTCTTCTTTCAGGCTTGAGGTTCTTTATCGTGCCGTAAATGTACGACACGGGACCCACGGCTTTACTTCTCTTCCGAAGGAAGAATTATTTTCAGTTTTTTTCTTACTGTTTTATTATATTATATTATTTTAATCTAGTTATTAGGAAAAATCTGTAAAATAATGTATTAAAATATTATTGATTTGTATCGTAACAACAACAACAACAACAACAACAACAACAATAATAATAATAATAATAATAATAATAATAATAATAATAATAATAAATGTAAAAATTTGATATATACGCCTTGGTTTAGGAAACGAGGTACCAAGGTGGCTTATATAGATTTTATTTATTTATTTATTTATTTATTTATATTTATTCCATGGATCCACTGCAGAATGTATAGATGAAGTTCTTGAATTTTTCCATACAATAATTCCTGTTTTACTATCAAACAAGCGCAAAGGCACGACAGATGATATAAGTAAGCTGTAGTCACTCTTTCTAATTTCTGACCAGGTTTCTAAAAGTCTGTTTGAACTTGACAAAACAAAATTTCATTGTATATCTAAAGAGAAAGTTGTTTTATAGTAAATGAAACAGTTGCAAAGTACGAGTTATTTCTTATTTTTTTTTGCCGCTGCAGACATTTATTTAACATTTGAAAAAGTTAGAAAAAGTACTTGGACCGAAATAAGCAACAGTTTCCAAAAATGCTAACAATCAAAATTAAAAGAAAAAAAATTTCCATGCACCTACACTTTTAAGATGTTGAGATAAGCTGACATTTGGAATTTAAAAGTGTAATTATAATCGATTTTTAACTTTTCCCTCTAAATTGACATGCTTTTTTGTTTAATTAAATTTATTTTACAATGAATTATTCAGACTGGAAATTTTTGGAATGAAGAATAAATAATTATAAGAGTAATTTGGATAAATCCAGCGTTAACGATTTTTTTTAATGGTGTTTAACACCCGTTTTTACTACTGAGGCACCACAGACTGTGGACACTGATGACACATGATATGAAATTATATATTGGGAAAATATTTTTTTATAAGGAAGGAAACGCTTCAAGTCTAAGTTTAGGATACCTCACCGGCATTTGTAATTAATGAGGACTGAGGAAAACCTGGAAAAAACCTTAGTCAGGGAGGACGGTGCTGGCGGTATCCGAACCACACAGACCTCCCGCCCAGAGTCCGCGTCTTAACGACCTCGGCCATCCATGGCGGTATTAACGATTGTGGCAGCTGCCTAGCCCCTCCCACACACATACATAGAGTGTCGCTGTATTTGGGACATTGACACATTACGAAATAATATGAAGCAGCTAATTTGTATATCCTTGTATGGAACGTGAATGACATTTTTGCCGTGCCATAATGGAAGGACTCGTCAGGAACAAGGTTCTATTTGAAATACAAGCCTTGTGTAGCTCTCGTTTTTCTCGATAGCTTTATAATAAAATAATATTATAGCTGCTATGTGTGTATGCTATTCTGCACATCTGCGAAACACGCAGTATCAAAGCCTGGGCCTTGACACAACTACTACAGCAAGGCTTGGCTAGGAAACCGGTCTTAAAATTGCTGCAAATTTATGAAATATAGTAACTTAAGAAAAAGTAAACCAGCTGCTTCATATTTTAAAGAATATTTTTACTTGTAGAGGTCTATTTTCAAGAAAATGTTATTTCAAGTTTCTAATGCAACCCGTTGCGAAATAACTTTTCTTTAGAGGCAGTCAACTGTTTCAGCGCAAGGATGCGGCCATGAAACTGATGTGCACAACTTCCGTAAAACACGCCGAAGCTACTAAATTTATTCGTTCCCGAGAGAAATGTGCAGCTGTTGGAGTTGTGTTTTGCAAAACGATTAGTTTGTAGCGGAGTTTTTGACAATCTTGGTATATTTGTGAACATTTTGTAACTTTCTTAATTTCTGCTTTTTAAGATTATCACTTTTTTCATGATAAGTTTTGCACCACCATAATTAGCACGGCATATTCCGGAACTATTTGTTGGTCAAAAGACAGAATTAAAAATTATAATTGTGTATAACCAATTTTTCTCTAACATATACCATCGCATATTATTAGTTATTCCTCCTTTGTTACGTTGCTTTATCTTATTAAATTAATTTCCATCTTCTTAATTAGAGTTCTAATTCTTATTAAAGAGAGTAACATGTAAAAATTGTCTGTTAAAAATATTTCCCCATTACTGAAAAGTAACCAAATGCCTTGATATTGGATTGGGTTGAATTAATAGGGACAGAGGAGGGATTTTCGCTAATTCAGTCGTGCTTAAGGGCTTACCCTTTATGTCTACGCCACCAATGGAGGCGTCTCCGGGAGAAAGGGAAAAGTTAGGGAGAACCAGTAGCCAGAATTTAGAGGCGGTGAGATACATCCTTTCCAGATAGAGCCTCCGATGCTAATTAAATCCCCCTTCCCTTAAGGAATTTGAGCTCCTCAGACGCCGGGGCAGGAACAATTTTCAAAACGCAAGCGGCCGTTATACCGCACATAACATCAGCCCATTTCGCCTGAATTGAAACAAAAGAGTGGAGCAGTGGAAAACAAAGGTCCATCACTCATCGCATAGGCGAAAAGAGTAAACGACGAAAGCGCCCAAGGCAGGACGACCAACACAAGAGATTTGAAACTAGAATCTCCTAATGCGAGTTTCCTTCTGAGTCATGGCTCGGTAACTTGACTTGGCCGTGAAAAATGTATACAGAGTGTTAATGAAACTACACCAATAATGTCAAAGAGTGTAAGGATGTCATATATAAGCAATTTGAGATAGGCAATGTATGGTTCACAACTAAACATAACGCAGTTTTATGGTGCTAAACGTTTTGGCATCAGATGCTGATAAGTCGATGTTAAAGTCAAGCGGGGTGAAAAATTAGTTTTCAATTTCTTTAAAACTGCCTTGTGAGCATAGAAATATCGATTTTCCACCAGCATATTGAAGATTTAGTGCCATAAAATTTTCTCAAAAATGGAAATAATCATTTGACAGTGCGGCACTAACACCTATTAACAAATGACCATCTTCTACTCGCAAGCTAATGTCATAGCCACGGTGCCAGAGTGGCAAGTGGCGTACTGGCGCTTTAGAAACTTTTAGCCATAGCTTCGAAATTTGAACAGATAAGCAATGTATTTACTATCCCAAATTTCTTATACACGACAACTCTACAGTCTCTGAAATGATTTCGGTGTACTTCATTAAGATCTTGTATACCATGAATTTATTTATTTATTTTTGCAGTAAGATAAAACAATTTAAATAATATGAAGCTGTGAAACAAAGACAAGTGACAAAAATAAATAACCCAGAAAAAAACATTTTAGCTCGTTAATTCCTGGAGTGAACAGAAGGGCTAGGCATCTCGTTTTACAGAATATATAATTTTAAACGAAGAATTAAAGACAAAAAATTTACAGCAAGATTGGTAGTACCTCCAATGTTGACATATCTAAGACATTAAGGCAATAAACAGAAATTCTTGACAGATTTGTGACTATGGGTGTGTCACAGATTTATCGGATATCCTGAAACCAAAATGTACAGCAAAGAATGGAAACATAAGGGATTTTACCCTTGTGAATTCATGGTGCAGTTACCTGCAAGAAGATAATATTTTATATACTTTTTTTTTGAAAACAGATGGCATAATTTTGGCTCATTATTTGAAGAAAGAAGCCACAATAACAGACCATTTTAATGCAAATTTAAATTATAAATTATTAGATTCAGTTAAGGAGAAACGTCGCGGAAAGTTTCAGCAAGGTGTGTGCTTCAAGCTACTCGCATAAGTTTAGATTTTCAATGACTGTGATTCATTAACCAGAGGCTAGAACATTCTGCTTTGCGGCGATTTTGTGAGGGTGTTTATTAATTATTGAGATTGATTAGTTAATTTTAATAGTCTTTGGTTTGTATTGAAATGGCTGTGAATTAACGAAATGATTTGATTTATTCCCCTTGATTCTTTCGAGATGTCGCAGCTAACTGGAAGTCGTGCTCATCATATCTGACCGCTGACAGATGTGGTGATGATCTCAGGCTTTCTTCGGAGCTGTTTCTGGGTTGAACCAAGAGAGAAAATGACTTGGGTTGGGAGATGTTGAACAAAATATTGCATGGATACACTGCACTTGTTATTTATTCAGTACTTTGATCGTGGTTCCTGACTGACTGAGTCACCGGCAAGGAATGAGATGAGACGTTTTCACGCTATTGTTTATCGGACACAGTTTCCTACTTCACGCGCGCCTCAAACTTGTGATCTAATTCAATGACCTCGGAACCTCACACTGTAGAATAAAATTTCAGGGCTACAAACAACATGTGTCTATGATTTGAGCTAGCGATATCTCGTTACTGGCGTTGCACCAGATTACTCAGAACACTCTTCTCTCACTTCACTACAATAGCTAACTCTTTTGTGTCTTCAAGCGCTGCGATTACTCGCATGTGTTTGGCTCTTAGATACACCGAAAACTGTAAAACTGTCAACTGACCCGAATGCCTCAGAAATTGGGTTATTTATGCGTTCTCTTAGTATTACGCTACATGCATTCAAATTTCAGAACTTTCCAGAAGTGTCCTAAACTTTATTTCCTTATTGTTTGCATAAACCCGGGTTCAGGATATTCTAAAAATCAAACTTAAATTCCGTTCTCTGAGTGACTATCACATTTCGTTGTCTCTGCGCTTTCGTTCGTTGACAGTTCTTTCAGAGTGATTTCTTCCCCTTTTTGGAGGTCACAGCACGAAAGGTAAACGCTCCTGCTTTCTATCTTACTTTTTTTCCTCAAGGACTTTTTTAACAATGGCCATAATAGAAGGAACTCGCGCGAATACAAAAGATGTCCTTATGGATGGCTCCAGAAAGTCGCGAACGAAGATACAATTTTCTGCTGTATGGGGATTATCGCCTTCACAAAAACCTATCTGGTGTTATACCTTATCTGTTAAACAAATAACTGCAGCTGTAACTTCCGCTCCTCTGTGTTCAGTCGTTCAAATATAATTGCATAAAGAAGGGTGTGTATAGAAGATTATGGCATGTTCAAAATGAAGTATCCGCCTGTTATTAAGTTATTCACAAAAGAAGGACTTATCCAAATAAAATTAAACAGCGATTGGACAGTGTATATGGGGAAGCATCCCCCTCATATTCTGCCGTATATGGGGAAGCACCCCCCTCATATTCTACCGTAAAAACCAGGGCCAAACTTTTTCGAATTGAAAAGAAGAGTTGCAGGTCGGTCCTTGAAGGTGCTCACTCCTGAAAACTCTTGTGGAAGGAGAAATTATGGAAGACCGGCGATTCAAAGTTACAGAAATAGCAGCAAGGTTGAGACTTTCTAAAACAACAGTTCTTCGAGTTATTTATGAACACCTAAACATGAATAAGGTTGGTGCAAAACTTCTTTCCTCAGTCCAAAAGCAGCAATGAGTCATCTGTTGTCAGGCATTTTCGGAACTCTGCTGTGGCAACAAGAAAGAAGTTCTATAAATCATCGTTACAGGAGATGAAACCATAGTCTTCTACTATGATCCCTTATCCAAAAGAGAATCAATGTAGTGGTATAAACCTGGCGAAGCACCGCCTCTAAAGACCAAGGTCACTCTGTCAACCAAGAAGATCATAGTCAAAATCTTTTGGGACTGTGAAGGAATACTGTTCATTAGCTTCAAGGCCAGCATAGTACTCCCATTTTCAGAAAAATAACAGTAGGTTTTAAACATATCTTAAGAAGATTTTGTTATCGTATATACAGGACAATGATGGTTAACTTAAGACAATGTGATCCTTCGAGTTTTCAATCATGGCCCAGAGAGAGAGAGAGAGAGGAGGAGGAGGAGGAGGAGGAGGAGAAGAAGAAGAAGAAGAAGAAGAAGAAGAAGAAGAAGAAGAAGAAGAAGAAGAAGAAGAAGAAGAAGAAGAATCATGTTTGAAAGTATGTTATATCTACAAGCAAGAGAATCCAAAACGAAGTAATTTCTTTTTTAAGAACCACATTTTGGTAAAGTTGGTACAAATTATTAATAATAAATCTAGGCTCTCTCACTCTTAGCTGATGAAAAAATATACACTTGGTTTGGAGCAAATTTTAATATGTATGCATTATGCAGTAAAACAAAGTTATGAATATAACAAATTATTTATGAAGAATTCACTCAATCAACAGAGTACTGACGATAAAGGCAACAGCCTTGGAACTATGTCCAAGTAAGTGGAACAAAACTAGTGAAATTTGAGTAAATTCCTCATAAACAATTTGTTAAAAATATACTATATTTCACTGTGAAAATCCCACCTATGTAAAAGAATAAGTGATAAATGCTCAGTTAAAAAGTTTTACAGGTTGTACCTGTGGCAGATTGAACATGGTAAAAATAGCAACAAAAGCATTGCAAAAGAATGGCACTCATACATCTTATCTGTATGATCAAATATATGATGAAGAGGCTGTCAGGAACAATTAAAAGTATGGAACATAAGCAACAAGTCGTTCTCTAGATGCTTATGTGTATCGTATTTCTCATAGTCTTATTCTAGCTACAAATTCAGCCAGCAACATTGTAACCATCATAAATTGCTTGGACTAATGTCCAAATATTATTTCTTTAAGTTTATCAAATGACTAGCTAAGAAACTATCCCCAGAATCACTAAAAAATTGAAAAATAACAGATGGGTTTAATATCACTAAACTCTCAATTTATTGCAAGTTTAAAGTATGCATGACAAGAACTCAAAACTAGAGCTCTTATTGTAAAGGATCGTTTTTGTTCTCAATACTCTGGATCTTCGTACATAAAATGAAGCATTTCTCAATGTAAGGAAATTTTTGCAAATCCAAATTGTCTTTATAGTGTCAACATAGGGATTGTTCACTTTCCTATATCAGATAACTTACATCAGCAAATTAAATAAATGATTGAATATATTAAAGAAATGACTGAAGGGCTTGCTTTATCCACCAAGAAAAATATCTCTGATGAGAAGGTTGTGTATTAAATTCAAACAGCAAAATGCTTCTGTGATGCTTATCATTTCCTTCTTCAATTGCTAAACTGCATTACAAAATAAGCCTAATAATTAAATTTTGTTAAAATTTGGCGTTTCTTCACCTGGTTTTTTTAACATAGGCCTATTTATGTACATGTTAAAATGGAGAATGCTCTCAGACCTCCACTTAAAAGGCAAGTCTGAATAAAATTTCTCTGAATTATGTCTCTAAATTTAAAAAATATAAAGATGATCATGAATTGGGCTTGAGTGAAACAATAACACTGAAAACAAAAACAAAATAATGTGGATATAATCAAACAGGAATGTATTAAAAATATGCTTATTATTTAAATTTTACTTAGGAAGCTACAGACAATAGAGTGGTAATATATCCTATCAGAATTTATTAAATATATTCACAATAACTCTTCTTACTTATATAACATGTTTTGAGGGCCATTGCTTCCATCATCACCAGTGATTGCCCCCTAAACATAATGCCATATAATTAGGTGCAGTTAGTGTGAACATATTTGCAAGGCATGGGCACACGCATCCAAGTCGGCCCTAAAACAATTACAAACCATACAAAATATCTCACTAAGAAAGGCTCTGCGCGTGCCCCTGCTCACAAAAAACTTAACTATTCACGAGGAGATGGGCATGCCCACAGTGGAAAAAGCCATTATGATACGGGCCAGGCGTACATTCGAAAGAATCCACCACTACGCCAATACATATGTTTCTAATATAGGGAAGGGGGAGCCCCCCCATAGAAAACATAAATGAGTAAGAACATTTTAAAACCAATGCATGGCAGTGGAAGAATCATGTAAATATGTAAATAGTGTACATAAGTGAAGTAAGCAGGAACACAAAAAAAAAAAAAAAAAACTTTGTGAGAACTCCAGTGACAAGAAATCAATACACATACAACTATGTACCATGGAATGAAACAGACTAGCGCTGTGCTCAAAACCCAAATGAAGGGTTTTGTATGGGTGTTAAATAAGCCCAAAACGTGTATATCAAATAATTATTGTATTCACTCATTGTTATATTATAGCCTGAAAGGCTGGGCCCTTATGTACCAGTCCAGGCCCATAAAAAAAAAATCTAATAGAACATATTTTGTTATTTAGTAAGAGTTTTAACATTGAAGTTATTTTAAAATATAATATTTGGTTTGAACTTCTGCACCAAATATTGTATTTTAAAATAACTTCAATGTTAAAACTCTTACTAAATAATTCCTGATTTCTCGCATTATTTCACACTGCACAGACAATCCATAAGTTATGAGGGTGAAATGGTGGCAATACAACAAGTGCTGGAACAGATATACTATAGGATTGATATAAAAGAAAATAAAGTAGTGATTCTTACAGACTCAGCCTCTGCTATACAAGCTATAGAACGATATGATAGTTCATATGAATCTTACAATGTAAGGGATGTGAGATCTTATAGATTACTCCAAACAAAATTTCAACAAATAATACTACTGTGGGTACCAGCATATATGGTAGTGATAGGTAACGAGATTGCAAACTTTCTGGCCAAAAAGGGAGCAGTGCTATATTCAAAACCAATAAAGCCCTGTGGAATAAATGTAAAATTAAAAAATATCAAAACGACCATAGAACAAAAATATCAACATAATACTCAAGTGGAAATATCTAATAAAAATTATTCTATTATAAAAGAAAGAGTAGATAAAATAAAAACTATCAAGGAAGGAAGCAGTTGCTCATTTTAGATTGGCCACTGGACATGACTGTCTGGTGGAACATTTACACAGATTTGGTTTTATGAATGATAACACATGTAAGATCTGCAATACTGACAAGAATCTAAACAGAGAACATCTATTGGAATGCACAGAACTGAGGAAAGCTGCACCCAATGGGAAAATACACAAATTATATTGACTGGCCAGGGAAAAACTGATGGATCAAAATCCTGGACATTAGATCAACAACACAATATTTGGTTTGAATTTTTACAACAGAACTTCACTATCCCTTCTATTCTTGGGCATGTTTAAAATGTAATTGCATTTAAGATTTGTTCAAAAAGTAAAAAGGCCAGTGAAGTTCTAGTACAAAAAATCCAACTAAATATTGCAATAAATAATTATTTTCATTTAAAACATTAAAATATTTTAACACAGTGGACTCTTTTTAATTAAAATGTTCCTAATTAAATTTATTAGATAATTTGAACAGAAACATATTCCCCTTAAAAATAATGCTAAAAATTCCTATTTAATTTGAATATAATATTTTATTTTGATAAATCAAACAGAATTTTATTACAAAATTATCACCTATTCCTGATTCTTAATTATCTAATGAGTCGATTTGATAATCTTATGCTCCACTTACTGTTACGCAAAACTTAGAGTTTGGGATTACTTTGTACCCAGTGAACAAGTTTAGCCCAAAAAATCTGCTCAATTCTGGTGATATTGATAGAATACCGGAGGAAAGGAAGCCAGGAATATATAAAATCAACTGTTCAGAAGGTAACAAAGTATATATTGGAAAAACAAAAAGAAGCATTGGAATCAGGCTGAAGGAACACTGGAGAAACATCAGGTACAATCAGGTAGAGAAATCAGCGGTTGCACATCATTTTGGAGAGATAAACATGATATAGAAATGGAGGTGAAATTATTGAAATTCGTAAATCGACCCATTGAGCTGGGAATATGGAGACAGTGGACTCGCAACTGAGGATGCAGGCAAAAGCTTGCGAAATTAGTTTTGCATAATTCAACAGTAAGTGGAGCATAAGATTATCAATCGATTCAGTTTTAGGAGAGTAACTTTTGTTTACTTATACTGTACCTACAGCTTTCATACTCTCCTCAATAGTGTGGATTTTCCACCTCTTTTGTGTGCAGATGTTTGTCCCTCAAGCTCTTTCATCCATTAAGATTTGTAAAAATGAAAATTTGTAATTATTTTCTTAACTGCACTGAAGTTAGTGACCAAAATTCCCTCAGATGACAGCTCTGATTTGTCAATGTATAGTATGTTGTTTGCAATGTCCAACCATAGCACATATTGTAGTTTAAGATTACAGAAAAAATTAGAAGTTCTAAAACAATGAAAAAATGTGTGAGGAAGAAATGTGGCATTGTTAAAGACTATGGAATACTACCAATTGAAATGTGTTATTCATTTACTGCTAGCTTTATTATTCATATCCTCCTGGAGTTCAAATTAAAAGAGTTCATGGTATTTTAAATGTTAAACTTTTAAACTAAAACAAGATTGTACTCTAAACGACCTTAAGGATATAACTTATTTATTCAATGATTAAACTGTGGAGATAACAGCATACAAAACTTGAATAAATAATAAAAAATAATAAACATACTTCTTCATTTAAAGAAGAATGTTCATTTTTAAATTCAGTTTCTGAAAATAATTATTAAATATAATCAGAGCAACAGAAATTGAAGAAGAAGAAAAAAAAAATTAGTAGCATTAGATGAAAGTTAAAAATATATTTATTTTGCAGCTTAAGACTGATTAAGCCCTTTTAATATTTGAATAATTCAAAAACAGAATAAGTAATGAACATTAATTTTCCAAAATTCAAAAAAATGTCCTTGCATGATTATTTTTGTCATAAACACTGTGATATTTTTATTATGAGTTCTATATTATATTTAAGGTTGCCTGCATTATGTTTAGAACATGTTAACGTCTAAGTTGCTTTTTTATTTAATGAAAACTGCCAACTTATTTTATTTTTGCAATAAACTTATGTTCAACTACCAAGTCTTGTAATATTTTACTTGGAAAGAATTAAAACATACAATTATTTATTTTAATAACTTCAATTGTACGCTTTTTGGAAAAATATCCAAAGTCACAAATTATGTATTTTAAATAATAAAATTATAATCTCAAAACAGATAGTTCCAGTATCCAAATTTGTATAAATTATTTTAATTAGATGTTGGCCAATCTATGACAATTATTCAATGAACTCAACATATCATCATCATCTGGAGGGATGTAAGTTCAACTTCATCAGCAATCTTTTTTTTCTATTGGAATGTGCTGCACTTGATAAATTTACATTTTCAGTGTTTTTTATATAAAAATTATGAGTATGTAGCTCATCGATGAATTTCCATGCAAAAAATGAACCATCATTGCTTATATTATTAGAAGTACATGAATTTGCCAATTTTAAACTGTACTTTTTGCAATCGTGGAATTCCCCTTCCAGCTGTCTTAGAAGATGTTACATTTCTCTTATAACATCTTGGCCAACAATGCTTACAATCTACGATTTGGAACAATCAGGAAATGTTAGTCGAAATTTGTTCTTTTGCCTGGAAGTTGTAATAAACATATTCCTCTAATGTGTAAATTTGATTACAGTGTTTCAGTCTTCTTTTGAAAACAGTGAAATTGTGTTCACTGTGAAAAATGAATGCCCCTGAACTAGAAAATAGTTTCAATGGTTTCAACAAAGACACAGTGATAAACATTATCAATAAATCTAAAAGACAAAAAGGGATAAGAAAAGTTTCAACACTGAAAAACACAAAAGAAGAATGCAAATTCAAAAGTTTCACCTACCATCCAATTTACCACAACAGGTTCAAGAAAATTTTCAAAGAACGTAGAATAATGTTAACCCCAAAGAACAGATACAACATCAAAAATTTATTGGGTTGCACAGTAAAAGACTCCATA
This sequence comes from Metallyticus violacea, assembly GCA_030762175.1. NCBI lineage: Eukaryota > Metazoa > Arthropoda > Insecta > Mantodea > Metallyticidae > Metallyticus > Metallyticus violacea. Next base: position 106,381,484 of record CM060840.1, on the reverse strand, counting down.
TCAACAGAACAGGAATCAGGAATTTACATAGGCAAATCAAAGAGAAATTTGGAAATTCGGAGGAAAGAACATTTTAGGAATATTCGGTTTAAGCAGTAGCAGCTCACTTTCAAATCAAAAACCATGAAATAAAACTGGAAATTAAACTGCTGAAACATCTTCACAACACATTGGAGTTATCCACTTTGGAAAAATTTTTCATATTAAAAAATAGAGAAAACCTAATGTATTTTCTACTTCAACCAACAGAGGCCACCACAGGAACATCTGGGTGTCCAGCCATCATTTCGAGTAACAGCAGTTCGGTGAGCAACTGAAGGTGGGAGAGATTCTTCCAAAACGCGAATTACTTTTATGTAAATAAGTGGAGTTTAGTGTAAAAAATGAATACCTAAGTTTAGGATATATTACCACTCCATTGTCAACAGCTTCGTAAGTACAATAGAAAAAGGTTGTTCAATTCTTTTACATTTTCCTGTTCAAACAAGAGTTGAAGAGCCCTCATCACAGTATGATTTTTGTTCTGTCATTCCCATTCATCTGAGATGAAGATGAAGAGATGAAGTCATTTCTTTCTTTTTTTGATATTGAGATACTGCAAAATAAATTAAGTAACATCATTAGGTCCTTTGACTCCATACCTTCATGGTGAACAAAATATGTAGCAGTCATATTTAAGGTTGTGGACATAAAAACATTTATAGCAAACTGTTGCAAGGAAAATATTTCTTAGACTAATGGATTCAAATACAAAAAGATTCAAATTTGGTATAATGTCCGCGTACAATGTACTCGCAGTCATTGAAATATCTTGAATGTTTTTGTAACATTTCTTAGCTCTTTTAAGGTGTTGTTTCTTTTTCTTTTTCTTTCTTTTTTTTTTTTGCAGCATGTATCCTTTTAGCAGAACATTAAAAAAATAGTTTTAATTTATCAAGCCCCTTACATATACAATAAATGTTAACTTGTGGATGACTAAATTTGAGCTCAAAGTGTTACAGAATTTTTTTTCAATAAAACCTGTGTTTAATATTAAGTGCAGGATGTTTTTTAAAAATAACTGCTTATATCATGAAGGTTCAATCAATCATTTAAGTACTTGTTTTCTTTATGAGTGGAGTGGGGAATGATGCTGTGCTCTCTTACAGCACGTATCAATACCTCTGCTTTGTATTTCCCAATCTACATTGTTCACGTTTATCTTTTAAAAACTTTTACTGGACAAGAGATGACTAATCTATGAACTCTTTATTTATACCATGGAATTAAGAATTGCTTTTTACGTACTTTAACTTTCCTTGTGGTGTTGATATTTTATGCACATATATAGCTCCTCTGTAATATTAGCTGAATTCATTTAATTTTTCCTCTGTACCCTTGCTGCATTGGAATCATGATATCATTCATTTTGTTAAATGTTCTGTTCATTCTTTGAGTCAAAACCTCTGAACTTAGCATAAATATCAGCATATTCCACTTCACAGATACTCATAACATTTGCATCTAGACCTGCATGTAAACCTAATTTACATTTAGTCAAACATATGCAGTAGCCTATCACAATCTATGTGATTGTGAAAAGTTAACATTTTTAAGAAATCGTTGTTTTGGGGATTCACTTTCCAAACTGAACAAATTCAGCATCAATCATATATTGGGATAGATCCACTGTTTAAATTCCCATATTTTCTCTGTCTTGCATGTAAGCTATAAATCAGTAAAATAAGATTGTGTGCATATTTGTATCAAGTATCTTGTAGACTCTGTGGATATGGTATCTGGAATAATACAGTTCATTATGAAGTGAAACTCCAAGCTTTGTATAATATCATAATTTTGCCCACTTTTAGCAAATTCTGAAGGAAGTAAGCTATTGTGATTGGTCTTGTGAAAAATTTACTTATTTTTTCAAGTAATTTATTTTTTAGCAAATTCCGAAGGAATATCAGATATTGAGGTTGTACCCAAGATTTTTTTTTATAAACTATCCAAATCTGTATTGATCACACCTACTAGGAACCTACAATTAATAAAAAAAAATTTTAAATTTAAAAAAAAGCATATATATGCACATTAATTCTTGCTCTAGCGGTTGCAATTTTTGTTTTTTCTAAACAAAACTTGGCTATATCCATCAAACGATTCGTTAGCCAACAAAATTGGACCAATGAGAGTGCTTGGACCTAAAGTAAACAGGTTTTAAAAAATTGAAAAATTGCTCTGGCAGCTGCAATTTTTGCTTTTTCTGAACAAAACCCAGTAGATTTCTTTAAAATAAATGAATAAAAGTAGTTTCTGAAAGTCAGGGCAATCAGGCATTAGAAGGAGGGGTATACCTGAAAAATGAGTGGGAATTAAATCAAAATTTTAAAAATTACTCTAACAGCTGCATTTGTGCATTTTCTTTTGAATTTTACTGAAAATATCATGGGGATATTCCACAATAAAGTGAAAAACTGGTTTACAAGCTTCAATGTTACTGTATTAAAGGCTTGAAAATTTCCTTAACTCTGCCTTTAGGAGAGTTGGAATCATTAAACAGTCTGTTTTTTTATGTGATAGTTGCTGATTTTCTTGTTAAAACTGTTAAACCTAACTAATTCCTAACACTTCCATTAATTCAGTTACTGGAAATGGGTAAAGAATTTTTGACACTATTAGAAGAAGCAATAAGGAATTAAACAAACAATAAAAATCTTTAAGATATAATACTACTCCATATCGCAAATATAGGACATTGAACTACATTTGATTCAGTAGTCCATAACACTGCTAGGTTATGTAAAATATGATGAACAAAAGACAAAGACCTCCTCATGCTTGGGTACTATTTAGCTGGGACCATAATTTTATCCTTTCAACACTATTCTTTCCCTTCACTTCTTAGTATCCTTCTATCCTTTAGAGCACTACCTTCATTCCTCTTTCTCTGTTTTTTCACTGTGTCCTATTCAATTTCACAACATTAGGTTTCATTAGATTTTAATAGTGTACAAACTGCAAATAAACAGCAGTACAATCCAGTTGCTCATACCATTTTATGCTAAACAGAAATTATGTTTTGGTCTTGATTCATGTACATCAAAACTGGAGAATGAGTTATGCGCTATCTTCAGGATTTCTTACCCTTACTTATTTCTGCTCTGGCACTTAAATCAGATATTTATTACTGGCAATATTGATTATAATATTATTTCACCATTAATTCAATTTTAAACTTTTTGGCCCTTGACCAAATTTACTTCTATATCTCAAATGCCATTAGTAAGGAGCAGATTTTAAGATGCAGCACCTTTTCAAAAATATAGCCGCTTTCATATTGTTCTTTTGAAATTTGTAATTTAGAACACGAAATGGAGTGAGATAGACACATTTTGTTGCATCTTTTTGTGAGATTAGCATATTTAATCCCCTTTTCATTCCCTCATTGATGCTTCAGCAACTTTTTTGAACATTTTCTTTCATTAATGTGCTCAAGTTGTTAACACTAACTCCAATTTCTTTCATGTTTTGTTAAAAAATTAGGTGGAAAAATAAAATTTTATTTCACTCTTGTTAAGCAGTTATATAAAATCCTATAGTATCATTTTGAGAGCAGAACAAGAGCTGTAAAATGATATATTTATAAATTTTTTGCAGTCCTAGTAGTTTCCAAGTTAATATAGCAAAGACTGTGTAGGGAAGGAAGAAGAAAAAAAAATGAGTTATTTGCCAGAAACACAGTTCTTTGTGCACTCTGCATGCATTTTATATAAAGAAGGCTTCAGTTTGAGTCTCTAGTTGCTCTGCTTGAATGTGATTATGTTATTGCAATCTCAGTACTCTACCTGCCAAAAGGTTCAGAAGACAAAGTTGTATACACTTTCAGAAGAATTCAAGAATGAGGAAGGGTCAAACACTGAAAACAAATTAGTTATTATTTAATCTTATTTTGATTTAAAGTAAAACACTAAAAATCATGTCGTCACATTAAAACTCTCTTTAAGTTTCACAAACACACTTATAAAAGTAATTTTGGTACGAAACATGTACCAAAATTACTTTTATAAGTGTGTTTGTGAAACTTAAAGAGAGTTTTAATGTGACGACATGATTTTTAGTGTTTTACTTTAAATCAAAATAAGATTAACAAAAGTTTCACTGTGTGGATTCCCAAATTCCGTAAACATAGTTATTATTTATCAATAGAAAAGTATTTCATTTAAACTGATGGTTTAATTCTTGATGTAAATATTGTCATCAATGCAAAACATCATACCAGAATAAATCAGCACATCCAGTACTGCAAGTATGCAAAGAATATTGAACTCTCCATAAGTTGCAACATAAACAAGCTACCTCTTGATATGTGACTTCACCTAAGAATTGGAAAAGCAGCAGCCATCCAGTCAGTTCTCTGCAGATCTTACCATGGCATTAGTTCAATCAGGAATTTCAGTCCATAAGGTTAACAATCCTGCATTCAAAACATTCCTCAAGAAGAACATGCAAAGACAGAGCTGGATGAGAGTACCTGGAGAAAAAAATTACATAAAGCCAATTTATGAGTTTGTTTTAGAGAAAATAAATGAGATGATTGGCAAACATGAAGTGATATTTATTTAATGAAACTACTGATGTGCTAAAGATATATTTGATTGTGCTGGTGATTCTATAATCTGGTGAAAGAGTGCTGTTTGGGATGTATCAATTTGTGAAGACTAATGCAGTCATCAAGATTCATGCATAAAGTTGTGGCCAGAGTGCATACAATATTAAAAAGTCAGGAATGAGGTAACTGACCAAGCACACTAGATGCTTTCGGTTTTCCAACAAATGAAGGCCAGTATCCCAATCTCAGTCATGTGACATGTATTGCACATGGACTACACCTGTTTGTGAAAGACAATAGGATAAATGACTTCATTGCTTCTCTGAAGAAGATTCTTGTAAGGGCCCCAAATTGCCAACTTTTATACTAAAAAGTTATTGGGCACCATCTACCACAATTCTCTGAAAAACCAGGTGGGGTACTTGGATAAGATGAGCAATTGAACTTTGAAAAAAATCAAGTTTCAGATGTGCTCTAGATTCAATGGATGCAATAGCTATCAAGCATGCCCAAAAATTGCTAAAACAAAGACCTAGAGTTAGAGCTTTTCACAGTATAATGCTTCAGGTATTTGCCTGATGTGATTCAGAGTTTAAAAGGAGAATAAAGGAAGAACAGTGGAAGAAGTTGACATCTGTGAAGGACAACCATAATTTATTTTGAGGAACAATTTGTATGCAGATGTCTTTGCAACTTCCATTGAACTCATTTTCTATGTCTTTACAAAACATACTGCATTAAATGTACTTACAAAGCTGCTGACAATGGATTGGTATATATATATATAACCAATGGAATAAAATTTGTTCACACTTACTCCATTCACTTACATAAAAACTGGACATGTGTTTCAGGAGTAATCCCTCTCATCTTCAGTCTGTAGCCAAACTGTTGTTATAAGTGGTGGTTGGGTCTCTTGATGTTATTGTGGCGGCATCCGTTGGTTCTATTAGGAACTTGCTGAGTTCATCCATTGGAGGAAAATCGAAATTCATTAAGTTTTCCTTGTTTTTTGTAATGAAAATTTTTTCCCAAGTGGAAAGTTCTTCTATTGCATTGTGAAGTTGTTTCAGTAGTTTTGTCTCTGGTTTAATTTCATGATTTTTTCCCAAGTGGAAAGTTCTATTGCATTGTGAAGTTTCAGTAGTTCAATGGCAGTGCACTTTTGGAATAAAAATCATGAAATTAAACCAGAGACAAACTACTGAAACAATTTCACAATGCAATAGAACTTTCCACTTGGGAAAAAATTTTCATTACAAAAAACAAGGAAAATTTAATGAATTTCGATAAATCTCCAATGGACGAACTCAGCAAGTTCGACATTCCTCCAACGGATGCTGCCACAAGAACATCAAGAGACCCAACTGCCACTTCTAACAACAGTTTGGCTACAGGCTGAAGATGAGAGGGATACTCTTGAAACATATGTCCAGTTTTTATGTAAGTGAATGGAGTAAGTGTGAACAAATTTTATTACATTGGTTATATATGATGCATTAGTTTTAGTAAAAGTTGAGTGGAGTTTATATATATATATATATAAATAAAGATTTCCTGAGCTCAAAGCATTAGGGACTTATATTTATAAACAACAGACAAATTGATTGAAACCCAGTAACAGTAAATGCCCTGTTTACTTCCTAAATATTGGTTATTGTATGTTATTTGCTACAGTTTTGAGTAAAGAAGGTTAATGCAACTGCTTTAGACACAAATAAAGGCATTTTCAATGATACTTTTCAATCATAATTTTGCACCTTAAAAACATTTCCTGATCGTTAGGAAGTCCTTTGTAATTATGTTGTTCCCTGAAAACTACATATCTGATGTAAACAGGTGCTATCTTAATATAATCCTTTCAATAGCAGATTCAATATTTGAAGCTAAAATTTATATATAACATCCCTGGAATAAATAACAAATGAAAATACAGCATTTTTTTTCTTTGTGATCAGTGTGAACAAGTTGCGCAGTCGGTCCCAACATGACTATCTCATTCAGATAACCAAACAGAAGGGTATGTTGGCTAATTGCTGCTCATAGCTGCAGGTATGGCAATGTTTACCCTTGTGACTGTAACTGTAAAAAGATATTTTGTACTTGCTCCTGCCAAGCATTTGTATGATGATTTTTTTATTTACGGATGCTCTTTAACATCTCAGGTCATCAGTGTCCCATTCAATTCAGGTCGTGAAACGGCTGACAAATTTTGCTCAGAGGCCTCTTCTTTCAGGCTTGAGGATCTTTTTTGTGCTGTAAATGTACCACACAGGACCCATGGCTTTACTTCCTTTCCAAAGGAAGCCATACTTAGGATTTTAATGCCCGAAAAAATCTATCGATCCTGGCCGGGTTTGAACCTGCGATCTTCGGTTTAGAAGGCAAGTATGGTTATCACTACACCACCAGGACCAACTTTTGTATGATGACCCCTACCACTTTCCAACTCATGCAACATCCTTGTGGCCACAAAGAAAATAATCACACTATAACAATTTACAATTTACTGTTAAAAAAATTAACATGAGCATAAAATAAACTTTTGAATATACACAATGCCATTATAAAAGCTTAATTTGGCCTTGTAAACTTATTTATATTTTTCTCGTTCCTTTATAATAGTGTTTTCTCAGATATGTCACTATAAGGGATTTTACAATGGTTTTTGATATATTGATCACAGTTTTCACAATAAACTAGATTTTTATTCTGTGTAGTTAACTGTATGTTTAAGCTCAGTACTCGCAACTCATTGTAGGCATCAGATTCAACCTATAACCAACACTTTCCTTCCTTGGTTTCATAGCCCACTTTTAAATCTGTCTCTCTTCCTAATGTAGAACAAAGTTTGCTTATTTGGTAATTCAAAGCTCATGCTGAAACTGCACCTATTATTCAACATTAGGATATGTTTTGGGAGCAATTGCTCCCATCATTGTGACAACATAGGATATTGAAGGAGGCACCTGCCCATTATGTAAGGGAAAGAAAAAATGAAATACATCTTTTGTTCAGATGTCAAGGGATAATAAAATTAAGGAAAGAATATTGATACATTACTTAGATTAGGTCAGAGATAACACATGAGAAAATTTTTAGAAATATGATTAAAATAAAATTTTTTAAAAATTGTAAAAACTTTGAAAAATCCATATGGAACAAACACAATGAAGGTCACATGAATTAAATCTGTCATCTAACACTCTTCATGCTTCACAAACCTTAAAAATATCCAGAACAGGTTTCAAAGATATGTTATCTCCATCTTCAGCCGTGGACGACGATAACGTATCTTTGAAACCGGTTCTGGATATTTTTAAGGTTAGTGAAGCATGAAGAGTGTTAGATGACAGATTTAATTCATATGATTTGATGTTTAGGTTTTTAGGTAAAACTGTAAAAAATGGACATGGCCAACAAATAATGAAAATTGACATCATTGAAATAAAATATTGGGAAGGCCTTTGTGTTCTGGCTACCTAAGACAAAGATTCTTCTTTCTAGATAAGATGGGGGGTGGTGGGATGTAGGCCAAAGCCTTCAGGATTGTTGAAGACAAAGACCCCCATTCAACACAGAGAAGAAGCATAGTTATTTTGTGAATTTAACTTGCCCTTATAACTTGGTAATTTATAGTGCTTGTAGCTAGGGCTAATGCAGCCATATTGACTGTAACAAAGATTAACAAGAAATAAAAAAAAGAAAAGAACAAAAGGCAGAAATTCTGTGAAAAATAACTCATAGCATGTCACTTATTTATGTAAGGACCTTAAGTTAGGAGGATCAGACATAGCTGATATGAATATTGATTATAATTAACATTTTTACCTTAATATGCTAATATTAGATAATTAGAATGTGAATTAGATATTTTACTATACTTTTTAATATACCGACCTGTTAATTTATTCTTTAAATACTAGTTTTTTTTTCTGAGATAGTAAACTTTACCTTGAGTAGTTTTTCTGTATAAGGGATTTTCAGTGTGAAATATAGTATAATATAGCAAATTATTATTATGAAATCACTCAAATTTCAATAATTTTGTTCCACTTACTTGGACATGTTTCAAAGGCATTTGCCTCCATCTTCAGCCTGGTCCCACTGGTCGCTTCCCAGTATGGTATTAAGATGCCGCTCTGTTAATATCATACTGGGAAGCGACTAGTGGGACCAGGCTGAAGATGGAGGAAATACCTTTGAAACATGTCCAAATAAGTGGAACAAAATTAGTAAAATTTGAGTGATTTCGTAATAATAATTTGTCATATTAACTTAAAAATAATTCATTCTTAAACCCTTTATGCAACTATTTATATACAGAAATTGAGGACACATAAAAACATAAGACAGTTATACCTAAGGTAGAATTCTAGTTTCAGAGATTAGCATAAGTAAAAAGACAGCATACCAAGATGATCATATGGAATTAAACTTTGGGACACTGAAGAAGGGTTTAATAAGCTGGCAGTAATAATATTGATGAGATGGCAATCACAGCTACATTAAAATGAATCATAACTAGGGTTTAATAAATCAGGACATTTTCAAGCACAAATGCAAGCCGAATTTTATAATTCCCCTCAACCATCACCATAGATTTTCATATTTTTACTGGTAGGACCTTTATTCTTACAGAACCAAGTATACTTCTTGCTGGAATGAGCCTGCTTACGTGCACTTATGTTGGCTTTAATTTTCTTTATTTATCAAATACTTTACCTTATTATACAATACAGTTCAAACAGTGTTTTAGTCCAATCTATTTCTGTAAACACATTTATAATGGAGAAAACACGTTGCACAGCAATTGAATTTCCAGGTAGAGAGAAGACAATTTGTCAGTTCTACTATAACTAAACAGAAACAACATATTTTATATTATCATAAAAAATTATGTGGTATTGTATAAAAATAATATGCAAGTTCAATTTTAATCCTATGACAATGACAGAGCGCAACTCAAATATATTTGATCAGACAACAATGGGATACATTTTGTCGTTTGTTTAGCTGCGTGACGCATTTACAGTTAATAAGCAGTGGAGTTACATTATTGTTATTATGTGCAGCAAATTCATAGACATTATGTACCTAATTTTGCTATGATGCCTTCTTTAGGGCCTACAAGAACTTCATCAGAGTCTTGCATGTATAAATAAAAAATATTTGCCAGTAATATCTAGATTAAAACATTAAAAGGAAACCAATACAACAATATTAACAAATACTAACCTACCTACGGAAACAAAAGCATCCATGTCCCATGGGAGGTTTATGACTTTTGCTACCAGGTTGTATCATAAAGTTTGCTAATATAAGTCGTATAACAAAAGATTGTTATTCAAAGGATCAAACATTTAATTTTAGATTAGATTCAACTTAGATGAGCAGTTTTAATGACAAATTGGATTAGGTTAGATTTGTTTAAGCTAGACAAAGCGAAAAATTGTTAGGGAAAGAGTGCTTCAGGGGGAAAACAAAAACAACGTGATTCTTTGTTATATTGTTATGTATTCAGTACATTATTTTTTCTTGTAATAGATATTTCCTTAATGAAATTGCTAATTTCCTTACTCCTGCTATGTCGGTCCTGGTGGTGTAGTGGTTACCATACTTGCCTCCTAAACCCAGGGTCGCGGGTTCGAACCCGGCCAGGACCGATGGGCTTTTCCAGGCGTAAAAATTCTAAGTATGGGCTTCCTTCGGCAGAGAAGTAAAGCTGTGGGTACCGTGTTGTATATTTACGGAAGGAAAAAGAACCTCAAGCCTGAAGGAGAGGCCTCTGAGGAAAATTTGTCGGCCGTTTCACGCCCTGATTTGAATGGGACGCTGATGACCTGAGCTGTTAAAGAGCGTCCATCAATCAATCTACCACTCCTATGTACCTTCGTGTATGTAAAATGTATTTCTTTGCCCCTGAGGAAGCTAACTTAATTAGAGCAAACACGTAAGGGAACACCACTGGCCCAGGTAATTTTTGAGTATATAGCACTTTATTCATTTAACAAATATTTAACTTAAATACTCTAATAGAAAACAGAAATAGGCTGATAAAATATTTAAGTTATATGCTAATAAAGTTTAACTTAAAATGCTGGCCATGTCTCCTTTCATTAAATTTTCTAAAATGTTCTTACCCATTTCTTGCAGATGCATTTTCATTTCTCTTCATCGCTCATGCACTTTCATTGCCTTGACGATCTCACTCATTGAGCCACCAACCACTTTCTTTCGAAATATTTGAACACGTTTTTTTTCATTGGTCACTATAATTCAAATCTAGGGCCTGATTTACCATAATTGGTGAATACACCCCTAGGCGGTTGTGAAACTTATTAAGATATAGCAGAAACATAAGACGTGCTTTCTTCACTCTTGGCTCGAGCTAACCTGCTCTGCTGCTCGCCGCTAGGCTCAGTGACATCGTCCCTAAGGTAAGGGCCCGGTCACTCTTAATGACTTGACATGTAACAGCCAAATTGTTACTTACTAATTCATACATTCAGAGACAGAGGAGATTGTATTGTGGTTTACTACCTGATTAATCTATAGATAATAAAAGAAGTAGTTATGTTAATATATATAACTTGTCTTCTTGCCATAGAAGGACTCCACAAGGAAATATAGCGATCTCAACTGTGACTTTTTCTTAGTGTTTTATCCTTTTCTACTATTATAATTACTATATATATATATATATATATATATATATATATAAAATAAAAATAAAGTAACACTATTAACAATGTAACAAATTAACAGTAATTATAATAGTAGAAATAGTAGAAAAGGATAAAACACTAAGAACACTTGAGATCTATATGCTTCGAACTCGTGGCTATAACAAGTGACAAGTAACTACGTCACTTGTCTTCTTGCCATAGAAGGACTCCACGAATTCGAAGTACAGTGATCTCAAGTGTGACTTTTTCTTAGTGTTACTTAATTTTTCTTTTATATATATACTTTATCCAACTAAACATCAGCATTAGGCAAATACAGTATGAGCTCTTATGTAAGTTTTGTGTGTGTGCTCGCACACGCGTTTGTGTGTATTATTCATTTCCTACGAATAAATATGTGTATACAGCTAAATCTTTTTAAAAATAAACGAATATGTTACTATTTTTCTAACTAAATATCTGTTTTAGGGAAACATAACCTAACTCTTATTCATATGTTTTGTGTGTGTTATACGTTTCCTATCAGTAAATGTTCGTAAATATTAAAATCGTGTTTCGTATAAAAATACAGAGAAACATATTTATAACTATATAACAGTTTTAGGCAAACATAACCTGAGCTCCTATGCAAGATTTTGTGTGTGTGTGTGTGTATTGTATATGACTACGTATATAATTTGCTTATGTGAAAGCATGTATTTATACAAGTAGTACTAATGAAATATATTGAAAATATCTAAATTTATAGTATGCTATGTAATAAAGAAAATTTAATGAATCATATTGTTTTAATATTTCACATTTGATTATATCAGACATATTTTTAAATAAATGTCAAAATATTTCAAAGAGGATATTAGGTAAGTATGTTTATTCTAGTTCATTTTCCCTCGCTGTTTTATCCTTAGGAAATTTAAATATTGAAGATACAGTAGAAATAAGCTGGATTTACATTCAGAAAAAAAAAACAAAAAAAAAAAAAAAACATATAAGCGACCTGTTCATACAATGCACACTAATTTTAAAGGTGCAAAAGTTAGATTTTAAAATGTAGAGCTAAACGAGGCGCTATATCTCGGCAGCACACCCTCTACCCAATTTAGGGGTAGAGCTAGGAGAGTATATTGTGTGGACGTAGTGGGGCGCTTTGCAAATGTGGAAAATTTAATTTGTATTGGCATTATTTTTAAAATAGTATTTAACGCCGGGCGGACACTGATGATACATGAGATGAAATGATACAGTGGGATAGGAATTTATTTTTTTAAGGAAGCAATCGCTTCAAGGCCAAGTTTAGGGTATCTCCCCGGCATTTGCCATTTATGTGGCCTAAGGAAAACCTGGAAAAATTCTCATCTAGACAGGAAGATTCTGGTGGGAATCCAGTCACAGACCTCGTTCTCACGAGTCGTGCCTTAAAGATTTCGGCCGCTAAAGGTGATCATGTAGGCAGGTATTCGGCGTTCTTGCAAACAACAGGACTCTTAAGTTGTTATTGAGCACTGTAATAATTTGTAGGGACTTCCAGCCATTCCATAGCGCAGGCTCTCTCTCTCTCTCTCTCTCTCTCTCTCTCTCTCTCTCTCTCTTCCTTTTTATTTTCTTTGTTCCTCTATCCTTCCTTCCTTTCTTCTTCCTTCCTTCTTTCCTTTTCTTTCCTTCCTTCCTTCTTCCTTCCCTTTTCTATTCCTTAATATCTTCTTTCCTTCCTTTTTCTTTCTTTCCTTCCTTTTTCCTTTCTCCCTTTCTTTCTTTGTGAACTGCGAATCGACTTTTCACATTTTGAAATATTATAAGGAACCAGACATGACGCAAAAGGCAATGATTATCATTACTGAACCGAGCGAGGTGACTCAGGCAGGAGTTCAAATCCCTTGGGGCCGGTCATTCTGACTTTCAAATAATTTTTTTTGAGTAGTGCTTAACGCCCGTTTTTACTACTGAGGCACCACAGGCGGTCCACATAATTTCATTATGTTGATTCTGTTACAGGTTCGAGAGTGCCAGAGCGAGAGGGCTGGTGCGGTGTGACGGTGTCTTGCGCTTTAGAAAGGATTCTGCTGGCGCTGGTATGGAAGCGGACCTTCTGAGGACTCAAATGGCCTTGGAGCGGGTTCTATCTGGAAACTGCGTTAAGGACCTCCTATATGTCTATGAATCTTGACCGCCCGGAGGTGACCCACTGGGGTTCGTAGGCACAAACGGCCAGCCTTTGGACAAAACGTTGGTTATAGGAAGTGTCAGTGAACTTTTCTGCCCAATATTTGCCGAGAACACTTTACAATGAGCGTTTGCTTATCCTTTTTATGTGTCTTCCTCTCGTTTAGATGCTCCCTTATTTTTTTATCTAATTGCACAAGGTGCAAGGGCGAATTAGAGATCAATGAACATTAAATGTTTACTAATTACTTTATTCCTATAGACAAAAACAAGTGTACAACAGTGCATCAGGTATTTTCTAAGAAATAATCTACGCTTTTATTGCTAACCCTCTTGGTTTCTACTTATTTTGAGTACAGGAATAATTAGATATCTACCAGCTCCAGTCCTACCTTTGATATACCTATAAAGAAATTACGTTTTCATTACCTTTCACATTAAACGAAACCTCTGAAAGCTAATGAAACGTACAAAGAAGAATATTTACTATATAACAAGCACTGTAACAACAAGAAAAATTAAAGGTTGGCGTTATGAAGCCAGTCATCAAACGTTGGGTTTGAACGCCGGACTCTTCTGATGCAGATGTTGCCCCTGGGTACTGTGCGGTCTTTCACGTACCCCGCAAGGCACAGACATAGGTTCGGACTGGAACACACGGCGTTCACACAAGCAGGGTCGCATTTGGGCACACATCTTGCGCCTGCAAGATCCGTTACATCCTTTTTGTAGCCCTCCTTGCAGGTGCACGTGTTGGGCGCTGTACACTGCCCGTTCACACACCCATGTAGACATACCGGCACGCATCTGTAATACCAGATGCCATTTCTTGTGGTATTTCAAAGGATAAGCATGACATTAGATGAGAAAAGTCATATATCTATTTATGGCACAACTGTAAAACAGTATTTTAACACATGTATGGCCCCATTCACAATGAAAATTAAACGTAGCGTAAAAACGTAAAAATAAATGAACAATTACAAGATCCAAGGTTTTGCGTCTACGTCTAACTTAAACAAAAGAAATTAGCCAATCAAAACACAGCTGCCCTTTTTGTAGAGCTCTATTGTGGAATTTATTCATACACGGAGAACGGAAATCAAACGCAACTCTTGCTGCTTGCTGCTGCAAGTCTCGAGCAACTGCGGAGAGAGCAGAAATGATTTTTTCTGCTGCAATCAAAGGGGATTTGCCACCATTACATTGATTTACCCGCTCCTATTAATTTATATTTACGAAAAACAACTGAGTCCATAGGTTTCACAGGTTAGCGTTAGTATATATATTAATTGCAATTTAAAGTTACGGAGGACAACGCATAGGTTGCATTATATTTAACAAAATAATAATACACGCAACATTTACACCGTGGCCATTCACAGTAGTTCGGCTCTCTCCGCTGTCGCTCGGTACTTGCAGCAGCTAGCAGCATGAGTTGCACTTGCTCTCCGTGTTCCGTGTAAGGGCAAGTTACGGTAGAGAGAGCTGAAGATAAGTGACTCTGTAGGGGGAGAGAGAGAGAGAGAGAGAGAGAAATAAAAGAAAGAAAAAGAAAGAAAACTATCCTTAATCATATTACTCTAAGCAAATCAGTTACTGCACTTTGCATACGCACAAACGCTACCGCCTTCTGCTCAGAAGCAGTCATTTCCAATCAGCTGTTAGTTGATCTTCGCTTGTTCTTATTTTTGGTAGACTAATACGTACGTTTGCGTCTTTCATTATGAATGCCTATATACTACTAAGTTAACGCGTGAATAAAATATTGCTCTAAATTATATTTATTCCAGCTTATCCGTGACATTCCTTGTTTCAAAAAAATTGTTCGCGTATTTCTCAATAAGATGGGA
Source organism: Metallyticus violacea (assembly GCA_030762175.1). NCBI lineage: Eukaryota > Metazoa > Arthropoda > Insecta > Mantodea > Metallyticidae > Metallyticus > Metallyticus violacea. Next base: position 106,366,191 of record CM060840.1, on the reverse strand, counting down.
ATGGAAGAAAATTACTTAAATTATGGAAAATGTTGCCATGTTAGAATGATAATTTGTGGTCATACAGGTAAAATTAAAATTTTGTTTATTATATTTACTTCGTTTACTATTTAAATTGCTATTTAAAAATGTAATTTTCTAAACTTTCTCCAGCTTCATGTCTCAGAATCACAAAACATGCCATAGCTTACCATGGCGCTATACATATTCTCCATAATAGTTACAGGGATATCAGGCACCCGTGACAATCTGACATTCGCTCCCGGGCTTTGTATGACGCCGTGTTAAACCAACCTTCCATTCATACTAAGAGTTACACGTAGATAATCAAAATATTTTACATTTTCTATTTCATTGTCCTGATATTTTCATAAATCATTCTAAATCGTAAACTGGTTCATTTTTAAAAGTAATACTTTCAGTTTTGTTGGCTTTCGCGATCATTCCCCATTGGTAGCAATAGCTCGCTAATTTGTCGAGCCTTCCTTTAGACCCCCAGATTAGTACACATCGACGTAAAGAAGAACTGGACTCTTAGTGTCGTTTATTTCTGTAGCGTCCATCAGAGAGCCACATATCAATGATATCAATAAAGAAATGTAATAATAGAGGCTACAAAATACATCGAGTCACAAATGTACAATTTTAGTTGATTGATCCAGTCGGTCCTGGTGGTGTAGTGGTAACCATACTTGCCTTCTAAACCGAAGATCGCGGGTTCAAACCCGGCCAGGATCGATGGATTTTTTCGGGCGTAAAAATCCTAAGTATGGCTTCTTTCGGAAGGAAAGTAAAGCCGTGAGTCCCGTGTCGTACATTTACGGCAAGTAAAAGAACCTCAATCATGAAAAAAGAGGCCTCTGAGCAAAATTTGTTGGCCGTTTCACGCCCTGAATTGAATGGGACGCTGATGACCTGAGATGTTCAAGAGCGTCCATAAATAAATCAATAAAAAAAAATTCTATCTAACATTTCTACAAATACCCCTCTCTGCAGCTCTAGTTGAAATCTGCTATCGTAGCTGTTTAAGCTATCCCCTAAACACTTAGGCAAAATGCTCTAACCATTATTCTTCAGGCATATTGATTTTACTTGTTTCCTAATGTAATTTGCTGTACTAATTTTCACTTCTCGGCCAAATCCCCGCCTTCCGTGTGGTGTTACTAATAAGCGAATCTCCCCGCTGTCATTACGATGGAAGTTATGTTTCCAAATATCTTCCACCATACCCGTCCATTGATTTAAAAAAACAACTAGAAATAAAAGGCGATATAGAATGGTAACTTGCGTGAGTGTTGCTTTGAAATGTTTTCAGTATGCCCCACGTTCAGGGTTTAAAACGCCAGTTTAAAACGGATTTGATAGGTGGGGGGCGGAAATTGGGCTGTATGGGTGCTGCGGTAAATACTTTATGCCCGCTGATCGCAGGGTTCGCCTCGGCTGCTGCAGACCACCCCCACCCTTCTTCAATAAGACTCTCTTGAGGGCGTTTCGCTGTATTTTGGAAGCTGTGAGCTAGCCGCCGGGCCTGAGTGGAACGAAACTCCGAAGGTGACGACAAATAACGCCTCGTTATTTGCTTGTTGATATAGTTTATTATCCTTAACATGAATATTCGGGCAAACTCACGTCTCTAGTCGAACCATGTGCAAGGTAATCGTAGCAAACGCCTATGTTTATCGCGTAGGCCAAAATGGTGCCGAGTGCGAGGAAATTGTTAATTTAACTGAATTGTTAATGCAGCTCAATGATGTATCGGAAGTTAACGTGGTAACTGGCACTCAAGTTTCGTTGTCGCCGGAACTGGTACTTGGTACTTAGGCCGCTCTTCCACTGATCTCCGGGCGACGGCAGCCACACGTATCTGGACCCGGGAAATTCTGAGAATGCCCCGTTTTGGGCAAAATGTATTTCTTTTATAGGCAAACACAAGATAACGCTATCCATGAGCAACGGCGCGAAATACTCCCGCCAATTTTGTGTTACTGTGTCTCATAGGTGAGCGCTTACCTTACTGAATTTCATTTCTATTCGCTGGAAAATTCTGTTCAAGCCAAATGCTTTGCTATTCTTCAGTAAGGTGAATTTAAACAGATTTCATACATTACTACCGACTCTTTTATTCAGATACATGCAACTTTGCCGCGTGTTTGCCCTGAGGTATGGGCATTTTGAACCCTAGCCACATACCAAAAGGGATTACCTTGCATGTCTGACTTTCTGCGTTCGGAGAAAGACGAGAGCTTTCCCATACAGGTTACATTTTTACACGTTATTTCTTAAACATTAAAAAAAAAATACACTTTATGAATGCAATTAAACACTATACAATATTAATTCTACATATGTTATTAAAGTTCCTCCACTGAAAGAAAATGCACAACATACTTGCACATAATTACAGAGTTGCTGGTTCTAAAATTACAACTATTAATTATTTCAATTACTCTGAAATTGACGGGGAGCTAAGGACAGCTTCAAAGGCAACGAAAGGGCCTAGGATAGCAGCTACTATAAAAGAAAGACCCATCACTATGTTCTGCTAAGTGAAGGTCTATTACTATTTGGAGATGTTTTGTGGGAATAAATTTAAGGATATTGAAAAAATTGAACAAAAATTGAATCAGAAACAATATTATAAATTTCTTTAGTGGATTTCGTCTAACATGAAAAAATCCCGCTGTTGTAAGATAACAAATCTAAACATCCATCTGGATAGTGCATGATGTACTTTCCGTCTAAAGAAAAGAAGAGGGTTCTGAAATACTTGACTTAGATGTTGAGACTGCTCTATAGTGAGAGTTGTTGTTGGCCCCAATTTGATGAGCCAAATTATGAAGCTGCTGTGTATGGCAGCCAAATTTTGAGATGGTTTGGCTCCGGCCAAGTGCCCCAGGTAGGACATCAAACTTGAAGCGATCTTTTGTTGTTTGGCTTCACTTGTGATGCCAGTTTTGAAGTGGTTTAGTAGATTGATTAATTGTCACTTCGGTGTTGTTGCTACGCTTCAATGACAACAATTTTTCAGGTTGAAAGCTGCTAGTTTGTTTATTAAGACTCAACAGAACCGGAAAAGAAGTTCAATAGTGTAAATAAGCACGCGATGCAACATAATGCGCATTAGCATTTTATTATATCCAAAATCTCTCGCGTCCTCTGGTGTTTTGCGTACGATAACCTTGGCTATGTTGAATATGAACCCAGTTGCCGGGTGTGAAATTTACAGACGAGTGCCGCGGCCAGAGGAACTGAAAGCCGGACTTATAATGCGAGTATTGCGAATCTTTCTGCTAAACATGTCGAGCTAAACATGTTATAACTGCATGCCTCGCCGCGTGTAAAACTTAAACTGCTTGTCTGTGGTGCGTAGAACTTGTAAACTGCATCTGCCTCGAACTGCGTGCCTCAGTAACGTCGTACTTATAACTGCGTAATGAGCAAATGGGTTGCGTCTCACCGCGTGTAAAACTTCAAACTGCCTACTGCAATCTCTTCCTTATGTATTAAATTCAAACCAAGTTATGGTTGGCCTAACCATTTTCACGAGTCAAAAAGGCACGCGGGATGTATGCGCCTATCTTTAAAGGTTCAATCATACATTCTCCATTGGCTGGTCCAAGGTCTCAAACTACATCTGCCATTCGCTATTTTTTGAAACTTTTAAAATATTTTGTCGGCATTGGCTGGTATTGACTATTTTAAAGGTCTAACAGTACGACAGCCAGTCGGGGTCAAAGATTCAAACGGTTTAAAGTCAGTTTATTAATCCCTGTAGAGCTGCTCTAAAAAGAAGAGGGGAGTTCACACTTGTCTCTCGGGTTCGTTTTCGCTATTGTAAGAATATACGGCGCTTTCGGCTTCCAAGCTACCGCGGGAGTTAACACCGGAGGAGCTTGTTCTTTTGTACAATTCTTACGTCAAAGTTAAAGCTTATAAGACACACACACATACACAATATTTATATTAATAAATTAAATGCCAAAGTATGATGATTATGTTGCATAAACATATATTATTATTATTATTATTATTATTATTATTATTATTATTATTTTAGTGGGATTAGGCTGTAAGCACTGATTCAGTGTCCCAAAGTTCGGACACCAATTTCAAAGAATTATTATGAGACAAAGTAGACAGAGGTTTTCAGGAAGTGCATTTAAAAACCTTACATCATATGTGGTAAGTTATCCAACAAGTATGGAAGATAAGAATTAGAATACCGTCACGGGATTATAAACCAAATTCGTAGAGTTTATTAAATATTTATTAAAATAATACTTTAATAAAAGAAAGCTTTCATTTTGTTTCTTGTAGTGAGTATTTTGCCTTCTCTTAATGTTATACATATATTTTCATCTTTATTTATTTGCTCCTGTTTTCTTAAAAATGTCAGGATATTGAAATTAACCAGCGAAATGCGTTTAAAGGTTTTCAGGGTTGAACGGGGTGAACGACCCTTCACGCAACCGGCTTCGCGGCGTGCGGCCGGCGGTGCGGGTGACAGGAAGTACGCAGTAAATTTAGTGAAGTTTGTCGCGTAAGTTGATTTGAGTTATTTACGGACGCTCTTTAACAGCTCAGATCATCAGCATCCCATTAAATTCAGGGCGTGAAACGGCCGACAAATTTTGCTCAGAGGCTTCTCTTTCAGGCTTGAGGTTCTTTTTCGTGCCGTAAATCTACGACACGGGACCCACCGCTTTACTTTCCTTCCGAAGAAAGTCATACTTACGATTTTTACGTCCGAAAAAATCCATCGATCCTGGCCGGGTTTGAACTCGCGACCTTGGGTTTAGAAGGCAAGTATGGTTACCACTACAACACCAGGACCGATTTCACACCTACGCCGACATATTGACATAGCGCTGCCCGTCGGTCCCGCGGTTGCGTCAAGCATTGCTCACCCAGTACAACGCACAGATTAAGCGAAGTAAATAGCATGGAGTGATAGATTACAGAGACACGGCAAGGTCAGCCTATACCCAACTAAAAGCTATATAAGCTCTCACCTTTGATTTGTATCAGTGTTTGAATAACCGTCAAGACACGTGCACACGTTGGGGGCAGTGCACGTTCCGTTGCCGCAACCTCCAGCACAATGCGCCATGCACCTTCAACAGAAAAATATTATATAGCAGTAGCAAGAAGCGTGTGTAGTAATGTGCAAAAGAACAAAGAACTTCATACACAATATTCTAATAATGCTTCTCTTTTAAGGGTTTTCCATGTATAACACAAGTTTTCTTAGAGAACCTTGCTGATTATTAATAAACATTGCAGATTTATGAGGGGCATGGTCTTGACGACGAATGCTCGTATTATACCGGGACTGTTCGATAAAGAATGATCATGGTTTGATAGTCATCTTTACTTAATGACATAATTTTAATGATCTTTCTCTTAGTAGTCCCCAATGGATGCCAGTCTACAGAGACATGCTGCCAACATAACGTTCAGAATTGACTCCTCAGCCTTCACCTCTGCTTAAGGATTTGTTCATTTGTTTTGTTTACGGACGCTTTTTAACATCTCAAGTCATCAGCGTCCCATTCAATTCCGGGCATGAAAGGGCCGACAAATTTTGCTCAGAGGTCTCTTCTTTCAGGCTTGAGGTTCTTTTTCGTGCCGTAAATGTACGACACGGGACCCATGGCTTTACTTACCTTCCGAAGGAACCAATAATTAGGATTTTTACACCCGAAAAAATCCATCGATCCTGGTCGGGTTTGAAACCGCGATCTTGGGTGGTTACTACTACACCACCAGGACCGACGAGTGCGGGATACATTGCACATTGATTCTTGCCAACTATCCAGCAACAACGGCAACAATATTTTCAATGTACTGCCGTGCATTACCCGAGCTTGTTGCACCGAAATGTGAACTTTTGCATGTGATATGGCCTAGCAGAGTTTTCAGAACATTTCTGTAGAATTGCCCAGTTGAGGCTGTGTGTGCATACACGACATGCTGGTAAACCATTCCTTGAATATAGAAAAAAGAGAAAGTCTAACTTTCCCGGTAGAAGCAACCACTTTATTTATTTATTTTTTTGTTTGTTTTGGTAATTATGGAGATTTCCACACAGAACTTTGCTGTTTGCTCTCAGGATCGAAATAATGCAGCCAAGTTTGAAAGAAACTCCGTATCTTCTTGTAACTTTAAGCGAACGTGTTTTTGTTCGGCAGTCAGCTGTCTTGGGACCCGCCGTGCTTATGTACAACTTTTCAATTACCAATGTGTGGGAGGCACCCGGTAAATTTTTCAGTATTTCTGAAAGTGTTCTAAATGTTATAACAGGAGGGTCTATCTTCCTAGGAAACTGTCTCTCCTCTTGAAATGTTTTAATTTTAAAGCATTTTCGATCTGTCCTGTAAGGAATAACAGACTCTCCATAGTCTGTTGTAACATTGCATAGGACAGCTGAAGATTTGTTTGCACGAAAACAATATTTCATTGTTTGTTACCTTACCTCCATTTTACTGAACATGTCTCAACTTACCGGAACCGAAGTGACAACAATGAAACTAGTACGAAGCTAACAATATATTGCAATGCTAAAAATTTGCGACAAACTATTCCAGTAAAAAACTTGTGACCATTCTTTATTGATAGCTATCATATAAAGTAATTGAATCGTGTATTCCTGTAAGAGAAGTATATTTCATTACACACTCAATGTTCTTAAAATCAACCTCTTATGGCCATGGGTGCTCGAGGATTTTAAGTTGCGGACTCGTGAGCGGGAGGTCTGGGGTTCGTATCCCACCATTACCGTTCATTCTTACTGAGGTATTTTCCAGGTTTTCCTCAGTCCTCATAAATGGCAAATGCCGGGGAGGTACCCTAAACTAGGCCTGGAACGTTTCCTCCCTTAAAAATGCTTTCCCAATTTATATTTCATCTCATGTATCACCAGTGTCACCGCTTGTGATGCTTCAGTAGTAAAAACGGGCGTTAAACACCATTAAAAAATGAAATTAAAGTTGCAAGAGAAGGTCTAAACTGCTTTCATATGAACAGCATATTCAACTATACTCTCATTCAGATTAACAGCAAATTTTTAATGGTGTTTAGCGCCCGTTTTTGCTACTGAGGCAACACAGACGGTGAACACTGATGAGATGAAATTATATATTGGGAAAGGATTTTTTTAAGGAAGGAAATGTTCCAAACGTAAGTTTAGAGTACCTCCCATTCATTTGTCATTTATAAATACTGAAGAAAAACTAGAAAAAACCTCAATCAGGGAGGACGGCTGTGGCGGGATTGGAACCCCAGACCTCCCGCTCATGAGTCCGCGTTCAGCAACGTTGACCACCAGTGGCAGTGCGACAGCCATGGAAATAACTCTAATAGAAAGATTTACAAAACTGAAAGACGTGTACCTGTTGGTGGCGTTGGGGTACTTGACATAGCCGGTGTGACAGGTGCACAGGTTAGGTCCCGTGCAGTCCCCGTTCAAACAGCCGCCTGCACAAGTGGGCACGCAGGTGTTGCCTGTGCGGTTGTTCGGATCCTTTGTGTAGCCGGAATCGCACGTGCAGGTGTTGGGTGCAGTGCATCGTCCATTGAGGCAGCCCCCACGGCACACCGGATTGCACGTGCTGTTGACCCTCCCTCTAGTGTATCCGGGAAGACAGGTACACACGTCAGGGGCAGTGCACTGAGAATTGACGCACTGCGTTCTACATACCGGCATGCATTTCTTGTTGGCACCCTTCTCATAGCCTGCAGCGAAGATATGGAATGCTTTTAGGGCAGCTCATACAAGAAAATAGCACTTTTAACACAAAGCATTGAAACTAGAAACTACATTTTGCAGCAGTATTAGTAGTAGTAGTAGTAATAGTAATAGTAGTAGTAATAGTAATAGTAGTAGTAGTAATAGTAGTAGTAGTAGTAGTAGTAGTAGTAGTAGTAATAGTAATAGTAGTAGTAGTAATAGTAGTAGTAATAGTAGTAGTAGTAATAGTAATAGTAGTAGTAGTAGTAATAGTAATAGTAGTAGTAGTAATAGTAATAGTAGTAGTAGTAATAGTAGTAGTAATAGTAGTAGTAATAGTAGTAGTAATAGTAATAGTAGTAGTAATAGTAATAGTAGTAGTAGTAGTAGTAGTAATAGTAATAGTAGTAGTAATAGTAGTAGTAATAGTAGTAGTAGTAGTAGTAGTAATAGTAATAGTAGTAGTAGTAATAGTAGTAGTAGTAGTTGTAGTAGTAATAGTAGTAGTAGTAGTAATAGTAGTAGTAGTAGTTGTAGTAGTAATAGTAGTAGTAGTAATAGTAGTAGTAGTAGTTGTAGTAGTAATAGTAGTAGTAGTAATAGTAGTAATAGTAGTTGTAGTAGCAGTGGTAGTAATAGTAGTAGTAGTAGTAATAGTAGTAGTAATAGTAGTAGCAGTGGTAGTAATAGTAGTAGTAGTAGTAGTAATAGTAGTAGTAATAGTAGTAGTAGTTGTAGTAGTAATAGTAGTAGTAGTAATAGTAGTAATAGTAGTTGTAGTAGTAATAGTAGTAGTAGTAGTAATAGTAGTAATAGTAGTTGTAGTAGTAGTGGTAGTAATAGTAGTAGTAGTAATAGTAGTAGTAGTGGTAGTAGTAGTTGTAGTAGTAATAGTAGTAGTAGTAGTAATAGTAGTAGTAGTAGTAATAATAGTAGTAGTAGTAATAGTAGTAGTAGTATTAAATAGTAGTAATAGTAGTAGTAGTAGTAGCAGTATTAGTAGTAGTAACAACAAAACAACTATAATAATAATAATAATAATAATAATAATAATGTATTACTTTTTAAAATGAATTACTTACTTACCTACTTATCTCAGGTCATAGCGTAAATATTACAAGAATTTGTTTTTAAGATTTATATACCTAAGTAGCCACGTTAGCAAGCCTGGAGTCATATCAGGTTTGGAGAAATTCAATAACAACTCATTCTGTATGACATCAAGCTCTTGGCGTTGGTTTATTTAATAAGACTTCTCAGATTATCAGCCGCATCAATTTTATAAGACTTGAGCTTTCGGCTATTCTGAACGCTGTGTCCTTCATCAGGAAATGAAGCCATAGGCCGCATTCACAATGAAAATTAAACGTAAACATAATGAAATTAGAAGTAACTTGTTAACTTAGTAGTATATAGGCGTTCATAATGAAAGACGCAAACGTACGTATTAGCCTATCAAAAATAAGAACAAGCGAAGATCAACTAACAGCTGATTGAAAATGGCTGTTTCTGAGCAGATGACGGTAGCGCTTATGCATATGCAAATTGTAGTAATTAATTTTCTTGGAGTAATATCAGCAAGGATAGATTTCTTATAATGCAATTAATCTTTTGTCTAATGACACCATTCTATCTACAAAGTCACTTCAGCTCTTTCTACCATAACTTGCCCTTACACAGAGCACGGAAATCAATTCTTGCTGTTAGCTGCTGCAAGTCCCGAGCGGCAGCGGGGAGAGCCGAACTACGTGCCTGACCACTGTAAATGTTGAATGTATTATTTTTTTATTAAACATAATGTAACCCATGTGTTGTTCTCCGTAACTTTTAAACATAAATTGATAGGGGATTGTAAAATATTGTAATAGTGGCAAATCTTATTGGAATTCGCAATTAATTTATATATATGGTAGAAAAGGATAAAACACTAAGAAAAAGTCCACGAGTTAGAAATATAGCGATCTGAAGTTACGTGCTTTGTCCTTTTCTACTTTTATAATTTGTTACATTGTTAATAGTGTTTGTTATTTTATTTTTCTTTTTCTTTTATATTATATATATGCTAACGCTAACCTCGGCTAGATCCTAGAAACCAATCTAGCTAAATCTGTGGGTCACTACCTTCGGCTCTTTCCGCTGCTGCTCGGGACTTGCAGCAGCAAGGGTTGCATTTCATTTCCGTGCTCCGCATAAGGATAAATTCTACCACAGAGCTCTACAAACAGAGCAGCTGTGTTCTGATTGGCTGATTTCTCAAGTTTGAGTTAGATGTAGACGCAAAACCTTGGACCTTGCAAGCATCTAAGTTTAGGTCTAATTGTACGTCTATTATTGTGTTTACGCAATTCATTGTGAATGTTTCCATTACAATACATAGCGTCTAGCTTATACATTTAAGTTTATGTTATGTTTAATTTTCATTGTGAATGGGGCCATAGAGTTCAGAATGGTCGAAAGCTCGAGTTTTACAAAATTGACGCAGCTAGTGATCCGAGAGGCATTATTAGGAATGATCCTAACATTGCTCAAGTGCTGTCAAATTGAGGAGCATATTTCTTTTAGCGCGATAAAATAAAAACAGTAAATTTAGTGTAATATAAGAAATAATGTAATAATATTAATACTAATAATAAAATAAAATTATATTTTGCGCGTAGGTTTGCTCAATTCGGCCTCCGGTCTCATTTCGCAAACATTCTACTTATAAAATAAATACCATTTTTAACACATGTATCATAAATTGAATTATTCGCTGACATATGATGTGTGTTTGGTGGAAATATTACAAAAAGTAAATAAAAATAACGAATTACAAACAGTGTAAATACAAATAAATTCCTCAATTTCTAATTAAATCAAATAGTCACATGACATTTAGTTCCTATATTGCTGAGAACGACTTCTAAAAGTTGTGCCAGGTAGTTTGATTTTAGGTAGAAATAGTTCGCTCTAAAAAGGAAAACTCGTGTCACTTTGGTAATGGACGAAAATCAAACGAAATTGCACCTGTTCTGTTTCCGAGGCACAGGACTTAACCTTAAACTTAACCAGTTTCCGCGTCAGCTCACCTTACCGTTGGATGTTGAATAAAGGCCATTAACTTGTTGGTGTATAAAGAACACATCGTAACGGAGCCTATGGAGTAAACAAAGCACATGCAGATCTAAGAGAACATCCAATCGGAGAATTCAGGAAAATTATATGCATGAACCATGGCCAATATGCATGAGCCATGGCCAACAGAGAGCCGTGTAGAAGAATAGAAAGGCGAAATTATTTATAGTTATACTTTGAAAGGCTGAAGATTTTTTTTTTTTTTTTTTTTTGAGTAGTGTTTAACGCCCGTTTTTACTACTGAGGCACCACAGGCGGTTAAAGACTGGAGATGGCGTCCCGACGACGGATGACAGCATAGTTTATATAAAGTTGTGATTTCGAGACCCCAACAGTTAGTTGTTAATTAGTCAACAGTTAGTTGTGAGTTATCAGTGGTTAGTCAACGGTTATCTGTCAGCAGTAATTAGTTATTCGGTCAAGTCAGTTCAGGGCAATTATTAGTAGTTAGTTAAAACTTATCAGTGAATTATTCGGTGAAGTCAGGTCTACTGAGTTCAATTCAGTTATTTAGTTAAATGATGTTCAGTTGATCAAACAGTTGATTAATAAGACATCAGTGTGTCAGCCAGTTTATTAGGTGATCTAAGAATTACTTAAACATTCTCAACATTTAAAAACGACTTTTGGAAGAGAAAAGTAAAGAGGAGTGAATAAATCATGTTATATCAAATTTTGCGACTTTTGTTCATGTTTTTCCTAATTCTCGGTCCTTTTCCAGTGACCGAAGAGTGTCGCAAAACTCCAGCGCTTCACCGAACATAGCCGTGGCATAGCAGTGGTGAACATGTACATTTATCACCAATAACACTACTACGAACATTAGAATTAATTAAATCAATCAATAAACCACTTACCTCAAACATTACCATTGCAAATGGCATTCACAACGTGGGGCAATTAAAATACAAATACAATCTTCCTTGTCACTATTCAATATTTCCCATCGCAAATGGTGCCCAACGTGGGGCAATTAAAATAACAGTCCATCTCCTTTTCACTTTTAATATAACCATAGCAACTCCTACCTATAAAACAACTTATTTCACCTTGCTAAGAACTGTCAATGGCAATTGCAAGCATCCATGAAAGTAATAGATTTTAAAATCATTGTAGTATACCGGAGAATACAAAACAAAAATATGGATACCGATTTTTCCTAGTAGAAGTATTAAAGTAAGATGCAACCCTATTACTGGTATCTCAAGCCTTTTGCACATACATCAGGTGTTAGCATCTATTGATGACTTTGAATATTTCACATCGATTGTACAGTCAAATTTTCTATAAATTGGAAAACGTTCTAGAAGCTGGGTAGATGTATTTAAAGGTTCTCTTAGACTACGGATTATCAGTGTTTGAGTGAAATTCTTCACCATCCATGACATTTCTCAAGTTGGGAATTGAACAACAGAATGAACTTTGACAGCAAGATAGATCAGATATTGCGAATCCCTATATCGTAATGCTGCGATATTATCGTTAAGTGCACAATCTATCAAATTTAAGGCTCCGAAACCTATGTGAAAAAATCGTAGGACTTATTCAGATTCTTTTCCTAACAATACCATAAATTTTACCATTAATTATACCATTTACATTTGGTATCTGCGTGATACCCAAACTACCGAACATGTAGAAATTAATTGCAACTCTATTTATATTACTCTTCCTGCTAATATCACCAATTATTTCATTGTCTATATCAATAACGCATTTTTCACAAAGCGCAAGTTTATCTATTAGTGTCTACAAAACACTAGAATTGGGGGGTAAATTCTTGAGTTGCATTATTACCTTCATGGCAGGTGCATACTCCTGGGGCTGTACAAACACCGTGCTGACATCCCTGAGCACAGCGGGGCACACACACATTGCCGCGCGGGGCACCAGTCTTCTTGCGGTAACCCTTGTGACAAGTGCAGTGGTTCGGCGCCGTGCAGTCTCCATGGAGGCATCCTCCAGAACAGGAAGGTATGCACTGACCGCGCATATCCTGCACATATCCCGGGTTACATGTACATGTATTTGGAGCCGTGCAGTTGGCGTTGATGCATTCATCCTGACACACAGGCACACAGATCTTTCCTTCCAGTACGTGGCCAGGATTACAAGTACAGGTATTTGTGCCTAAGAAGAAACAAAAATGTCATAATTATGAACGGAATTTTCATGTAAATGTATTTGTTGTTTTTTTCTATGTTCGATTCATGTCCATACATTTTAAGTATATTTTTGTGGTTCAATATTGTCATAAGTATAATATTTTGCGCTGTTACTTTATAATGTCTATTATCTTCATTTCACAAAATTAGTTTTAGAAATATGATTGGAACTAGGAACTATGCATAGATTGAAACTGCAGGACAAGGAAATGATCTGTTTTGCTAGAAGGTTGAATTTCACACCTTAAGTGAATCGCCCATATGATAGATAGGAGGATAAAAATATGAATGGTGTTTAACGCCTGTTTTTGCTACAGAGGCACCACAGGTGGGGGGGAGGAGAAAAACATGAAAACATGTTGTAATCCAAGTGTTTAATGCAATTGAGTCAATTCAACCAAAAATGAATTACGATAAATTGCAATTGCAATTCAAATATTTCTATCTGTTGTCTGCATGTTCTCAGTGCAGTAGATTACAATAGTTCACTCACAAGGAACCTGTCAATAAACTCATATCGAAACAAACCTCAATATTTTTCCTGTGTCATCTATGTGTTATAAGAAATCCATGTTCTAAAAATGAGCTGCTGTTTTCAACTGCAAGCACCCGAAATTGAAATCGGAAAATGTCGGGTCGATACAGTGGAAGAGTAGGAATTGGACATCCCTTAACTGCAGCCCGGCATTCCGGGTGCGTGAAGACATTCGATCGTCTTTGTAAGTGTCTTGTAGGGAGAAAAGCAAAACAAAAGTGACTGGTGTTGATGAAGTGATTAAAACTTCATCATGCACCACATATAATCGCATTATTTTCTTATTCTTCTTCTTCACACATCCTTACATTTGTTTTTAGACAGCATTTAACCGGGATAATGATCTCGGGAGTCGCACTATTGTATATTTGGTTGCAAATCATGAATATTTAATTATGTCCCGGAACCGCAGGGAAGAAATTTAGAAATGAACTAATGACTGCATTTTCAAAATGCTGTCCCAATGAAAAATGAAATTGAAATGAATGTTATCATTAACTGTCAAAATTTAAGTTAGACAACCATGAAGAGATTTCCACTGCCGGAAGAAAACTTTATCCTAAAGTTGAAGTTTTCCCTAGTTCCGGGAGTAATCTGTAGAATTTAAATCATTTTTCCGGGAGGAATGTCTTAAAGACAAGTAGTGTCGTCATAACACGTAAACGAATCAAAAAGTAGAGCACATTATTTTCAGAGCAGGGAAAAAGGTCTCATTAAACCAGGATCTCAACTATTTTTCTCCATTTTCCCCGATATTGTTGCTTTCACAATTAAATTTTCCACCTTAAACATCTACCTTGAAACTTTAGGCCCGAAATTGCCTGTATTCGCCTGCAGTGCAACAAATAATTCAGGAAAAATAGATCCATCCATATTAACAGTGTATGAATGAGTTAGGACACTAATAGATTGTGAAACAGTTTGAACATATTTCTCCCAAACACAAGGTAAGGTCCTTTTACTCTCATTTCGCTTTCGAAGTCACTATGATCAGTTACAGATACAGGAAGGGGGATAATTAAACAGTCGCTCTCTAGCTATTTCCAAAAAGCTTTCTGCCGCTTTGTCTTTTTCTTATTTTTCTTCTTTCTATAGAATGCCCTTGAAATAAATTTTGTTATCCTTCTGTTTTTAATTTCATGAACCCTTTTTTAAACGAAATACCCAAGAAGACACTTCACTAATATTTATTCTTCCATATATATTTGAAATTTTCAAGGCCTGGAGCTTCAAATCTTCTTTGGTTATGTTTTTCTTTGCTCTTTTTGCTTCTACAGAGCAAGCAGGTAAAGCCACAAACAAAGCCTGTCCTGTCTTCTTACAATTGCCGCGTTCATCATGTACCTGATTGGCTTACTATGAGTAGTTAACAATTGCGCCGCCACAGTTTTTTTAAGCTGTTGATAATTAAGTGATAAAAATGTTCTATCTTGCCGCAGTAATAATAATTTAGTTTTAGTCAATGGTAGTCTAGGATTGAACAACAGACAAACTTCACATAGAGTGATGTTGAATGGCAGCCTATATTCGCCACATTTTCCTCAGAGTCTTTGAGATCAATTATTTAACGATCATTAACAATAGATAAACCTGTTATGCATATACAGTCGAAGGCTATTGCTCCTCAGGCTCCTCCATTTCCTCCTCTACAGTGCCATGTTATGTTCCCTATATGTTCCAAGAATTTGTCAAATAATTTTCATGTACATCCAGTTAAAATCAGCAACTCATTTTTGGAACATGGACTTCTTATAGCACATAGACGACACAGGAAAATTGTTGAGGTATGTTTCGATATGAGTGTATTGACATGTTCCTGGTCAGATTTAGGAATGTGAATTATTTTCTATTTAGAAACGGTAATTGGAATGCTTTGAACAAAATTTGCTTAAAACATAAGCAAAAGATGAGTAACAAAGAGTATTGTTCAGAAAAATTTTGGTGAATATTCCTAATCGACAAACATTTCTCCAAATTGTTCCATGTTTTGTATAAATCATTCCTAGCAACTGATATTCCTCAAAGTAAATTAACTATCTCAGCCCCACGTAAATTCTTTGACAGCTATACTGAGTACTAGGAGCCTGAGAATCAACGCTGCATAAAAATTAAATTAAACACGTCCAAGACAATTTTGTATGGGCATCAGGTAATGAAACACAGATTGCAACTTTTATAGTTTGTTCGCTTATAAACTAACCACCTGCTTCTTTTCTGTTCGCTGTAGAAAAAATGTGAGCCATAAATAGATCAACATATACCAATTTTTTCAGCGATTCAACAAATTTACCTTGGTCAAATGACATTCTGTTCGAGCGAGTGTGCAATGGTGGTAATAAATGATCGAGATCGGTAAATCTTTACAAGTAATATTCTCAAATAGGATACATCTAACTTGCACTTGGGTTGTAACCTGTATCGGAGACAACCACAGCTAGTTTCCTCTTGTTGATAAACTTATATATTCTGTACAAAATATTTCATGAAAGCACCTCATAGACGACATGGTTAAGTAGAATGACACCTAAAATATCGCTCCCCCAGAAACAATTTTAACTCGCCGGAGCACATGGGTGCTTGCTGCAATCTACTACGCCAAACACTTAGAAACCATTAGACATTTAGTACATACATTTGATTCCATTGATGTTCGAGTAACTCAAAAGTTCCTCTCAAACTCAACATTGGAGACTTATGTTTGTTTTAACGCCGTACTTTCATTCATTTTCCTTCTGACATTTCATTGGAAGGAAGTAATACTAAAATGTGTGAATCAAGGACAACATTATTGGTAATATTGATGAAATTATTAAAGAGAATTTTCAGAATATTATTTACAAATATGCGGAAAATGAGCAAACATACAGAACATGCGTGCCGTAATGGCAAGCAAATAAATAAATAAATAAAAGAAAAAATAACAGCGGAACAAGTCGTGAATTTCGTGCACACACCTTTATTGTCATGCGAGTTATACGGACATCCTCAGAAACCACAAGGAAGATTGACTCTGAAAAACCTGAAGCGGTGGTGACCAACTGCAGTGTTAAAGATGAATCCGATCAAGACTGAGATGACTCCAGAGTTTAAAAATAACTTTACTTGTAGCGCATATAAATTATGCAAAGGTTGGGTTTAGCTGCGTATTCTGTTGCATATATCAGAAGTTTTAATGACATAAATGCATGCACATTTCAGCAATTTTTAGTGCTTGAATACCCGATCATTAGTCATAATTCATGATATGTGGTGTATTTTCTACGTTTGCCTGAGAAGGAGCGGAAGTGCATGCAATGAGTGCAATGCGTTTAATTTTTGCGTTCCTGATGAAAATAATAGGGAACACAATTCCTGTGATTGCAGCTCCCTTATCTACCGGGAGATTTATTTTACGAGGGGTGATCATAAACTAAGGTCACAAGACCGATATACCAGGAGTTTCGTCCGTTATAGAGAAATGCGGTAATTGTAATACATGCGGTTGGTAAATGTTTCAGTCACCCACTTGTAGGTAAACACAAATGGCTACTCGTTTGGAAAACTGGTCTCGCGAAGAAATCCGCTCCGTTATTCGATTTCTGTGAGCGAAACATGTAACCGCGGCTGAAATTCACCGGCAGCTGGTAGAGGTTTACGGAGAGACTGTAATGTCTCGTCAGCATGTCGCTGAATGGTGTCGAAAGTTTGCGGCCTGTTGAGAAAACGTCACCGACGAGGATCGCAGTGGCCTACCCAGCACGGCATCAACAGATTTGAACACACTCGCGTGGAAGATTTTTTTTTTAAATTGATTTATTTATGGACGCTCTTTAACGTCTCAGATCATCAGCGTCCCATTCAATTCCGAGCGTGAAAGTCGAAAAATTTTGTTAAGAGGACTCTCGCTTGGAGGAGCTGTGACAACAGGAGGACCACATTACGACATATGACGGTAGAATTGGGAATGTCGTTCGGAAGCGTTCGTCACATTGTTCACGATATTCTGCAGTACCGAAAAGTTGTGCCCTATGGGTAGCACGAAATCAGAGTGGACAAGGAGAAGCGCATGGGGGCAAATCTGCAATTTTTGCAATGGTCTCCACGGAAGGGAAAAGTTTTCTTCACCAATTGTCACGGATGACGAAACATGGATCCACCGCTACACCCCCAGCAGTAAGCGATCGTCATTGGAGTGGAAATACCCTTCCTATCTAACGACAAAGAAGTTTAAGCTGACACCATGTGCCGGGAACCTTCACAGTGTTTTACGACTGCGCGGATGACATACTCTGGAGTTTTTGGAAAGAGGGCACACAGTGACCGCTGACCGATACTGCGAGACCTTGACACGATTGCGCGAAGCAATCAGGAGGAAACGGCCAGGACTTTTCACCGAGGGCGTCATCTTCCTTCACGACAACGCGCGACCCCATACAGCCCAGAGTACCACCCCGTTGTTGAAGCAATTTTGCTGGGACATCATCGACCATCCTCCCTACAACCCGGACCTCGCTCCAAGCGACTTTCATCTTTTTCCTCACTCGAAGGAGCATCTAGGAGGTCGATGATTCGCTTCAGACGATGGAGTGAAACACTTCGCGACAAGTGGCTGAACACGCAAGGTCAGGAGTTTTACTAGGACGGAATATTCAAACACATCCCACGAAGCGACAAGCGCCTAAACCGACATGCAGACAATGTCGAAAAATAACCTAATGCATGTACTATCAGTTAACAGTATTGATTGTATTAAATAAAATCTACACGTTTCACTGCAGGTTTTGTAACTTTAGTTTCAGATCACCCCTCGTATTGTCTGGGGAAAATGAATGAGTAGATATGTGTCATAATGTAACTCTACCCCAAAGAACGTGGAACCGAATCTAGACCCCTGGATAAACGGGCATTTGGTGCCGAAATACTCACAGTGAATGGTTAATTCAATGACTGCTTCAAGGCTTACCGGTACAAATACCATTGAGACAGCCACATGGGCAGTGTACCACACAGTTTCCACTTCGGTCCAGTGTGTAGCCTGGGTGGCACGTACAGTTGCCGGGACTCGAACAGACACCATTAGCACATTCTCCTTCACACTGAGGAATGCATCGTTCAAGAGCATCTTTGATGTACCCTTGGCAGCAGAAAGGAACAGCTCTGAATTCTCCAGTCTGCAAAGTTAAACAGATGTGTTGTTATTGTCTACGTTGTCTGCATACACATTTTATATTTCATGTGTATGCATTAGATACACCAAATGTTCATATTATAACCTTTAATTCTTTCACCGAGTGTACACACGAGAATGTTTTAGCCAGTATACCAGGGTAGGTCCATAAGTTTCCGGCCTAACCTGTTTTCTAGGTATGATAAAGACAAAAACTATATTTCACTTTTCAATACAGTTACCCTTTGTTATAGTTATTGCAATGCACTTCTCACATCTCTGAATTAACATTTCAATCCCCCCCACAATCTAGTCAGAAGTTTTTTCTGCAAAATGGGCATAAACAGCATTCATCACTTCTTCGTCACACTTAAATTTTCCTCCTCGAAGGTCCTTCTTGAGTTGTGAGAAGAGGAAATAAAAAATTGAGAACTAGATCTAGGCTGTAGGATGGATGGTCGATCTCCTTCAGGCCACATTTCTTCACAATTTCCTTTACAACAAGAGCTGTGTGTACAGGCGCGTTGTTGTGAAGAAGGCGCACACCACCACTCAGGTTTGCTCGCCTTTTCTCTTTGATGGAAGCACATAGTCTGTGCAGTAGACCAGCATAGTACTCCCCATTTACTGTGATGTTCCTCTCCTTGAAGTAACCGCCACGGGTGGCCGAGGTCGTTAAGTCTCGGACTCGTGAGCGGGAGGTCTGGGTTCGAATACCGCCAGGACCGTCCTTCCTGACTGAGGGTTTTTCCAGGTTTTCCTCAGTCCTCATAAATGGCAAATGCCGGGGAGGTACCCTAAACTTAGGCCTGGAACGATTCCTTCTATAAAATCCTTTCCCAATATATCATTTCATTTCATGTATCATCAGTGTCCATCGCCTGTGGTGCCTCTGTAGCAAAAACGGGCGTTAAACACCATTCATAAATTCCTTGAAGTCAACGAAGAGTATTTCTTCACAGTTCCAAAAGATTGTGGCCATGATCTTGTTGGTTGACTGAGTGACCTTGGCCTTTAGAGGCAGTGCTTCGCCAGATTTACATCACTCCATTGATTCTCTTTTGGACAGGGATCATAGTAAAGAACCATAGTTTCATATCCTGTAACAATGGTTTGCAGAACTTTTCTCTCGTTGCCACGGCAGAACTCCAAATGCGTCTGACAACAGATGACTCGTTGCTACTTTGGACTGAGGAAAGAAGTCTAGGCATCCATCTTGCACTAACCTTATTCATGTTTAAATGTTTATGAATAATTGGAAGAACTTTGTTTTAGAAAGACCAAACCTTGTTGCTCTTTATGTAATGTTGAGTCCCCGGTCTTCCATAATTTCTCCTTCCACAAGTGCGATGTTTTCAGGAGTGAGCATCTCCAAGGGCTGACCTGCATGCTCTTCGTCTTCAATGCTTTCTCGACCCATTCTAAAAAGGGCTTCTTTTGTGAAGAACTTAATAACAGCTCGAAACTCCATTTTAAACATACCACAATCTTCTGCATACCCTTCTTTATGCAACTATGTCTGAACAACTGAACACAGCGGAGCGGAAGTTACAGCAATTACTTACTTCACAAATAAGGTATGCCGCCAGATAAGGATTTTGTGAAGGTGATAATCCTTAACGGCGAGGCCGGAAACTTATGGACCTTCCCTGGTAAATATATGGATATATTTGGGGAATTTCTTATTGTATAGATAGAACGTGAATATATACTTTTCATTTTTACAGACTTTCGCAATTAGCCGAATTTATCTGCTTTTAATAATAATAATAATAATAATAATAATAATAATAATAATAATAATAATAATAATAATAATAATAATTATATATATTACCCTTGCAAGGTGTATTTCGCTCTCTGGTATTTTAAGCTCTATGAGCTCTGTTTGTAGTATTTTTAAACTTCTGACTTCTAAATTTATATAAATAATGGAGATTTATTTTATAAATATAAATCTGATGTTTAAAAACTTTATCAAATCGGATCATCCAATTATCTGAGGACTGATGTGGTGGCGAGGAACTGCATCAACCGATAAGCCATCGCTCTTGGCCAGCCGGACTGCACGAGTTGGGATGAGCAGGCTGAGTTTACTGAACTGCTATGTTGGCCTAAGACTCAACAATAAGGGTCTAGTCTTAAATATTGATGAGTATAAAATAGCCTAATTACTCTATTCCACAAGTAATGTTTATTTGTGATTCGTATGTCCATACCGAGTTCACTGTGTTGTCATGCATGTACTTGAAGAGAAATTCAGGCAATCGAGTTATCCAAGTCTTATTTCGATTCACAAGTTGGATTAACTAAAGCATAAAACCGTCAATTTAATTTCATAAGGGTAATTTCATAAGTAGATGCCAGAAATGTGTTGCAAATGAAGGCAGGCTGTGCTAGCATCTTCTTTCGTGAAATGGATGTGTACTACCTGTCATTCTAGTATTTCTACCACCTACTCTTGTGTTGCTCCACATGCCGCGCCTGCCTGCCATGAGTGATTGCTTATAGCCACTCCGTCGGTAATCAGATAATTGGATGACCCTACAAGAGTAAGTAAGAAGAAGCAATTTAATGAAATAAAAAGTCTTACCGTATTTGCTGTCATGTTGGAAGAGTTAGCAGGCCTGATATGTGATGCATTCGTCAGTACTGCCGCCGTGGGACTGCTAACCCTAATGGAGTGAAGCAAAACGTCATCAGATCATAAATGTTTGTCCACATGGGAAAGAGCCATATTCTCTCATCCTTGTTCTCTCTCACACTCTCAGTTCAGCATTGGTTATAGGTACATAGCAGCTGCCTTAGATATTAGTAATAGTAAAATAATAGGGCTGCTTAATAAATAAACTGAAGGCCTAAACAGTCAATTTTGTATATATCAATATAGCATTACAGTCTAAAGTAATATTTCGACAGTATTTGTGTTGTTTACTTTTTTTTGGCTCTTGGCTGTGTCAAAATAAATAATGATTTCTTATAACTAAGAATCTGAAAAATTCTCAAATAAACTTTCTAAATTTTTATGTAATATATGTGTAAAATTCACGAGTTAAAATGTTTTTGTGTAAATTTATTTACTTCCAGCTGAAATTAATTACAAAAATGTATGTAGCCTTAATTAATTGTCACTGTGTGATAAAATAGGGTAAAATACAACACCGTATAATTATTGTAATTATTCTTTAGTTCTACTGGTATCGTTATCCTGAATTTCGGTCTACTATCTGGTAAAACGCATACAAATCTAGAAATGAAGCGTCTACAATGTTCTCAGAACACGTCTACGAAACATAGCCGGTCTTTATGCATTACCTCATGGTCATTTTACACGGAAGTTTTTAGTGGGAAGTTCTCCTAGATCCACAGAAATGTCCTTTAGAGTGCGAAATAAGCCTTGCGGTGTATTCTGCCCGTATGGTGGGTTGAGATACGGACTCTAAAAACCTGCCAGCAGGATTCATGGTGATAGATGCTCCAACTTACTAAGCGTTTGATTTGTTGTAGCTTCAACCGTTTGCCTACGGCAGTGTCCAGTTTACCTGCCTGCTAGTATTCTTTCAATTTGGTTTTGAGCTTGTTGCCAACTTCCCTAACAAGGAGATTAACGATTTAGCAAAGAGAGCCCGTTGGTTTGGGCAAACTGCTTGGTCAATTGTTAACTAAATTCTGGTGTTTAACTGTAAATGGAGCAGCAGAACAAGAAACAACACCGGAAAGAAAACACTGTCCACTAGGTGCGTCTCTTAAACCAGGAAGTAACAACTTTGGTTTCAAGCTTTATTGACACAAAGAGAATGGTTCTGCCCTTTTTAACATTAAATGATTATTAATTAATTTATTAAGGATTTAAAAAAATTGTAAACTGTTTCTAATACCTTTGTCAAAAGTGTCCTCAAACATCAAAAGCAAAATTCGATTTTCCTTCAAAAGTTTAATAACCAAATTTCTAGAAAATAATAATATCTCTGATTAAGTGAACATTGTAGAAAATGTGGTAGATAAATTAAAAGTGTTTCGGTGTCTATAGAGCTTAAAACTGCAGTTTCAAAATGTGCATTTTTTCTTGTGGACAATTTTGGTGCTGCGAACGAAGAACAAGGGGAACGTTTCCATCAAAACATTAACGAAATGGGGGAGAAAATATCAAGGTCGATGGATTGTCAACTTTGATTTTATTTGGTTTATTTCTGGATGCTGCTTAACATCTCATGTCCCATTTAATTTAGGGCGTAAAACGACTTATAAATTTTGCTCAAAACTCTCTCCTTTCAGGCTTGAGGTTCTTTTACCGTAAACCTACGACATGGAATCCATGGATTTACTTCCCTTCCAAAGGAAGCTATTCTTAGGATATTTACGCCCGAAAAAATCCATCGACACTCGCCGGGTTTGAACCCGTGATCTTGGGTTTATGAGGCAAGTATGACCAGTACCGTCAGGCCCGGACTGTCAACTGATTGGAGATTTCTGCTGGAGAAATTCCAGGAACTGTATATATATATATATATATATATATATAAAATAAAAATAAAAATAAAGTAACAGTATTAACAATGTAACAAATTAACAGTAATTAAAATAGTACAAAAGGATAAAACACTAAGAGAAAGTCACACTTGAGATCGCTATATTTCGGATTCGTGGAGTCCTTCTATGGCAAGAAGACAACAAGTGACGGTGATAAAAGTAAATATTGAGTATCGAAGGTAACGTTATGCATGGAAACAAATGAAACAAGAAATGAGAGTGTGGGGGGAAAAAACTAATATGTAAGATTTAAACCAGGTGGTATACGCGCTTTATGTAAAAATATAGCTGCCATTTCTCTATTTCTGAGTAAACTTTCAGTGCATTGTGTAGGTAACGCATCAATAAGTGTTAGATTAAAAGCAACATCAAAATTCTTACAGTGAGATAAGACATGTTGGGCAACCGGCAAGGGAGACTTGTTTTATCAGAACGTCTATGATTGTTCATACATAGCGAAACAACAGTAGAAGTTAAACCAATATAAAATACTTTACAAAACTTACAAGATAACATATATATGACGTTCTTGGAAGAACAGGTAGCAAATGAAGAAATGTTAAATTCTCTGGATAAATTAGGGCTATGGAATGAATGACACGGTATAATTAGCGCACAGGTTTTACATTTAGGACGTTGGCAATGATATGAGTCAATATGACTTTTTCTTAGTGTTTTATCCTTTTGTACTATTATAATTAATATATATATACAAACGAGAGCTTCATTGGGAAAAGAAAAAGAAAACAGAACAAAAATTTGTATTAAACTTTACTTAGAAGTTGTGATATCGTAATTGTTTTGTAACAGTAACCTCCAATGTTTAAATAAAAATATGTTCATTTTTTTACACGTCACAAAATAATAATAAAATACGCTATACTCACATGTCGAAAAGTGCTAATGTACTTTGTGAAAGGATGGTACATGAAAGAAGAAAGTTCTACTTTCGAATTCAGCACTCCCAAACACTATACATTTCCAAAATATTTTACTAACCTAAATGTTATTGACCTGATTATTGCTCTAGTTGGAAACTTCTACACAAAAATAAGCACTAGTATAACGCGCAATAAGAAATTCGGTCCTAATCCTGTAATCCTAAATCTTGTTCTGCATTGTATTATAGATCGCTACAGCTGTTGGAAGTTTCCAGTTACAAACCGAAGAGATGAAAACATTGTACTCCAACTGGAGATTATGAAAACAAATTAAATGTTACAACTATAGGAATACACAACATACTCCAAGGCTAAAAAACTTATACTAATTTTAGAATGTGAAGTACACTGTCAGGTGTACACATCCGGAAAAAATAATATGGCTGATATGCATAATGATCTCTACTGTGACTTCTATCCTTAATGCACGACAGTAATCAGCATCCACTCTCGTCACTCTTTTCATCAGAATAGTGACGTTTATGTCTCAACTTGCTCATAAAGGGGGCAAAGAAGTGAACTACAATGTTTTCAAGAAGTAGCAGACTTCCATTTAAAGTGAAAGAACAGGAAGAAAATGATTAACAGTCATAGTTCATAACTTCGTTCCTTAAGCATAATGCAAAATGTCATTTCATTTAGTGATGTTCATGTGCCACTCATTAACTAAAACCTCTAGCTTACTTTATAGTCTATAAGGAAAGTGTTAGATGTAAAAGAGGTTGTAATTCTTTCAATTATGTGGAAAAATATATTTATATACAAGGATAGGTCCATAAATTTCCGATCTAACTTTAGGTATGATAAAGACAAAAACAACATTTCCCTTTAAATATAGTTACCCATTATTACAATACACTTCTCACATCTTTGATTTAATTTCAATCCCTCCCCCAAAATAGTCAGAAGTATTGTCTGCAAAATGGACATAAACAGCATCCATCTCCTCTTCGTCATACTTAAATTTCTCGAAGGTCCTTCTTGAGGTTTTAGAAGAGGAAATAGTCACTGGGAGCTAGATCTGGGCTGTGGATGGCCGATCTCCTTGAAGGTACATTTCTTTACAGTTTCTTTTGCAACAAGAGCTGAGTGTACAGGCGCGTTGTCGTGAAGAAGGTCCCCACCAGCACTCAGCTTTCCTCGCCTTTTCTCTTTGATTGAAGCATGTAGTCTGTGCAGTAGGCCAGTATAGTACTTTCCATTTAAGTATTCCTTCACAGTCCCAAAAGATTGTCCATTATCTTCTCGGTTGACTGAGTGACCTTGGTCTTTGGAGGCAGTGCCTCGCCTGGTTTACACCACTCCATTGACTCTCTTTTAGACAAGGGATCAGAGTAGAGGACCATAGTTTCATCTCCTGCAATAATGGTTTGCAGAACTTCGCTCTCGTTGCACCACTGCATAGCTTCAAAATGCCTGACAACAGATGACTCGTTGCTGCTTTTGGACTGAGGATATAAGTCAAGGCATTCATCTTGTAATAACTTTATTCATGTTTAAATGTCCATAAATAACTGGAAGGACTGTTGTTTTAGAAAGGCCCAACCTTGCTGCTATTTCTATAACTTTGAGCCGCCGGTCTTCCATACTTTCTCCTTCCACGAGAGCGATGTTTTCAGAAGTGAGCACCTCCAAGGGCCTACCTGCACGCTCTTCGTCTTAATACTTTCTCGGCCCATTCCTTTAAGGTAGAATATAGGTGGTATGTTTCCCCATAGACACCGTCCAATCGCCCTTTAATCTCATTTGGGGTAAGTCCTTCTTTTGTGAAGAACTTAATAACAGCTCGATACTCCATTTTGAACATGTCACAAACTTCTATACATGCCTTCTTTATGCAACTATATCTGAAGAACTGAACACAGTTACAGCTGCAATTATTTACTTAACAGATAAGGTATGACACCAGATAAGGTTTTTGTGAAGGCGATAATCCTTATCGGCGAGGCCTGAAACTTATGGATCTTCCCTCGCATTTCTTTAAAACAAGATATTTTCGAAATGACTGCACTACTTATAGCTGTCTAAAATAATGTACGACACTCATGCAAAAAGTAAAGGTAGTTTGTTCGTAAGTTACCTCCACTCGATCTTCGGACTTGTTTTGCAAACATCCCACCACAAAATAGAATGTCACTTTTGCTATGCAATATAAATAATTATTTCCCATCCTCTGAGCCTAAGACTCTGGAATACAGGAGTAAATTGTTGGCACCAAAACTTTGAGACTATTTGACCAATTAGTGTGTTGTTTTCTAAAGGCACGTGTTTAGTTAATTATGTTGGCTTATTGTCAACCTATTAATTTTTCCCATAACTTTTGTGTTTTGAGAAGTGTTTGTACATCTGCTGCACAATACTCATATTCACGACAAAAGTGATCTAGGGAGAAAAACCTTAAAGGGTTTTAAAACTGTCTTTGTTTTGCCTCTGAAGCTAGCGGGTAAAATAAAGCTCTGTGTATCACAGAGTGGAATTCGACTAATATAAGTGAGCTGCCTTATTGATTCTACAAGGAGAGTCATGAAATAAGCTACAAACGGACATAGAATTTAAACAAATAAGAGAAGTGATTTGAAAAATACTTTTATTACTCGTCACACTATTCCTATGCATTGAGGTACTTGCCCCATTGTTTCAAAAGTACTTGAAATCCAGCAGCATATTTTTCTTTGGGTTGCTGTCCGAATTAGGCGGCGATTTCCCTTTGTACAGTTTCTTCTCAAGTAAAACGTTTACCCAAAAGACGAGTTTAATAAGACTGAACAAATGGAACTCACCAAGAGCAAGGATACTGGAGGATTTCTCATCTGAAATTTCGCATTGTCTTATTTGTATTTTTGGCAGTATGAGGGCGCATTGTCATGGAAAAACAACACGCCTATGGTGAGGAATTCTGGTCGGTTTTGTGGTGGGGTGTTGTCGTCGTCGTTGTTGTAGTTGCCTCCACGTTGGTGAACCGAATTATGACGCGGTTCAGAATGGCAGCCACGTTGGGCATCAAATTTTGAGATGGTTTGGTATGACTCCGGCTATGTGCCCGGCAGGAGTGATCTGTCATTGAAGTTTTTTTTTGTTTATTTACGGACGCTCTTTAACATCTCAGGTCATCAGCGTCCCATTCAATTCAGGGCGTGAAACGGCCGACAAATTTTGCTCAGAGGCCTCTCTTTCAGGCTTGAGGTTCTTTATCGTGCCGTAAATATACAACACGGGACCCACGGCTTTACTTCCCTTCCGAAGGAAGCCATACTTAGGATTTTTACGCCCGAAAAAATCCATCGGTCCTGGCCGGGTTTGAACTCGCAATCTTAGGTTTAGTATGGTTACCACTACACCACCAGGGCCGATGTCATTGACGTTGAGTGGCCTCACGTCGTGATGCTAATTTTGTAGTGGTTTTGTAGATTCGGTGTTGTTGCTACTCAACAATATCTCAGAATGATTCCGCTATTTAGTTGATTGGGACTCAACAGGGCCGGGAGAAGAACTCAATGTAAATAAGCACGCGATGCGATATAATATATATAATTGTGTAATTTATTGTTGTCCAAATTCTATTGCGTTCTTTAGTGTTTTATGTATGATGAACTTGGCTACTTTGAATATAAACTTATTTGCCGCGTGTGAAACTTACAGTCGAGTACTGCGAACCGCAGTAACTGAGCCTTACTGAAAACAGCTGAAGTGATAAGTCAACGAATGCTAAAACAAATGCGTTTCGCGACGTGGAGGACTTAAAAAAAAAAAAAAAAAAAAACTGAATGCTAAAGGCCACAGCGGGGCGACCGTTATGTTAAATTCAAATCAAAATTTGTTGGTTAAGAGATGCCAAAAGGCTAGGCGCAAGCCTCCACCTTTCTTTAAATATTCAAACATACGTTTTCCATTGGTTTGTTAAATTTCATAATCCGTGCGTGCCATTCGCTATTTTTTTGAAAGTCTTAAGATATAGTTAGTATTGAATAGATTTAAAAGGTAGCGGCACTACAAGAAGTAGGGATCAAAGCGTCGCCAGACAATTTACAAATCTTTTATTTTTTTTGTTTACCCTGCGAAGTCCTTAAAAAAAAAAAAAAAAGAACAGGGCTCCACACGCGACCTTCAGTTTTCCTCTTTTCAATACATTTTATGGTTTTATCACCTTGTTGACTCTTCCAGCTACTGCAACGGAAACACCAAAGTCTTTCTCTATTGCCATTTGTAGTTACAGCTTATGGCACAAACATATGTACATGATAATTATATTTTACTGGGGGTGGTTCGGAGGATCTGTTTCACGATTTGTCCTTGAGGCTGGAATGCGATAAGCAGAAGATTGATTTACCTGCAGATGATGTCCCTTTATTTTTATTTTATTTATTTATTTTATTTTGCAGATGATATTTCTTTTACTTTACACACACGCTTTACCTCGGTCTGGTAATGGTGAACCCAATACCTGTGATAATTCGGGCTAGCACATGAGTCCTTCATTGTGGCAGGGATTTGAATACCATAATGCCAGATTCATTCTTTACATGTTCTGTTACGGGGTCTGCACCTACCGTTAACAGATTTTCTGAAAACCTAACCTGCCATACATGAGGCAGACCCCCCCCCCCCGTTTGCTCGGATTCTGCTCTTCGGAGAACTTCTGCACCCAATTGTAAACAGTATGACGTGATAGGCTCTTCTCGCCATAGATTGGAAGCATTTCTTTATGAACATTCTTTGATTTCACACCGTTTGCCCACAAAAGCTATTGTAAATTACTTTTGTTTCGTTGTTTCTAGGGAGGGTGGTGGCTACCTTAATGCTGGGGTGACTCACCTCTTAAATACGAGTAGGTCTAAGCTAGAGTGACCTATCCACCAGTGAGAATCTGGAAGCTAAGGGAACTTAGCGCGCCTGGGCGACGCAATCGTCTGCAGCCGAATGGCGGGTCGGTTTAGAGTTACAAGTTACCGTCCTAATGCAAAATACCACGGGTGGCAGACCTCTGTGTTGCACCCCTGGACCCAGGGCTTGGTAAACCCGACGCAACCTGTCGAATGTTGCCATCTAGTGGTAAATAGCTCAGATGCAAGTAATTCGCCACATCAGTTTGTAACATATTCAGTGACTTACCCTCGTGTTCTGAGCCTAATGGACGTTTAATGATTCTGGTAGTAGAAGCTATAAAGTGCAAATAATTAATTTTTATAAATAAGAAAGATATATCAACAAAATGGTTAGTCATTATATAAACGCACGTGAACAAATGAATTTGTAAGATCCACTGCAATGGTACAATGCGTTAATGTTGAAAGATTCCGAATACAGAATTTAAGTTTTGGTAATGTTCTTTCATGTTTTTAACAGAAATGTTCTTTACTTGAAAATGGCAAACGTTACGTGGTTTAATATTTGCCCTAAATGTAATGACTTGAGCTTGACATCCTACGCGAAACCGTACAGCAACGTATACGGAGCTTAGAAATAAAATTGCTGAAATAAATTAATCCATGCTGGCGTATTTACCGACAGTATAAATCACAGGTTTAGTTTAAGAGGTGTTAGTAAACGTGCTCATATGAGGCAATATAATGGTTGAGTAACATATTTGAAAATATCTAACAAAGGTAAAGAAATAAATAAATACATAGATGAAAGGTGTACTCACGGCACCATCTCTGTTCCACATACACCAGTCTGGTTCTCAGGAGATCTTGAAGAGTTCAGTAACGAAATTACGCTTGATAGCATTGTTGCCAGATTTCTTCTTGGGGGCTGGCTTTGAGCCGTCGTCTGGGAATAAACGTAAGGAAATATGACATAACGAAACAAATGCACAGTATTTCTAATAACATTATTAAAGCAAGTAATAGATTATACGATGGTAGGTCCATAAGTTTCCTGCCTCGCCGATAAGGATTATAGCCTTCACAAAACCCTTATCTGTTGTCATACCTTATGTTAAGTAAATAATTACAGCTGTAACTTCCGCTCCGCGTTTTTCAGTAGTTCAGTTATAATTGCACAAATAAGGCTATGTGTAGAAGATTGTGACATGTTAAAATTGGAGTATCGGGCTGTTATTAACTTCTTCACAAAAGAAGGACTTACTCCAAATGAAATTAAACAGCGTTTGGACGGTGTATATGGGGAAGCATCCCCCTCATATTCTACTGTAATAGAATGGGTCAAACTTTTTCAAATGTGACGAAGAATGCATTGAAGACGAACAGCGTACAGGTCGGCCCTTGGAGGTGCTCACTCCTGAAAACATCGATCTTGTGGAAGGAAAAATTATGGAAGACTGGCGGCTCAAAGTCAGAAATAGCAGCAAGTTTGGGCCTTTCTAAAACAACAATCCTTTGAATTATTCATGAACATTTAAACATGAATAAGGTTAGTGCAAGATGGGTGCCTAGACTTCTTTCCTCAGTCCAAAAGCAGCAACGAGTCATCTGTTGTCAGGCATTTTTAGAGCTCTGCCGTGGCAACGAGAGAAAAGTTCTGCAAACCATTGTTACAGGAGATGAAACTGTGATCCTCTACTATGATCTCTTGTCTAAAAGAGATCGAATGAATGGAGTGGCGTAAACCTGGCGAAGCAGCGCCTCCAAAGGCCAAGGTCACTCAGTCAACCAAGAAGATCATGGCCACAATCTTTTGGGACTGTAAGGAATCTTCTTATTTGACTTCAAGGAGAGGAACACCACAGTAAGTGGGGAGTATTATGCTGGCCTACTGCACAGATTACGTGCTTCCATCAAAGAGAAAAGGCGAGGAAATCTGTATGGTGGTGTGCGCCTTCTTCACGACAACGCGCCTGTGCACACAGCTCTTGTTGTAAAGGAAGCTGTGAATAAATGTAGCTTCAAGGAAATCGACCATCCACCCTACAGCCCAGATCTAGCTCTCAGCGAGAATTTCCTCTTCTCAAAACTCTAGAAGAATCTTCGAGGAAGGAAATTTAAGTGTGACGAAGAAGTGATGGATGTTGTTTATGCCCATTCTGCAGATAAGACTAGGAGAGGCTGAAATGTTAATTCAAAGATGTGAGAAGTGTATTGCAGTAAAGGGCAACTATATGGAAAAGTGAAATATACTTTTTGTATTTATCATACCTAGAAAATGGTTAGACCGGAAACTTATGGACCTACCCCTGTATATATACCACTTGCTAGCGAAAGATGTGGTTAAATAATAATTATTTGTTTACATATATAGTTACACACACACACACACACACACACACACACACACACATATATATATATATATATATATATATATATATATATATATTTGCATATTTCTTAAATTTTCTGTTATGAAACAATTCTGTGTTTACTTTCAGGCTACAATTTATTAAGACTACTAAATATTTAATCCAGAAAACCAAAAGAAAAATTAGACCTTTTGTAATATAATAAATATTACTGCTTCATGTGCAAACAGCTAAAGCTAAGGTAGGAAACGATATTCAAAGTAAAGTATATAAATATTGTTGAATAAAATATCTGCATAATAACGTTAAAATGTTAATACCATGAGTTCATGACTTTAATATTTCAGAATTTTTGTAGCACGATAATTATTAAGGTTAGCTCACTGGTTTTAAATGACATGTGGGGTTTTGAAGGCATACTTAAAAAAGAAACAGATCCGCCATTAAAGTGCTATAAGGCTTTTGGCCTCTATAAATGTTTTGGAACCAAATTCACTAGGTTTTTTTTTTAATATACCGTTCTTTTGCAAGATTACACTAATAGTCATATTTGAGTGAACTCTAAGATCCTTCCAAATTCCAAATTCCCAACTAGTCTATTGTCAGAATAATACAGACTGGCTTTTGTTTTTAATCTTCTACCCGTAGACTTCTCCCTTCCTGTTGTTACGACATTGGTACATATTAAGCGTTTTATAGACCTTAATAGTGAATAATTAATGTTACGTATTTGAAATAAAATAGTGCAGTAATGAAAATGGGGATTCAAAACAACGTTTACCTCCCTAAAATGAGTTTAAAAAGCTCACTTGTGTGTTCTTTGCCATACGTTTCAAGAACGTTAGTTTCATACTTCTGCATGTGACATAAATAACAATTTAAAATTTCTGCTGAACGTTGTTCTGTGTGATTCCATGTTTTCATCCATGTATTTTTACTTTTTTATTTTATAGACTATCAAATTTTTTATATTTCATAATTAAGGGACAAATGTCAAAGATGCTTTGCTTGTGGCAGTGAGATGTAAAAGCTGGAGAGGATGTAAATTTTAATTATATTTTCTCAAAAGTTTGCAGTTATAGTTTTCTACCAACGCAATGAAAATTATATCCGCAAACTACAGGCATTTCACTAAAAACACATTTTTATTCAGTTTAAGAGTTTATGAAAATGAATGTTGCAGATTTTAAATAAAAAAATGTCACGTGAAACATATGCTAAGAGAACAGCTGTAAAGGGCAAATAGGAACTGTAACATAACACACGCAATAAGTGACGATGCGGCTTGATTTGTAACAAACGCATTTGCAAGCTGCAGGAATATGATCGAAACGTAAGAATGCTCCATTAAAATGTGATTAAATCAGTAGTAAAGAGAGGAATAAAATTGAATTATTTGTTTATGAAATAGGACAAAGTATGAAATGAAGCAAACGTTGGTCAGTGCTTGAAACACGAAAACAAAAATAAGAGTGGAATTACCCTGAGGCTCATTTAAAACTTTCCATTCGCAAGTAGGCGCGACTCTTTCCCCATTCATAACTTCACGGCTCCACAGCCTACAGCTTATAAAACTTGGGTAATAAAATAAAATAAATGAATTCCTTACTCATTCTTCTTACAGAAGATAGTGGAAGTATTGCCCATTTTGCACGTCTAACAATTTATTTATTCTGGTAGAGCTAAGGTCATTAGACCTTCTCTTCCGCTCTACCAATCTAATAATAATTACATGAAGTTATAGCGACAATATTACAATCACAACATTGACAGTAAAGTTGACAATACTCGTACACATGTAAACCAATGTAAAACATGATGTATATAAATAAATGTATACTAATACATAAACATCTATAATGAAAAATGAAAAATATTAGCTTAAGAAGAAGGAAAAATAAGAAAATAAAAGAACAATAATACACAACAAGCACCAGCAATGACTATTTACACATATATCAACCTACGTAAATCCTGAAAGTGGAAATAAAGATACAAGAAAAACATAAAATTAAACTCTGACAATACTATGAAGGAGATAGGAACATTTATGATAGTAATAAAAATAATAGAATGAATAATTCTACAGCAGGGTAAAACAAATAAATACATGCATTGTAACAAAAGGAATCTAAATCTAGGGTAATCGATTATTTCTAATATTTCTAGTATCTACATCTTCTTAAGAAAATACAATTTGCACTCATCATTTCTTCTACGCAATGGTTCTAGCATCTTCTGTTAAAAAATGCGAATAAAGAATTACTTGATATCATACGTGAAGTGTTGATTTTGTAGGGGAGAGGGAGGGTTACGAGGCCCTATTTGCGAATGGAAGGTTTTAAATAAGCCTCAAAACCAAATAATGGGTTGTAGACTCAATACATAACCATAAACTTATTACCTAATAACGACCCCTTGAGAAATTTGTACGTTAAGGGTTTCTTTTAACGTCCCGCTATCTTCTGACTCTGAAAATGTAAATGTCATTCAGCCTTAATCCCTAGGGTTAATAATTTTTTCCTGTATCGTCCTAAATATTTTTGGCATTTCAAAATAATGAAACACTAAAAGGTTCATAAAACCTGTGAAAATCATAACTACTTTTAATAGGAGCAAAGAACAGAATTGTGAATTTAATTTAATTTAATTTAATATTTGTTAACCACAGCATTATATAACTATTTTCAAGAACAATTAACTAGCATTAGATTGTTTTTAATAGTGCTTAACGCCCGGCAGTGGAGACTGATGATACCTGAAACGAAATTATAAACTGGCAAAGGAGATTTTTTAAGGAAGGAAACGTTCCAGGCCTAAATTTAGGGTACCTTCCCGGCATTTGCCATTTATGAGGACTGAGGGAAACCTAGAAAAAATACCAATAAGGAAGGACAGTCCTGGTGGGAATCGAACCCCACACCTCTCGCTTACAAGTCCGCGCCTTAACGACCACTCATGACGGCACGTTACGTTGTGAAAATAATAGATGCTTATTGGTCATTAAAACTACATTTAAGGAAAAGATGTAGATTAACAATATCATTATCTTACAGAAAGAGTGAGGTTGTAAGATTAAGAATGACATTTTATGTGCGACTGGTGCCTCTTAATGAATGAAAAAGTCTAATGGAATTATAATTTCTGTCCCTCTATGTTTCCCGTTGTTTTTAAGAAAGCGTACATTTGAAAAGTTAGTAATGAAACAGCCCGAACTTAAAACTACTGCATTACGGCGTAGGAGCTATAGTAAAATAAGAAAGACCACTTATCGAAGCTGTTTTATAGCCTAAAAATCGATTAAGGTAAAACCAGATATTGTTATTTTATGGTAAGATATGTATATATTCTGTGAAAGTGAATATGTACTTACATAAAATTAGGTAACGTTTACCTATACCGTTTACGTAACACTCAGTAATTATACTTTTTCTTAAGATAAAACCATTGGATTTAAACATCATTAATTTATTTCTCAAAATTGGGAGAAAACACCACTTATCTGCTAACAGTTAAAGAAATTAGTGGATTTATTGAAAACAACGAAATGGAAGTTCTTGCACTCATTGGAAACAACGAAATATTTCAAAGTGGATAAAGTAATGCGGACTGACCACAACTTGTCTTAACGGAAACGCTGAAAGACTACGGAAACAGCCGGAAGAAGCATATAGACCTCTGTTAGGCTAACCAGAAAGAATCATGATGCATTTGATGAATAACTTGCTGACGCTATGTCACTTTTTAGTCATGAGACTGTGAAACTCATTCAAACAAGGCGAAAGGTAAGAGGTGTTTTCACAGGTATCGCTAGTCCTTCGTAAAGCAAGAACATTAGCATGCGTTTCACATAAGTCATGTTGAAATAAAAGTTTTCTTTGTGCGCACTTCCCTTCACAAAAGGACACGGAAGGTATGCAAAAGGGCTCTCTGCTCCATACACGAATGTCAAGAGCTTTATTTTGGAGGGGGGGGGGCTAATACACGTTCTGTAAGTTAAGGAATGTTAGGTTTTAAATCCAAAAGATGTATGTTAAGATCGGTTATTATTATTATTATTATTATTATTACCATTATAACTTTTTAGCCTTTCCAACCTAACTCTATTTTAATAGAGAGCATGATTGAAGGAAAGTGAAAAAAAGCAACAACTTAATTGCCTTGTTCAGTCAAGTGCACCGTTGTACACCACTTTCCAGCAAGGCGTTTACCAGGTTGGATTCTCCAAATGTTCAATTCGGATGCATTTCTGTTGTACTGTCTAATGTCACTGTTTGTGGTATAAGTTGTTACTCGGTGAATAAAATGCTGCAGACAATGCCCGTCATGGAATCTGCATAGTTCTGCATGTTATTTATCTGAGATGCCCCATGTTCGAAGGTAGGTCCATAAGTTTCCGCCCTCGCCGATAAGGATTATAGCCTTAACAGAAGCCATATCTGTTGTTATACCTTATCTGTTAAGTAAATAATTGCAGCTGGAACTTCAAAGAAGGCTATGTGCAGAAGATTGTAACGTGTTCAAAATGGAGTATCGACCTGTATTATGTTCTTCACAAAAGAAGGACTTACTCCAAATGAAATTACACAGCGATTGGACGGTGTATATGGGGAAGCACCCCCTCATATTCTACCGTAAAAGAATGGGCCAAACTTTTTCGAATGGGTCGAGAAAGCATTGAAGACGAAGAGCGTGCAGGTCGGTCCTTGGGGGTGCTCACTCATGAAAACTTCACTCTTGTGAAAGGAGAAATTATGGAAGACCGGCGCCTCAAAGTTACAGAAATAGCAACAAGGTTGAGCCTTTCTAAAACAACAGTCCTTCCAATTATTCATGAACATTTAAATATGAATAAGATTAGTGCAAGATGGGTACCTAGTCCAATTTTCTCAGTCCAAAAGCAGCAACGAGTCATCTGTGGTCAGGCATTTTTGGAGCTTTGCGGTGGCCACGAGAGAGAAGTTGTGCAAATCATTGTTACAGGAGATAAAACTACGGTTCTCTACTAGGATCCCTTGTCTAAAAAAGAATCAATGGAATGGCGTAAACCTGGCGAAGCACCGCCTCTAAAGGCCAAGGTCACTCAGTCAACCAGGAAGATCATGGCCACAATCTTTTGCGACTGTGAAGGAATACTCTTTATTGACTTCAAGGAGAGGAACACCACAGTAAATGGGGAGTACTATGCTGACCTACTGCACAGACTACGTGCTTCCGTCAAAGAGAAAAGGCGAGGAAAGCTGAGTGCGGTGTGCGCCGTCTTCAGGACAACGCGCCTGCACACAGCTCTTATTGCAAAGGAAGCTGTGAAGAAATGTGACTTCAAGGAGATCGATCATCCACCCTACAGCCCAGATATAGGTCCCAGTGATTATTTCCTCTTCGCCAAACTCAAGAAGGACCTTCGAAGAAGGCAAATTAAGTGTGTTGAACAAGCGATGGATGCTCTTTATGCCCATTTTGCATACAAGACTTCTGACTATATTTTGAGGGGGGGGGGTTGAAATATTAATTCAAAGATGTGAAAAATCTATTGCAATAAAGGCTAACTATATTAAAAAGCGAAATATAGTTTTTGTTTTTATCATATCCAGAAAATGATTTGGCCAGAAACACATGGACATTCCCTCGTTCGGCGGTGCAAATTGGTGCATGCCATTAAAGACTTATGGTTATTTCCGAAGTATTTCACACGCTACATAGATCCTTGCGATGAAGCCCTGCGCTTATGTTAATAGGAGTCTCGAGGCGGCATCGTGAACTTGCACAACATGCATGTGTAGGCGGAAAAATCTCTAAAGAGCTAGTGACGGTCATTATGAACACAGGTTTTTAGCCTCAAGTCTTTGTTCGTATATGTCAATCTCTGCAGCACTGATGTAATCACGTTGGAGCTCGACGATCCCTTTGAGGTTAAATGTTCCATGTGAAGTTCTTTTTGGTTTGTGAAACTTTGACAAGTGTCCAAACCATGTATGTGCGGACATGGGTCCCCTCTTAAAAAATTACCAGTTTGCTGTACTTCAGAAGGTGTTATGCTTGCGGTATTTTTAAACCGTCCTGTATATAAGCTCAATAACTTTTGTGTATGTTTAAGGCCATAGATTTGCTGCACATAAAAGAACCTCAAGCCTGAAAGTTAAATTTGTCGGCCGTTTCACACCGTTGAGACGCTAAACCTAACAATAACTTGTGTATGTTTACACGGAATTAGTTTTGGATTCCAACTAAATTAAATTACTTTTGCGTAAGTCACTATATAGTTTGTTGTGATTATGACAGTCGACATTTGAACAGTATTGAACAGTAGTGTACAAACAAGTAACAATTTTGTCCTAGGGTTGTCTCATTTGTCACGTAATGTTTTGTAATTTATTTTAATATTTTTGTTATCTATCCACATACGCATTTTTTACTGATGAGGCATCATGGGCATTGAACATTGATGACGCATGAGATAAAGTGATAAATTTGGGAAGCATATTTTTTAAAGAAGGAAGTGTTGCAAGTCTAAGTTTAGGGTATCTCCTCCCTGGAAAACATCTGTCAGGCAGGACGGCCCTGGCGGGAACAGAGCCTCTGATCTCACGCCGGATCTGGTGTTTTAAGGACCTCGGCCACCCGTGCACATTTATTGTTGTGTTATCATGATATTGTATCTATAGTATATATGTCAGATTGTGGGGA
This sequence comes from Metallyticus violacea, assembly GCA_030762175.1. NCBI lineage: Eukaryota > Metazoa > Arthropoda > Insecta > Mantodea > Metallyticidae > Metallyticus > Metallyticus violacea. The sequence continues at coordinate 106,328,146 of CM060840.1, read as the reverse complement.
ATATAGTTGGTTAATTTTTCTTTCTTATGTATCGGAAATAATACATGAATACATCAATTTCAAGTTAACCTGTAACGTGTTACCGGAGATCATAGGTTCGATATATCAAAACACTCAACGACAATCACTGTAAAAACAACTTTAACAAAAGTTAATAGCCAGTCATCACACATGCCAGCGTTTTTCTTGGAGTTCTTTAAGAAGTCATCTGAGAAATACACAATATAACTGAGCATTTCTGATCTTCATATTAATTGCGGAAAACATTATTGAAAGTCCATAAAAAGAAAACAAAACAAAATGAAGAAATCCCAGAAACACGATACAAACAATTTTTTTTGAACAGATGTGGCGAAACGTTAGGAAAACAGCTATAAATAAAACTATATAATATTAAAAACAAATTAAGCCCCGATTAATGCAATTGGTACTACACTGTAATTTAATAAATCAGTTGTCGCAGACAACAGACATCGCACGAATAGCTACCAGAAGCAAATGGCAATGGGGCGGTCACGTCACAAGAATACAGGACCTAAAGATCTCCATGTGGACCCCCGGAGAGGAAATAGGACACAAGGCATACCCAGAAGAAGTGGACAGACCTCTTCAAGGAACATGCAGGTCCAGATTGGTCAAGAGTAGCAAGAGGAAGAGAAAAATGGAAATCTCTCGAGAAGCAACCAGTACAGTGGTTTTTGAGTTGTGTTTAACGCCCGTTTTTACTACTGAGGCACCATAGGCGATGGACACTGATGATTGGGAAAGGATATTTTTTAAGGAAGCGTTCCAGGCCTAAGTTTAGTGTACCTCCCCGGCATTTGCCAGTTACGACAACTGAGGGGAAAAAAAAAAAAAACAAACAAACCAGTCAGGGAAGACGGCCCTGGCGGGATTCGAACCCCAGACCTCCCCCTCACGAGTCCGCACCTTAGCGACCTCGGTCACCCGTGGCGGTATAGTGCAGTGAGAAATGGAGTAACCAAAGAATAAATCAGTCAGAGTGTCTTAAATAACATACGAACGACTAGCGTGGAATAGCGCACCACGTTAGGAAAAAGCGAGCTTTCCCTACTTGTTAGGAGGTCTTTGTTCTTTAAGGGTTACAATGGACTATTTTTATCTTTATCTTAATGCAATTGTGGTTATCAACAATTACTGGAAAGGGGCTCAAAAAGTGTGAAGAGTGCGCCATTAATATTTCGTAAACTTTTTCCCATTCCAATATTGTTTTATGAATGAATGAGTAAAATTTTTCCAAAAACTTCTATCTGAGGGACTTAGCAGCCAACATTTCATTCTTGAGAGCAGTAGCGATAAGAATGGGAGATAATGAAAACTTCAAATTATTTGGAAATTAGTGCATCCAGCAGCAGACACAGCACTTCTTCAAGTTTTACTTTCAATGCATTGTGCAGAGAATTGTCTCTGTGGAAAACATCTAAACATTAAAACATACTCACCTGGTTTATCGGAGGAGGACAAACAACACCGGGAGGAATGCTCCAGGATGTGGCCGGGGTGACATTTTGCGCTGCAGGGGTGATATGACTAGAATTGGTGGTGTTGCTTCTGCTAGTGAGACGACCCACGATACTGTTGAAACCCTGCACGATGTCGCGGCCAATACCTGCTTGCGCTACTTCTGTTACGTTGGGATCCGCTGCTGCCAGCGAGAGGAGTGCTGTAAACAAAGCAACAGTTGAAGGTGCCATGGCGTACTGACTACGAGCGTCAAACTGTGCTTCATTCTGGCAGCACAAGCAGGAAGCTGTCTTATCGGCGAGCACCCTACCCTCACTACAGCCTCTCTGCGCCCTCAGGCAATTCCTTTCTTATTAAAAGCGCCCTGTGTATTAAATAATGTGTAAACATCATAAAATGCATTTCCCCACTATTAAACTTGATTTTATTTACTGGAATATACATATATCGATAATAGTGTACAGAATGTTAAAGCGAGGAATTTCTGGAGATTATAATGTACAGGTATATCCATTAATAGTCCAACGATGAAAACTGAATAGCTGCTAAGGTCCTTCCTAAGGCTAGGAAAAGTGAGTGCAGTTTACCGGTAATTTCTTGCTGTAGCGAGTGCAGTGGCGAGTTGGTGTTTCAGGACAGAGTAAATCAAGTTTATTGATGGTGTAATGCTATACAATAAACCTAAGCAGTCTAATGCTTTTATTAATGTAATACAATTAAATGTTGTTTTATTGACCTTATGACATTAACCTAGTTTAGAACACAATAGGAAAATGACGTCCTGAATTAAAACTAGCAAAATAATATGAAACAGTTAAACACATTACAGTGTATCCATTAAATATTTATTTGCAATATGTAACAGAGGTAATTATTATTATTATTATTATTATTATTATTATTATTATTATTATTATTATTGACTAGGTTTTAAAATTGGTAGTTCAAATATTACGACATTTTATACGTGTATAAAAGTATACTTGTATGGCACCAAGGACGATGAATGAAACGGAATGGATGAACAAGTGGGGAAACTAATGTATTTTATTGCCAAAATTGTCCAATATATATATCAACATGCAATAGTCTAGGTAACATTTCTATATATTACTTAATTTAGGCGTCTTGGAATTGAATCTATTAATAATTAAGTGGTACTGCTTTTTTTTACGCAATGCTCCATCAATGCTGCTCTTGTTCTCTCTCGTGTAGAAACTCAGGTGTTAATAATTTTAGCCTAAACATTCTCTATTATGTTCAAACCGGGAGATATAGGGGGCAGTTGGAGGCGTGGATGTCGGGATGTTGATTAAAAACAATTGACTATCCAATCAGTACGGTGCATGCTGTTTTTGTCCTGTACCAATCTACTAAATAAAAACTCTTCGACTGGAAACACTGTAGTAATGCTGGGAAGAACAACATTACTGAATATTTCTTGAAGTGGGTTTGTAATGGACCCCAACAATTACAGCCTAATTATAGAACAGTATGTTTGTGGCCCCACGCCAATTATAGAGCGATTTGCTGTTGACGTCGAACGGCCTCACGTTGTGATGTCAGTTTCTGAAGCTGTTTGGTAAATCGATGAATTATCGCTTCGGTGTTGTTGCCTACGCTTCAATGATAACAATTTCTCAGGGTGAATTCTGCCATTTTGTTGATTCGTACTCAATAGAACTGGTGTAGAGGATTTCTATAGTGTAAATAATCACTCTATATAGGAACTTTATTATGTTCAAAATCTTTCGCGACCTCTGGTGTTTTGTGTACGGTAGACTTAACCGTTGAATACCAACTTAAACTTACTGCAGCGAGTGGAACTTAGAATTGAAATTATGTATTGCGTGTGTCCTCGCCGTGTGTGGAGTGTACCAGCCGAGAAAACATTTCTTTATATTTTAAATTCGGATCAAATAATCATTGGCTCAACCACTCCACTGGGGATCACTCAGGCAAGGGAAGGTTTGGATTCTGTCTTTAAAGGTCTACACATACTTTTATCATTGGCTATGTAAGTTCACCTGCCCCAAGTGCCATTCGCTATTTTTTGAAGGTTTAAAACATTTTGTTGTCATTATCTAGTTTAAAGGCTAACGCTGCTGCAGCCTGTCGGGGTCAAATCCCTATCGGATTTAAAAGTCCCTCAGTTTATTAACACCCCAACGACAGTCTTTTAAAAAGTAGTGTAACACTTGTCCCTTTTCCATTGCATCGGGTTCATGACCCAGAAAACATCAGAGACTTTACCTTCTTATGACATACAATTCATACATTAAAGTTGGAGCTTATGTCACAAATATATACATAACATTTTAAAAATTAGAATGTCAAAATACGGGGTTGAGCTTACATAAATATTATACATTATAATTATATTTCGTGGAGGCATGTTACATTCTTCATTCTTCAATCAAAGATTGTAGAGAGATTCTAGACAGTCAATTTGAGATGCAAAATTTAGTCTGCTTGTTCAAATTTAAGCTATGCCATTAAGTTTCTAAAGAGGAAGTACACCATTGATAAATGAAGCTTTCATTCGAAATCATACCGAGGAAATGGTGGAGCATTTTCTTTGGCGAATTCATTATGATGCTGATGTTAAGTAAAAAGGATTTTTGTTTCGAAAAACTCGATTTGAACCTATAATCTTCGAAACGAAAGTATGTAGCTCAAGCAATATAACACGATAAATAAGTTAATTTTTCCTTTGCAACAAGTTCTTACACACGGCTAGTGTGAATGAATTATATCTATCACTTAACCGTTGTTCAGAGCAGCTCTAGTGTATGACTAGTTTCGAGATTTTAGTTTTGTGGTAATAAATATAGAAAACACTGATGATGAGTGATTTAAAATTGGCATTTTCTTGCTCGCGAAGTAACTTTAATCACATTCTGAATTTTACCCCATTTCGCATTAGCACCCATTTATCAGCACCTTTATTACCACAAAATTCCTTTATTTTTATTCGTGGGTCATTGTAACATTGTATTTTATAGCTGCGCAGTTTAGTGCACCATAATAATGGAGTATGAATTGAGTAGTTTCTATATAAAAATCATTTGACTTTTTTATACACACTAGAGACAAAAATTACACTATTGGAACGACATTCGAAAGACATGGCTTAAACGAAAAGCTGAAACATAAAATGAAAATGATAATTAATTCATTTTTATAACAATAAATTTTTGCAATGGGCCTAAGTAGGCTACAATTTAGTCTATGTTTTTGAAAGGTGTTTAACGCCCATTTTTACTATTGAGGCACCACAGACGGTGGACACTGATGATACGTGAAATGAAATGATAAATTAGGAAAGGATTTTTTAAGGAAGGAAACGTTCCAGGCTTAAGTTTAGAATGCCTCTCCGGCACTTGCCAATTACGAGGACTGAGGAAAATCTTGAAAAAGAACCTCTGTCAGGGAGGACGGTCCTGCCCGGATTCGAACCCCGGTCCTCCCGCTCACGAGTCCGCGCCTTACCGACCTCAGCTCCCCGTGGCGGTATAATTTTTTGTAGTGTTTATATTATGTACTTGCGTCTTTTTAATAAATTGGTCTTGAATTTTAATATAGAAGTTATTAGAAGAAAGTATATATATATATATATATATATATATATATATATATATATATATATATATACACCCACAAGGAAGAGTTATATTTTTTTGATTTCTACATGAACGTTTATTATTTGTGCAATATTGTTTTCTTTTGTAATTGTTTTCATGACAGTTTTCCCAGTATATTATAGTATATTTCATAATTCAAGAGAAATGTATATTAATATGTTGATTTGAGAGTAGCTTCATACTAATATGATACAATGAGCGAAGCGTCTAAACTGCTGATTTTAATTTTGGTATAATGTTCTGTATATGTGCTTTCCAATTTAAGTGTCTGTAAATTTGAAAACCTATAAACCTACAATCGTCGGACTTGATAACATGTAAGTGAGATTAGGTGAATTAAAGTCGATACACTTCTGAGTACGTTGAACTACTGATTGAGCAAAGTTTGCGAAAATGTCCTAAGCGATTGCAGCACATGCCGTTTCAATTTCTTCCCGAAGTGCTGCTAGTGTAGCTGGTTTTCTACGGTATACAACATTCTTAAGAGTTCTCCATAGCTAAAAGTTAAACGGAGTTAGATCCGGAGAACGCGGTGGAAACTTCTTCGTTCTATTGCCTTTGAACTTCAACATTCTCAATTTTCCAATGCCACTTCAAAATTGCTTTCCGCTGTTTGTTCATTGTTGATTTACCTGTCAGGTAGCAACTCTATCATAATGTATGAGAGTGACATCTGTTTACAGAACACCATACTACACATTACTGTTGTTTTTCGGTTCAACTTTGAAACATATTAAATAGATATCTACTGTGAAAGTGTGTATACATTTTTTGACATCCTCGGTATATAAGAGTTATTGCTAGAAACTATTCTATTTGTAGAGGACAGCAGTACGAATATTTTTAATGGTGAGAGATCATTTAAATAAAGTGATAAAAGCAGTGAAGCTGTGTAACTCCATGTTCAACAATTCCTCAATTTGCAATACTACAGTGCTTATTGTCTGAATAATTTTATTGCATCCTTTGTTTTCGATTGAGGTGTTTATATCCGCTTTATGAATGAAAGAGTATATTTGACAATATTTAGTACAATTATTCCAAATCTGATTACTTATTTGTTTTATTAATCAAATTCAGAGCTTAAATCCTAATACGGCAGGCAACATTAAAAAAATCGATCATTAGACCCCCCCCCCCGGAAGGTTCTATCACAGCAATGATCTTGATTTGTACATCTTAATAGCGGGTTGTTTTGTGTCGAATCGCTAACAAAATATATTTTTGTTATTAATAATATTATTATTGGTATGGTTGTTAATGTCCAATATCAATCAACTACCAAAGATAATGAAATTATTAATGAATTAGTAGCCAATGAATCAAGAGTTGGAGGTTAAAGCTCTTGACGTTAACCTTTTAGAGAGATTTTCAAATACAGTTCACGAACAACATGTTGCCAAATTATTATCTCAGAAAAGCAGTTTATAGCTGATCAAAATAACGGAAATAAATGAAATTATTTTTATATTATGCAACAAGAATTCATCTCTTGGGCATTAGGGAATTAGGGAATAGCGAGTAAGTGTATTGAGAAATCCAAGTTAGCAGGAAAGAGCCTCTGTTTCGACCTTTCCACTACATAGCATTCTGCTGGCAATGTCAGAGATGTTGTAAATCAGTTTAGGAAACGGAATCAGGTTGCATACGGCCGGAAACACGCGTCTGTGAACTTTATCACCGTTTTCCGAAACTCAAAAGTATTATAGGAGGAAAAGATACGCTCTTGTAACTATACTTGTTTTCATATATATATAAGTTAAAATTTACTGCAGCCCGATACACTTTTATCAACCTAGTGCTTTCCTTAGCTTGCCTTTCAAGCTTTGGAATGACAATTGACAATTGAAAGTCATCTCTGGCAAATGCATTAATAATTTTATGTCTTCTTGTCAGTTGTGGGGTTAAAGACGTTTCTTTTTACATGTTATTATTGCTTCTTATTCCTCAGGCAGTACGTCTACGTAGTGCTGATACAGTATGATGGTCCCGTAATGAAAGCATTGCTGTGCTGGGGTTGTTTTCCTGTTCCAACGTCTAGCAAAACTTTCATATTCCTGAAAACGTTCCACGGTTTCCATATGGTGCATTCTTGCACATATCGCTTAATCAACGTATAACAAATTGCATGATTGATTTAATTTGACAACTATCGCAGTCGTTATCTGCCTGGGTACCCGCAATAAGACCAACCTTTATTTGTGTTTATTGAAGCCTTTAGGTGTATTTTACAAATGATAAACAAACCAGTTACAGTGGTGTCATCTTTTGTGAAAAGAAGAATGTTTACATTAGCTGTACAGAGACCACGCCGGCTAAGACGGTAACGAAACAAACGCGCATTCAAATCCCTTGACGAGTTCTTCGTGTTTTCCTTTGGTCACCTAGGCAAATGCTGGGATGGACATTTACATTCCACCGCTTTCGTATTTCATATCATTTCGTTCCGTTAGTTCTGTTACAGGTGTACAGATTCGAAAGTGTCAGGAAGAAATGGAAATGGTGTGGTGTGACGGTGACATTCGCCTTGTAAAAGTTTCTATCTGACGTCTGGTACGGAAGTGGACCTTCTGAGGAGTTCATATTCCTTGGGGAAGGGGTTAGCTTCCATCGGTGTCGAGGAGTTCTATCTGGAAACATGTTCTCATCTATATTCGCAAAGTCCCCGCTGGTCCGGTGTCTCCTTCATCTCATCCCTTCCTACCGGAGGTGCGCTATTGGGGACGTAGACACAAAGGGCCAGCCATTAGCACGCTCAAAGTTGTCATATTGCGCTTCAAACCATCCATCAATCCATCCAAATTTGGCAGTAATTTATTTAAATTTGTGACTTTTATCTTAAACATATAAACAATAGCATGTAATTACAAATTATTTGTGTTCTTTAATGAAGTATATGATATAAGCTCTAACCTAACGCAAAAACTACGGCGTGTTCATAATATGTGCATACGTTACATCTGCGATGTTCGTTTGTTCGATCATATAACACCCTCCCTCGATATGCTGTCTTGGTTCCGCTTGAAAAACCAAAGAAACATTCATTATCTCCACTATTTTTCAAAATTATTTGTACATCTTCTCTATCTTATCTATCTTAACACACGTTCTGAATCCCAGCACGTTCTATTATTACATTGCACCGTACATCACTTTACTCATGATCACTGCCCGTCTCTGGAATGCATTGCCACAGAGACTGCCAAACTTTAGGAGCATTTCATAAGAAATTGTTTAATATTATTAGAAATAATCGATTACCCTAGATTTAGATTTCTTTTGTTACAATACATGTATTTATTTGTTTTATCCTGCTGTAGAATTATTCATTATATTATTTTATTACTATCGTAAATGTTCCTGTCTCCTTCATAGTATTGTCAGGGTTTAATTTTATGTTTTGCTTGTATCTTTATTTCCACTTTTAGGATTTACGTAGTTTGATATATGTATAAATTGTCATTGCTGGTGCTTGTTGTATATTATTGTTCTTTTATTTTCTTATTTGTTTCTTCTTCTTAAGTTAATATTTTTCGTTATCAATATTTATGTATTAGCATACATTTATTTATATACACAATGTTTTACATTGGTTTATATGTGTACGAGTATTGTCAACTTTACTGTCAATGTCGCTATAACTTCATGTAATTATTATTAGATTGATAGAGCGGAAGAGAACGTCTAACGGCCTTAGCTCTACCAAAAAATATAAACAAATAAGTGCATAAGTCAAAACAGTGCCTGACAGCCTTATTTATTTTATTGAGATATTTTGTGATGCAAATTCTCAAATTCTTTTGTTGTAATTATAACAACTAGAAGTTGTAAAAAAACAGGAAATAACCATAAAAATCGCTTTCGTCTTTCACACTTTATTTCATGCATTTTCTTCCCCCTTTGTTAATTTGTATCTTTACCCATTCTTCAGTTTGTAAGTCTGCCCCCACTTAACCTTAAATTTTTATTAATTTGATGAACCGAAATTACTTTCAGAATTTCCCCATATTAAATTTGAACTAATCGCAATTTTCTCAACAGTCTGGCCTTTTTATCTCAGTATTTTGTGCAGTGGTACAGGTACCACAGCATCTCCTTGCAAATATAGGCGCTAGAAACGCACATTTGCAAGCTATGTAACATTTCTTCTAATAGCAGGCTTTGCAAAAATCGTGGCGTGCGAGGAAGTTTGCGGAAGTGTGAGATCAGTGTTTCTGGTATCTCTTGCGGAAGTTTCGTGACTCCCACGCTGGTGATACTGCTATCTATTGTGATACAGGCAACCTTATTACAAGTAGTTCTTTGCTAACAGCCAATAACGTATTACTAAATCTTAGTTCTTATTTGTATATCTCTGCCTAGCATATTAGTGTCAAGTTGCATAACAAACCATGCCCATATTTACTGCAAAATTCGCATATTTGGGCATCCAGTCAAATGATAAGAAACAATGAAGGTTTGGTTGCTGCTATACAAAGTGACCCACTTAAACTACTACAAGATAATGTCTCTTAAGTATTAAGTGCTGACTTCTATTAATTTTTTTGGAGGAAGGGGCCTTAATAGGCAATACCTCATTGAGTTCCGGAAGAGTAACTTCAGAATATTAAATGAAACGATGGTATACTTTTTAGATACTCTGATGGTTCTTAAAAAAAATGTTTAAAACATTTTTTTTTTTTAAATGAAAATTTGAGAAGTTAAAGGTCAAATATAGACAAAGACAAATAATAATAATCAAGTCATTACTTTCAACAATTTTATTACGTGTTCAAAATAACCTCCATTAATACTATGTATTTAATAATTATTTTTCGAAAGGTGTTCTCTAACACCTGTCACACAACGGGGATAACGGTGTCATAAACTCCACGCATTCATTTCTTCATATTCTTCCCGATTCTTGGTGTTGTAGACATTGCTTTTTGTTTTATGTATCTATGCCATGCAACAAGCCATACTTTGTACTTCACCTTCCAATCTTGCAAAGTGAGCCGGCGCACCATCTTTCTGCGCGTACATTTTCCAAGAGTGCAAGTAATTCTTAACTGACAAAATAAAAATATACTTCACTTGTAATGTGCATTTAAAAAAGTAAACAGCTGTGATAAAGTGACCAAGAATGACACACCAAACATTTAATGACCAAGCATGCTGAAAAGGCTATAAACTTTATGACTTTCTAATTGTATTTAAATGGCATATTCGAAGTTTCGTTGCAATTATATATATATAAAGGCCACTAAAGCGATAATTTTGAGATGCAGGCAGCCCTCCTATGCTTATAGCCCAATTTCACTAATTTTCAAAAACTATTTTTCTTATTTCATTTCAATGGCATATATCGAGTTGTCTTTAAAAAAATGTAAATTGCCAAGTTTTGTTGTGAAAAAAACCGCAATTATTATTGCTGCTAGAGTGAATTTTGGCTTTCAAATAACCCCCTGATTTTTAGAGACTGTTTTCTTATTCTATTTAAATGCCATATACGGAGTTTCATAGCGAAAAAACACATATAAATGCCTCTAAAGGGATTTTTAAATTTAAGGGTGCAGCACCCCCCACCTTGCTAATAGTTTCGTTTCATCGATTTTCAGGAATTTCTTCTTCGTTGTTTTATTTAAATAGTGCACACGGAGTTTCGTTGCGAAACAAATATTGATGGCACTATTTGAGCGATTATTAAATCTTGGGTTTCAGGTAAACCCCGCCCCACCTGTTAGTCCAATTTAATTAATTTTCTAAAACTACTTTTCCTACTTTATTTCAATAACATATCGAGTTTCCTTAAAAAAACTTTAAAATTTCAGCCGCTAGAGCGGTTTTTAAATTTCGTTTTAACCCCCCAAATTTTTTCAGGTGTACCCCCCCTCCGAGTGGCTCGATTGTCATCATTTTCGAAAAATACTTTTGTAAATTTATTTTAACGATTTTTAATTAGTTTCGCTGAGATAAAGCAAAAATTGCGGACGCTAGAGAGATTTTATTTTTATTTATTTTTTTTTTTAATTTTCGCTCTAGATTAACTCCTAGACCCAATGTTCCAATTTTGTTGGTTAACCAGTTCGAAGAAACGTTTGTTAAAAAATTGTGCCGAATTTTATTGAGAAAAACCCAAATTTGCGACCACTGGAGCGTTAAAACACACACACACACACACACACACACACACACACATAAATGAAAAATAGTATAACACTATTAACAATGTAACTAAATTAACAATAATCAGAAAAGCAGAAAAGGATAAAACACGTACTAACATTTGTTAAACCAAATTTTCATACAATTACCTTGCATAGATGTCATAGTCTAAGAAGTATTAAATAACAAAAGCCTTATAACAACAATAAAGTGTATTAGAAAACACAGAAAAAGTAACAAATAAAATAAAAGAATAATAGATAAATAGTAAAGAAGTGAAAAGCAAAACACGCAAAAGCAAATTTAAATGAATGAGCCAAGTTAAAAGGAACACCATAGGTACAAACAATATAAATGAAAAATAATGTAACACTATGAGCAATGTAACTAAATATTGTTCATTTAGTTACTTTATATGTAGAACTAAAGAAGCAGGAAAAGGATAAAACACATAGACAGATTATCTCTCGCTATATTTCGAACTTCTGGAGTTCTTCTAAAGCAAGAAAACACGTGAAGGTAGTAATATATATATATTAAATATCGAAGGTAAGGTAACGTAACTTCATCCTTTCAATTTACCCCGTCCCGTTGCTGGCTCATATCCTTGCCAACGTCCTAAATGTAAAACCTGTGCGCTAATTATGCCGTGCAATTCATTCCACAGTCCTAATTTATCCAGAGAATTTAACATTTCTTCATTTGCTACCTGTTCTTCCAAGAACGTCGTATATATGTTATCTTGTAAGCTTTGCAAAACATTTTATATTGGTTTAACTTCTACTGTTGTTTCTCTACGTATGACCAATCATAGACGTTCTGTTAAAACCAAGTCTCCCTTGCCGGTTGCCCAACATGCCTTATCTCACTGTAAGGATTTTGATGATGCTTTTAGTCTAACTCTTATTGATGCGTTACCTACACAATGCTCTGAAAGTTTACTCAGAGATAGAGAAATGGCAGCTATATTTTTACATAAAGCGTATACCACCGGGTTTAAATCTTACGTATTAATGTCTTTCTATATTCTCTCTCTCTCTCTCTCTCTCTCTCTCTCTCTCTTACTCACTCCTGATGCTTGTTTTGTTTCCATGCATTATATTATCTTCGATATTCAATATTTGCTTTCATCACCTTCACTCGTCTTCTGGCCTTAGAAGAACTCAAGAAGTTCGGCATATAGCGATTACAAGTGTGACTTTTTCTTAGTGTTTTATCCTTTTCTACTATCATAATTACTGTTAATTTGTTACATTGTTAATAGTGTTACTTTATTTTTATTTTTATTTTATATTATATATATTCCTACTCATCATCATCATCATCACTTTTCCTAATAGCACACTTGAATGAACTAACTCCCAAAATCATTAAAAGATAGTAAATGTTGCGCTAGTATTGAAGTTACCAATATAAGTGCACTTGTACAGAATTTTATTCAAATTACCTGTGCCCAACTTTGCTAATTCTTCTATGGAACAGAACAACGAAAAATCACATGTACGAGGGTATTTCCATAAGTTTCCAGCATCGCTGACAAGGCTTATCGCCTTCACAAAATCCTTATCTGATGTCATAGCTTATCTTTTAAGTAAATAATTGCAGATGTAACTGTGTTCAGTTGTTCAAATTAGTTGCATAAAGAAGTCTATGTATAGAAGATTGTGACATGTTCAGAATGGAGTTTCGAGCTGTTATTAAGTTCTTCATAAAAGGACTTACTCCAAATGAAATTAAACAGCTCTTGGGCGATGTATATGGGGAAGTATCCCCCTCATATCCTACCGTAAAAAATGGACCAAACTTTTTCGAATGGGTCGAGAAAGCATTGAAGACGAAGAGCGTACAGGTCACCCCTTGTAGGTACTCACTCCTGAAAACTTCGCTTTTGTGGGAGGAGAAATCATGGAAGACCGGCGGTTTAAAGTTACAGAAATAGTAGCAAAGTTGGGCCTTTCTAAAACAGCAGTCCTTCGAAATTTTCAAGAACATTTAAACATGAATAAGGTTAGTGCAAGATGGGTCCCTAGACTTATTTGGAGTTCTGCCGTGGCAACGAGAGAGAAGTTCTGTAAACCATTGTTACAGGAGATGAAACTATGGTCCTCTGCTATGATCCCTTGTCCTAAAGAGAATCAATGGAGTGGCGTAAACCTAGCGAAACATAGCGAAAGGCCAAGGTCACTCAGTCAACCAAGATGATCATGACCACAACTTTTGGGACTGTGAAGGAATACTCTTCATTGGCTTCAACGGGAGGAACGCCACAGTAAATGGGGAATACTATGCTAGCCTACTGTGCAGACTACGTGCTTCCTTCCATCAAAGAGAAAAGGCAGGTGAGGAAAGCTGAGTGGAGTGTGCGCCTTCTTCATGACAACGCACCTGTGCACACAGCTCTTGTTGCAAAGGAAGATGTGAAGAAATGTGGCTTCAAGGAGATGGACCATCTCCCTACACTTCAGATTTAGCTCCCAGTGACTATTTCCTCTTCTCAAAACTCATGAAGAATCTTCGAGGGAGGAAATTTAAGTGTGACGAAGAAGTGATGGATGTTGTTTATACCCATTTTGCTGACAAGACTTCTGACTATTTGGGAGGGGGGATTGAACTGTTAATTCAAAGATGTGAGAAGTGCATTACAATAAAGGATAACTATATTGAAAAGTGATGTATAGTTTTTGTCTTTATCATACCTAGAAAATGGTTATACCGGAAAGTTATGGACGAACCCGAATTTTACTAATAACTCAAGTTAAAGTTCATACACTTGTAATGTGTTAGATCATGCTTTTAAGGAATAGGGCCAGGTAAATATCGGTATTTCTTACAGGGTGTTCAACTCCTGTAAATATACATTTCTAAATTGATACAAGCAGTAACATATGCATTCACGAATTTTAACTTTTCTTCCGTGTTCTGTGCATATTATCTTGCTGTACTGCAACTTATCTGAAGAACGAAAGTTAAATAGATATTAAAATACCTAGTTTTTCAAATGTATATATTTCCTTCCAGGGTCTTCCTGGGGCATTACGGAGAAGCGGGTGATACATACCTCGGTTTTTATAAAATCACAAACTTTTTACAAAATGAAAAAAAAACCCAAGGTCAAGATGATCAGCCGCAAGGGACTTGAACGTGGGATCTGTCAAATAGAGTCTGAAAATTTACAGCGGAAGTCATTTCTGAGTCAAATGTACCCACCTGCGTCAAAGCGGCAGTCAAACAGTAGAAAACATGCTCAAAATGAAGAAAATATTTTGAATGCTATTATGACCACTATTTTAAATTCACAAGGAAACATATTGGCGAATTACTTGGTAAATGGTAAAGCAACGCTGGACCGCGAAAGAGGAATTGAAGGGGGAAAAAAGGCAATTTTGATGCATAAAATATTCTCTTTCACAAGGACAATCGCATGGAAAAAGTGCACGTTCGAACTATTTCCCAATTCATCTTATTCCGTGAAATCAGCCCTTAGCGACTTCCCTCTGTTCCAACACTTGGCTCGATGGGAAGAAATTATTCTCGAACGAAAATGTTATCAACAACTATTTTGCAGAGTTTGATTAAACTTTATTTTTCCGACTGATGAAACAATTGAAAACTCGCTGGAACTAGTGTGGATGTTTTGTTAAGAAATAAAATCTCTGTTTAAATTTATATAACTGGTTATTTCAATAAACTTTTCGAACAATCCTCCTGTGTGCTTAATCAGCAAATTTTGTAAATGCTTGTATTATAATTAAGAACGTTTTATCAATACTCGCTATTTTGTGCTTCTCAATTTTAGATATAAAACTTCCACTCTAATAAAACACTTTATATTTATTATTACTGTTTTTTCATCAAGGAATGTGTTGTTTATTATATCTTACTGGCTTCATTGCATTTTTAAAGATATTTAATAGTTTTTATGGCCCAGTTCGTTGAAAATCAAAAACATTTTTTTCTTGCAGTTAATAATATACAGCTGTTTTTATAAATGTATATTACCACATTTTTTAGTTTTGTGACAGTAGTTCTCAGGTGTAATTAAATTAGAGTTGTTTAAAAAGTTCCATTCTTTGAGAAATGGTACATAATGATAGGCGAAACGAACCATTTTGGAATATTAAATGTAATTTTTTGATACTTTTTATTTATTGAAATGCATTTTGTTATCACTGGCTAGTGTCCTAGTGACACAGTATTCTAAAAATGGGACGAGATTCACACAAGGACATCTATAGCTGCAGCTGTTACATATCAGGCTGATTGCAATGCATATCCTTACAAAGCCGCTTAAATATGCTAACAACTTCCGGATACTCATAGAAATGCTCTAGAAGTAATCGCCACATACAGGGACTCTTGTTATGAGACTACAATTGAAATAAAATCTAGGAAAAAAAGAAAGATAAATGAAAATAACAAATACTACAAAATGCAGTTAAGTATTGTGTTCAGCACAATTTTGGTTCTCTACAGAATGTGTATATATTTATTTATTAATATATCTAAACATATAGCGCTTTACATAATCTTACACGGCTGAAAAAAGATTTAACACAATTATAATGCTAGAAGAGATGTCCCAACATATTGAGATATAATTTTTATTTTAATATTATAAATATATTAGTTTAAATTAGTAAATTGTATGTTTACTTTCAAACATAATGCACAAAGTCTCCGGTCGGAACATACTACGTGAGAAGATTTTTTCCGGAATTTTTCTTTTCTCAAAAAGCAGAATTCCAGGTACACTTTTACGTGTACCATGTACGTGTACCGTTACACTTTTCCGACATTCATTGTATTCATCGCCTCAAAAACCTTAGCAGTTGGCCGGACTTTAAAAATTTATAAAAACTAGTTATAAATGAGATGGAAAAATTCCTTCGCTAGCATGAGCTTGGCGCCTGTTGGGTACATGACGTCAGAGGGAGGGAGTTAGAGTTTGTGGCTGCAATAAAATGTCTGCTGTTAACGTTAAGGTTCAACTACATTTTTTATATAATTTTATTCTGTAATGCTTATATAACTTGATTCTATATCAGGACATAATATTCCAGGTTAATTTTCATTCATTCCTCTTACATATTTGTCAATATAATTTAAGTTACAATTTAAATTCTACAGATTTTAAAATATACAGTACCAATACTATAACTAAACAAAACTAAAACTTCAAAAAACTAAACCGGAACTGGAAACCAGCACTTCGGCTATTTTAACTATGAAGTATAATTAAACCTACAATTGGTATGGATTAGTAACAAACTTTTACACTTCATTTATATCCAGAGGGTGCCAAAAAATGTATACACATTTCAAGCAAAGAAAAACTGTGTTAACATAACAAAACTGAATTCACACAAACAGAAAATGATCAGCACTAATCATCTTACACTTTTATAGTTACAACAGTTGCTCAAAATATGCACCATAGGCGTTGATCACTTCTGAGTACGTTGAACTACTGATTGAGCAACGTTTGCGAAAGTGTCCTCAACGATTGCAGCACATGCTGTTTCAATTTCTTCCCGAAGTGCTGCCAGTGTAGCTGATTTTCTACGGTATACAGTATCCTTAACTTTCAACTTTGCTGTTTTAATAATCGATGTACGCTGGTTCTGCCAGTCTCACGTACACATTGCTTTGTAGATTTCTGCGGTGAGTGCTCAAAAAGTTCCAAAACCATAACCGAGGACGCGGGGCTTGTTGCTGTGTGAGGTCTCCGAAAATCTGTCCTTGTGAACATCGCATACGGTACCACGAGTCTCAAATTTGTCTCGAATGCTTGCAATTGTTACTCACGTTGGCGGTTCTGTTCTGTACACGCGTCTCCATTGCCTTTGAACTTCAACAACATTCACGGTTTTCCTATACCACTTCAAAATTGCTTTCCGCTGTTCAAACGATAATCTTGGCACCATTTTTGTTGTAGCAACGCTAGCATAATCTAATGTGAGTCACATCTGTTTACAGAACATTACTGTTGTTTTTCGGTTCTTGACTATATCATTTCGATCCTGAGAATAATCAGCAAAGCTCTATGTGGAAATCTCCAACATCATAAATAAATAAATAAATAAATAAACAAATAAATAAATAAATAAAAGTGGTTGCTTCTGGTGGGAAAGTTATGGTCATCTCATTTTCCGACATTTAAGGAATGGTTTACCATTATGAAGTTCCTGCAAATACAACTGTAACTCGCAATACTACAGAGGTTTTCTGAGGCCATATCACATGCAACCGTGCAACCTGCAACATTGCAAATGCTGTTGCTGAATATTTTACAAAAGTTAATGTGAAGTGTGTCCTCGCCCTTTCTGTATTCAATATTTAGCCACGTGTGACTTTTCTTTTTTCCTCAAATTGAAGAAACAACTTCACGGAAGGCATTTTCTATTACCAGAAGCAGTGGTGAAGGCTGAGGAGGCGATTCTGAAAGATCTGTCAAAAGTTATTTCCAGCATGTCCTTGATGACTGACAGAAACGCTGTGGTGCATTGCATCCAACGGGCGCTACTTTCAGAAAGATCATTAAAATTATGAGAGTGAGCCAAAAAAAGAAAAAAAAATATACAACAATTCTTTATTGAACAGCCCTCATAATAATACACCTGTGTAAAGATTCTCTATCATTATAGGCTAATATCGGAATTAAGAAATTGCAATATGAGGATGCTAAATTTCTCCCAAAAAATCTATTTATCTTAGGAAAACAAACTTCACACCAATATGATATTAAACTTTTCGTTACATGAAACGTAAATGTTCGCATAGAATATTTGCGTGCTTATTTCACCTATGAAAAGCTTTATAACTCAACTTTTTCCTTACATTCAAATAAAACTGTTGCCCATGCATCAATCTTTTGACCACTAGAGTGGAATTATGAAATGTTCTCTACGTGTGATTTTCAGCAACTGAAACTTTATTTTTTGCCAAACACATTGGCGTATTTTCCCCTATATCTATTATTATAATATTGCGGCGGTATTTGTGTATTAATTTATTTTTATGGGTTGTGATTGGGTCTGGATTCGTTGTGGATAAGAAGGTGATCAAATTTTATAAATGGTGGTCGAATCTCCACGCAATACAGTAATCTTGTAATGTTTCTTCCTCGGCTACAAGCTCAATTTATTAGCTGAACGTTTGTGTGATACACAAAATCACAGGGAAAGGAGATTATAAACAAACAAAAATATAACACTCGTGCTCAGTTTTTGGTAGTGTATAAGCAAATTATCTTATTGTTAAAATGTTTTGATTATTTTATTTTATTATTATTATATAAAAACTCTACGCTCATTTAATTTATAAAAAGACAACAAATTAAAATCTCCCCAAAACACATAATAAAACATACGAAAAGTATAACATACTTTTGATCACATTTTATTAAATTAAAATATCTGGTGAACCTGCATATTCCTAAAGCAAGATCAACCTTTAAATCACTTTGAATCATTCATACATTTTCATTTTAAGAATTTTCAGTTAAAAAAATCTAACATATTTACATTTATATGCTATTGTCTTTATTGTTTCTTAATTTGTTCCATATTTTAATCATTTCAAATAGCACTCTATAAACATTAAGTTGACAGAAAAATTGTCCGGACTTAATTCACTTGTTGCAGAGTATGTGGCACTTCTGCAGTAAATTAACTAGTTCACAGTGTTTTCTGCCCAGAGTTTAAATGAGAAATGTATCGAAAGATAAACATACGTTTATGTATAATGGATTTTATTACATTTTGGAATGGTTGCTTTCATATTGTGGTTATGAACGATGCTGTAACTGAAAACTAGCATTCACCAGCATTTCTCCAAGCTGGAATTTCATCATAAAGATGTTCTGGTTCATCTATAGGTAAAATAGAGTTGTTCTTGCTGGCCACTGCCGATGGAGGAATGTCGTATTGCAGTTCAAGAAAAGCTGTAACAGGTGCAGAGATAGTTTTATTAATAAACAACACATTATATATTTTACGTTTACTATATACTCTATCTGAAAAAAATATAGATTATAAGTTATTTATGATACACAATACAAAATAAAATGCTGAATACTAAAATATAAGTTTGCGGGCTATGCCCCCTTTTTACAGAACTTAATTCAAATCTTAAGAAAGACTGTATCCCTCCCCTCGTTTCTGTAGTTTACACCTACAACAGGAAATAAAGACAATTTATATGTACAGAATATCTAAACTCATAAACAACAATAAAAGTCGTTACAGGCTATAATTCAGTATAAAGGAACATTTCTTTTAAAAATGAGAAAAAACAGAAACAAATTTCATTTTTCATTAGGCACAAGCAATAGACCCAGTTGTGAATTTATTAACAATTATTTCTTCATTAGGCTAATAGAGGCTAAGTATACACAACGTGATATATATGTAGTTTTGAATAAAAGATATATATATAGAGTGCTTTCTTATATCTTGATAAAAATGGCAACATTTTACTTTGCAGTATATCAAAAAGTTTCATTGCTCTAATGTTTTATTTCCACTCGTAGATGGATGGCTCTCTTTACGAATAAACTACATAACGCGATAAATCAGTTAATCCTACTGTTGTATGTTACAGATTTTAGACTAGTAAAGCAGGTTTGAAGGAATTCTAAGGCAAAATTTTACATTTCACTTTAACACTGATTTAAAAGTATCTACTTTCAACATATTTATCACCATATAATAATAATAATAATAATAATAATAATAATAATAATAATGTTAATTCTGTATATTAAAGACCTTCGAGAAGAGGACATCGCTATACTGTCTTGTTGATAGTCTTATCACGTTATTTCCTTGGGAGTTTCTCTTAAAAGAGCACGTAATAAATTTAGAATTTGTCAAAATAATTTTTATGTAATACTTATATAAAATTTAATTTTAACTAAATAATTTAAATAATTAGATAATTCACTAATACATTTCCTACACTGTCGTAACATGAGAGAAAAGTGCAAGACAGAGACAAGCAAGGGTACGGGATAAGTCATTAAGTTACAAATTGATGTGAGTACTATATGTTTAAATGAAGTACCTGAGGCTATTGCCACCAGATGGCAGCATTAGTCCGGTGGCAGTTGGTGACATTCGACACGGGACGATCGATATTTACAATAGCAGTTGCAAGATGGCGGCGTCTATGAATGAGTGTATAACCCTCTAGCAACAATCCAATGAGAGATGATTGTGGGGAAAAGGTGTGGAATTAAAGATGCTTATATATAAATTCTTCCCTTGTACAACGAGAAGTGCCTATAACGTCAGCTGTTTACATTTGGGTGCAAGTATTCTCTAAAGAATGTATCGAAATTGAATATCACGTCGGCCGGCCAACAGAGATTGCCACAGAGGCGAATTTGCAAAGGTTTAATGCGAGCACAAAGATAGATAACAATAGAGATACTATAGCCGCTGCTATGGGTATGGCCTATAATACATGGCAGGACAGGTGTTCACGAAGTCTGTGCGCAATGGACGCCGCGCAAGCTGGCCCTCAACACAAAATGTAAAGAAAATATCATGATCCATATCCTGCTCCAAGCGACTCCATTTGTCGGCCCCCTTAAACATCATCTTTCGAGTGAACATTTTCCGGAAATGAACCTGTAGAAAGGAAAGCTATTGCCTGGTCACATCAGCCCAAAGGGTTTTATGCTGCTGGATTTCAGGAACTTGTGAAACGACGGGGAAGTGTCTAAACGTACAGGAAGATTATGTTGAGAAACAAAAGTATTAAACAAATTAATTATCTTATTTGTTTACGTTATATATCCATTTGTAACTTATTTAATCATCAGAGCCCGGAAATTAGGATTTTTGCCTTTTCTATCTGATGTATATTAATTAAGTCAGATAGAAATGAACATGTTTCCGTACAGTTTTAATTAATTTATTTATTTTTGTCTATTTTAGCCTCTGTTTCCTATTTTAAGGGTTAAAACTTTTTTGTCCTGATTTGGATCATTATGGATTTTTTTCTACAATCAATGTTTTAAAAGCACATAAAAGTTTATATATATGGAAGTGAAAAAGTTTTAAAAATTAAACGGTATATTCACCTCACAAAAATATCCATTGAGAATCTTGTTATAAATTTATTTCTTTTAAAGCAGTCAAAAACTTTCTCCTCAGCCCTTCACTTAAACTCCTTAAATAGCAGATTCTTCAATAGTGAAAGAAACGCACGTTTACCTCGGGCATACGAATACCAGGAGAGGATGAGTGTACTGCACTTTGAATAGTCCGGGCACATGACTTTGTATGATCTGCGCGACATTATTCTAGTAAATCTTGGTGGGGATAACTTCTCAACTGCAGAAATGTAACGATCAATTGCAAACGAGAAAGATCAGAGGGTACAGCTGTGCAATAAACCGTCCCTACAATGTGTTCAATACGGAAGTAAAAGAGATATTAACCTGATTCTCCTATAAACGCATAAACAGAAAATTAACTGAACTGGAAACCATTGCATATCTTTTGCTCATTCGCCAGAACTATTCAAAGCTACTTTACTTTGTCTTGATCAACATTTCCATGATGACCAGAAAGGTGAATATTCCGTTGTAACTGCTATGAGCCCTTCCGAAATAGCTTGTTTTAAATATGCTCCAATCACTTCAGTGGAAGTGAAACATTCTTTTTCCATAATTAATAATGCTCTCTTTGACATTCGCAGACTATGGCAGTTGATACCTTGAAAAAATATTCTGTAAACATAAGTACTTCAATTATGCGATACAAATATTAAGCGTCTTAAATACCTATTATCATTATTAATGAGTGATACCGCTGTACATAACCAATTATAAATCTAATTGTTTCTGTTGCATCGGATACTATTTAGAAATTTAGGCCCCATTCACAATGAAAATTAAACGTAACGTAAACTTAAATGCAAAAGCTATACGCTATGTTTTGTAATGGAACCGTTCACAATGAATCACATAAACATTAAAATGAACGTACAATTAGACGTAAACTTAAAAGCTTGCAAGGCTTAAGTTTTTGCATCTGCGTCTAACTTAAACTTAAGAAATCAGCCAATCAGAACACAGCTGCTCTGTTTGTAGAGCTCTATGGTAGAATTTGTCCATACACAGAGCACGGAAATCAAATGCACCTCTTGCTGCTTGTTGCTGCAACTCCCGAGCGACGGCGGAGAGAGCCGAAGGTAATGAGCATGAACATAGGCTGTCAAGCGAATGTACAGAATCCGCTATAAATTGATGTTTATGATTTTTTTCTGCTGCACTCAAAGGAGATTTGTCACCATTACAGTGATTTATCCGCCCGTATCAATTTGTATTTACGAAAAACTGCTGGGTCCGTCGGTTTCAGGATTTACCAGAAGTTAGTGTAATGTATACATTAATTGCGAATTCGAATAAAAGCAGATTTGTTACAATATTTTACCCGCCTAACAATTCTCTATCAATTTATATTTAAAAGTTACGGAGGACAGTGCATAGGTTACATTATGTTTAATAAATAAATAATACATGCAAAATTTACATTGCGGCCACGCACAGTAGTTCCGCTCTCTGTGACTTGCAGCAGCTAGCAGCAAGAGTTGCATTTGATTTCCGTGCTCCGTGTAAGGGCAAGTTATAGTAGAGAGAGCTGAAGATCAGTGACTCTGTAGACACAATGGACAAAAGATTAATTGCATTATAAGAAAGCTATCCTTGCTCATATTACTCCAAGCAAATCAGTTACTGCACTTTGCATATGCATAAACGCTACCATCGTCTACTCAGAAGCAACCATTTTCAATCAGTTGTTTGTTGATCTTCGCTTGTTCTTAGTTTTAATTGGCTAATACGTACGTTTACGTCTTTCATTGTGAATGCCTACATACTACTAAGTTAACGT
This sequence comes from Metallyticus violacea, assembly GCA_030762175.1. NCBI lineage: Eukaryota > Metazoa > Arthropoda > Insecta > Mantodea > Metallyticidae > Metallyticus > Metallyticus violacea. The sequence goes on along the minus strand of CM060840.1, from coordinate 106,304,970 downwards.
GCTACGTCTTATTTTATTATGCTTACGTTTAATTTTCATTGTGATTGGGGCCATAATGTCAATAATACCAGCCGATGTTACCTCTGGTTGTCCTGTTTTCGTCCGCCGACTGATGATTAAGGTGTCCGAAGGTAGTGAGCGTAGCTTCACCAAATCTCGGCGGCAGATATGGCTCACTGTCTCGCAGTGTATGAAGTGGCATATCATTTATTGTGCTGTTCTGATAGTCTGAGTTCAGGAACATCTGCGGCACTGAAATATGTTCATAAAGTTACTTATAAAAAGCGTCCACTACACCAACTACAGTGAGAGCAGCTTAAACGTCTCTCACTTAGATCGGTTGATCAACTGACCTGCTATTCTTTAATCTTTGAGATTTCTCAAGGGGTACGCATGGATTTACTACCAAGCCTGGTGCAAGTCACGACTTTTTTCACGAACGGAAGCGAAGGGTAGTGGAGAAAACCGAGCCCAACTACAGTCAACTAATGTAGACGGATAATCACGGTAAACTTCATGCCGGCCCGGTGGCTCAGTTGTTAGAGTGTAGTACTACGAATGGGAAGCTATTTGATTCGTTTCCTCCCCTGGGAAAGTTTTTTTTTTTTTTAATGGAGGACCACGCATAGGTTGCAATTTCACTTTTATTTCATGTACGTTGTAGCTTAGGTTAGCTTAGGTTAAAAAAATAGCTTAGATAAATATCCAAACGTTATACTGTTAACGTATAGGTTGCAAATTTTGGTTTGGTTAGCTTAGCTTAGCTTGGGGGGGGGGGTGGCACAACTTTTAGTGTTAAAAGCGTACGCCTCCTCCAATATAAATTATTTTCTTTATCTTTTACATTGCTACATTACAATTCCCTATTGAATTTCGCTGTATACTGGATGCGATTAACTATTAACATACGCCCTCCAAGTTGCTTTTTCCATATGGTTGCTTGTTTCTGTGCTGTTTTTCTCCGCATATAACATTTCGTTACCGTTCACTGAGGCGTTCGGTTTTCTCCGCTGTTCTACGCTGCTATTCGTGAAAGGAGGTGTGGTTTGCATGCTAAGTGTACGGGTAAGCCACGCATGACGCCATTTTCTGTTGTAGTCAGTTGCGAGCGGGATTTCTGGAGTTGGGCATTTGTAATATGCAGTCAAGTGTGAGATTTCATTAAACAGTCAGTGCAGTAGTGGTAGGCAATTGTGAGATATTCACTGCGTCGTCGTATTTTCATCTTCAACGCGTACATCAGTAAGGAAAAGCATGTGGCAGAATTAGATTAGACGCAAATTTCCTGACAGCCGGTTCCAACATGAAAATCATTTAAATTAGTACAGAAGTTTTTTTAAACAGGTTTGTGTGACCGAAAAAGAAATTGAAGTCGTGCTCACAGAGGAAAAACTTGATCAAATATGTGCTTCTTCATTTCCCAGAACTTAGGGGTACATTGAAAAATTGAATTTATTCGACTAACCCTTACATACTGGAGGAACTTAAAATAACATTCGAAACAAAGCAGGTTCGTTAGTGATGGAGAACCAATGGCTTTCTAAGACATGGGTTGTGTGTCAGGGAAAATTGGCAAGAATTCCAGCACCTGCTGTAACGAGGGTGAGCACCAAATTCTGTGATTACGTATGCTGTACCTAAGTTTTAAACTTGAGAACCGTTGAAAGCCGCCAGTCTAAGCAACAACACACCGGCTAAACTATGTGTCGGGACTTTTAAACTGCTCTCATTGTTTTACCTTAAGCTATTCGTGTTTCTAGTGCTTTCAGAGTTAGGGGCCTCTTAACTTAGGCATTATTGAGTAGGTGCACTGTATATAAAAGAATAATTAGGTAAATTTAAATTAAGGTTCTCTATAAATGGTTTTAGTAGATGCATAAAGATGTTTAAAACATGTAGGTATCGTAATTGATATATGAATAAAAATAACCAACTTATATGGGGAAAAAGATTATAGCATAGTATAAAACTTTTAAAATATTACAGTTAAATATTTAATAAATATTGCCTGCAATTTGTGGATAACAGCGACCTTATATGCTTTCAAGTTTAAATTTATTCAATTTCGAAAGATAAACTGTTGCATGAGAATGGGAATTTTCTAAAAAGATGCCAGAACAACATTTTCGACAAAAGGCACGTGTTTATTTTCATTGTAATTGCATTTGAAAAGACAAGAATTTCGATCAGTTACGCGAGTATTACATTTGTTTCGCTGGGAGTTACCAGTCTGAATGCCGAACCGCCTGCTGCAATGAAACGGACGACAAACCGATGAAAGATACAGCCATTCCAACAGTAAGCAAGCTTGGACTAAATTGCCTTGCAAGAAACAGACTAAATTATATCAAAATGGGTTTAAACGTGAACGAAAAGATGCAAATCAATACGTAAATTGGGGGACGTTGAGTAAATATGTGAAAGCAAGAAAGTATTGAATAAAAGATGATATGAAGTTGTTTTATCTAGAGATCAAAATTGAGAGGAAATGGGGAAAAACCAAAGAGATTAGCGTTAGCAAATGGAAAGGCAGTTACGCACATGTCATGTGCTTAAACAGAACAGTATGCTTACTTTATAGACCCAAGATCGAGGGTTCATTCCCGCCCGCTATTAATGAATTTTTTCGGGCTTAAATAAATCCTAATCCTAAGTAGGCAAGTAAAAGACCTCAAGCCTGAAAGAAGAGGCCTCTGAGCAAAATTTATCGGTCATTTCACGTCCTGAATCAGCGTCGATAACCTGAGATGTCCCGTAAATAAACCAAACAAATAAATAACAACAGAGATGGGGAAATATTTTTTTGAAAATAGTAAATAATTTAGTTCTGGAGGCTTGAACATTATACAAACACGGAGAGAGGTGGAAACTTGTGGATATGCTAACTTGGTTTCCTGACTGCGAAGTAAAAAAGTTGCTCAGATTAAATTGGAGCGCGTGAGGAGGAAACTTTGAAATGCTGGTATTGAGTTCTGAATTTAGACGAAAAAATAATGAAAACCATGTTTAGAAGGTCAAGAAACAATATTACGAATTTATGGATAGACAAATAAACTGAAAAGTAAATAACTTACGGGAATTTGGGGAAAGAGGTTTTTTCAAAGAAGATTTAAAGAAACAGAGATACAAAACTTGTTCAATGCTTTAGTCGAGAAATAATTGAAATATGTTCCAATGAAAAGCATTCGGGAAAGAGAAATATATTGAATCTATTATGCAAATTATAAATCAGAAAAATGACTTGAAATGGATGGAAGATAAATTTTACCAAAGATCGAAAAAATTTAAGGTAATATTTGTTTAAAGTCAAACATTAATGGAGGTGAAATAAAAGGAGAAAGAATTTGCTCTAACTTTTCTTTCATTATTAATGATACTTTTTCTATAATTCAGGTATGAGTAGATTAGAACGAAACTTGTGAATTGTAATTAATGACAATTATCTGTTAGTTTGTTAATGTTTGTAGCTTGCTTTTATATGCTTGTATTTTTTTTTATTGCTGATGTATTACAAGCGGTGGACACGGATGAAACGATATTTTTTTCAATTTAAGGTATCGCCCCGGCATTTACCATTTACGAGGACTGAGAAAAACGTGGAAAATACGGAGGGTCCTAGACGGACGAGAATCAAACCCCAGACCTCCCGCTCATGAGCACGCGCATTAACGACCTCGGTCTACGTACGTTCACTTATGTTCGTAGGTGTACGGGATCACATCTGAAAATGTTTACGGCCAGAAATTTACTACATTTTTCTTAGCGATCAATAAATTCAAATTAAGATAGTAAGCGATCTAGCTGATAAATATACTACACAGCACATCAACATATGTCAGAGTCGAAATGACCAGGACCGATGGATTTTTTCGGACGTAAAAATCCTAAGTATGGCTTCCTTCGGAAGAGAAGTAAAGCTGTGGGTCCCGTGTCGTACATTTACGGCGCGATAATGAACCTCAAGTCAGAAAAAAAGAGGCCTTTGAGCAAAATTTGTCCTCTATTTCACGCCCTGATTTGGATGGGACGCTGATGCCCTGATATGTTAAAGAGTGTATAAAAAAGTCGAAATGTTACGTTCTGCTGTGAAGTTTAAATGCAGTTTAAACTTTGACATGCTTGGAGGACAAGAATTTAGTATTTTAAAATAAATTGCTTTCATTAGTTTAGGTGTTCCTTCATTGAAATGGTTAATGGGTTCTGGGATTACTTAACAAGTGATGTGAGAGAGGGATATACGGCTTCTGCAGATAGCAAAGAATTGAAAAAAAACTGAGTGTGGGTAAGCAAAGAGTTTGTAGAGAAGGAGGACATACCAAGAGACTTGGGAAGCGGGTAGGGTGGGAGATATAAAAACTCACTTGGTAGTGTGGAGGTGTTGCTGGAGTAATGAACTGCTGCCGGAACTTCTGTTGCTCCCTGCAAGGTCTGTTTCCCGGATCTACGACGTCTTGCTACGGTGAATATGACGATAGCAGCCATAACGATGAGGGCCAATGCCATCCCGCCCGCGATGCTTACGCTGGATACCAGACCCAGCGTTCCGCTCTCTCCATTCTCTCCTTGTAGACCGTCCGACACAACGATGATTTCTGGAGGCGGTACCTCCCCATCCTCAGGCTCTTGTTTATTGACGTTATCAAGAAGGTTGACGTCATTCTGATGTCCTTCTATGTCAGAATATTCGTCTTTCTCACTATTGTCATCGGGAGTAGCATTAGCGACGTGTTCCTTCTCCGTTTCCCATTCGCTCTCCACGTTCTCTGCTTCGTTGTCTTCAGCTTTCCCGCTTTCCTCCTCCTCCAGTGGTTGGACTTCCCTTTCTGGTTCTTCCACGTTGATGTGCTCGCCAGTATTCTTCATCGTATCAACACCATTAGCCTCTGTTGAGTTGTTTTCATACTTAGTGATGTGTTTGCTACTTTCACCTTCTGATGCATTTGCGTGTTCCTGAGTAACTGCTGTTGTTGTTCTGGAAGCATCCGTTGTTTCATCTTTAGTTGTTTGACTAACGCTACTTTCACGCTCATTTTCTACTGACTTTATTTCTAGATTTGCTGAGGCTGCTGTGTCGTCACTGACTGTTTCAGCAGTTCCTAATTCCTCCATGTTAGTAGTTAAATTGTAGTTTTTAAACCACGTAACATTATCAACACTAGGTACAGGCACATTAGCGGTCGTCTGCTTTACGACATATGGTGGCGTCTTCTGATGACAAAGACCAGTTATATGGTCACAATCTCCGCTGATACACTGACATTCCATCATGCAGGCCTCTCCATACGTTCCTCGAGGACAAGGAGTTTCACATCTGTAACATTTAAAGCATGATTATATATCATTTATTTCTTACACTAATAGTTCTCTTGGTCTAGTGGTTAGCGTCGCTGACTGATGGCCGATAGGTATGGGTTCGTGCTCCTGGCACATGTTTAAGAATTTTTCGAACTTAGGGAGATCTGGAACGGGGCCCATCCAGCCTGGTGAGAATAATTGGGGAGCTGCTTGATGGAGAGGTGGCGTTCTTCGTTCTAGGGAGCCGCGCGATACATGCCACCTACAATACTTCTCTCTATCAATGAAGTCGTAAGAGAGGTAAGGAAGCAGAAGTCGCTGCGGCAGGCCAAGGCTCATCCCGGGCTGTAGCGCCAAAGAGAAAAAGGATTTTTCTTAGAATCCGCACATCGACAGCAATATACTTTTAACATGTGTGTCTTACACTATTTTTAGATATTAAAAATAAATTAGTAATTTTAAATTAAATGTATTCCAGTCAGTCTCAAAAAATAGTTTGCCTCTTTCTCACTAGGAGGAGAATGCAAGAACCATTTACCTAAATCTCTGAATTATGTTACTAATATCGTAATGGTGGTAATTAAGATTTTTAAACATATTTTGCTGAACTAAAATTACAAATTATTATTGTTATTAAATTTATGAGTTATCCCAGTATTCTAAATGTGATATAATCAATGCTTATTAATACTAGTGTTTTTTCATATCAAACCTGGAAAAAAATCTTAAGCCGTTTCAAAGAATGGAATATAAAAAATATTTTTTAAAAAGCTTCTTTTGATTGAATTTGCCAATTAATATTACTGGAAAATAGATAGCGAGTTGTTTTACGAACGATTTTATTGGCACTTTTGTTTCATAAGTTTCACTCCACTATGCAGCTGAGAAATAACTACGAATGGATCCTGAATAAAAAAAAAAAAAAAAATGGAAAGTTGGGAGGGAAAGGGCAACCAGTCTCGAATCGCCTTAAGAGATTTCAGCATTTTCTAAAGACCTTGTTCAGATCTTTTGTTGCCGTAAGGTTCAGTTATTGTATATATGAATTTATTTACAGTTTGTACTGTTGGGAGCTGGAGAGATGGCCAGTTAGAGAAATGTGTTGATAAGTCCAACTGTTCACTATAAATATTCTGCTTTTAGCAAATTCCAAGGAATGTAAGCAATTCTGGGTGTACGAATGGGAAGATTGTTTAATAATCTACCCAAATCTGCACTGATCGTACCTACTAGGCATCTACATTAAAAAAAAAATATTTCGAAAATATGCTTATATATACCGGTTGTGCCAAAAATGTTTACACACTTTCACAGTTGATATCTATTTAATATATTTCAAAGTTGGACTGAAAAACAACAGTAATGTGTAGTATGATGTTCTGTAAACAGATGTGACTCACATTACATTATTCTAGCGTTGCTACAACAAAATGGAGCTAAGATTATCTTTTGAACAGCGGAAAAATGTTTTGAAGTGGTATTGGAAAACTGAGAATGCTATGAAGTTCAAAGATAATGGAGACGTGTTTACAGAACAGAATGATAGTTGTCTACATGGACAATAGAAATAGAAAAGAAAATATGATAAATATGATAAACTGTATACTTCAGCAGAACTCACTTATGATTTGTTCCTCTACAAGAAAATTTTTCCAATGTTAGTATATCTACCTCACTTTAAGACATATATTTTAGTTTATTAAATTACGAAACATTTCTTGGTCGTTAATTATTGATCAAAAACCTAGTTAAAATAAATTCATGAACTATTACTTTTAAAAGCCGGGTAGGAATATCAATATACAGTTTAGCATATGCACTTTAGAAAAGTTGTATTAAATTTATTGAAAATGCTTATAATAACGAAAAAAAAAAATGTGAAAACGTTCATCATTCAACGGCAAACAAAAGAAGAAAAAAAAAGAATTGAAACATCAATAACTTTTACATTTCCAGAATCAGTGAATTTGCATTTTACATAGTTACTAGCAACAGGGAGTTAGCGGCTAAATCTTACGTGGTTCCTCTCCAGCCGCGCTGACACTTGCAGTCACCAGTGACGTGGTTGCACTGAGCTTCATTCCTGCAGCTACACAACTCGGTGCAGTCCACTCCCCAACGGTTGTTCTCACACTCTGGCACAGCATTAAAATATAATATTAAGTCTCGATCCGTTTTTGTGAAAACAGACATTACATTGAAACTAATACAATGAATGTAAACCCTAACACGCAGTAACACATAATACATCTAAGTTTATTCCACCCTGCACATCTGCACGTTAACTCCCAATGCTGCACCGTTTGTACACTTGTACGAGGGAAGATCCATAAGTTTCCGGCCTCGCCGATAAGGATTATCGCCTACACAAAACCCTTACCTGGTGTCATACCTTATCTGTTAAGTAAATAACTGCAGTTCTAACTTTCGCTCGCTATGCTCAGTTGTTCAGATATAACTGTATAAAGAAGGCTATGTGTAGAACATTGTGACATGTTCAAAATGGAGTTTCGGGCTCTTATTAAGTTCTTCACAAAAGAAGGAGTTACTCCAAATGAAACTAAACAGCGATTGGACGGTGTATATGGGGAAGCACCCCTCTCATATTCTACCGTAAAAGAATGGGCCAAACTTTTTCGAATGGGTCGAGAAAGCATTGAAGACGAAGAGCATACAGGTCGGGCTTTGGAGGTGCTCATTCCGGAAAACATCGCTCTTGTGGAAGGAGAAATTATGGAAGACCGGTGGCCCAAAGTTACAGAAACAGCAGCAAGATTGGGGCTTTCTAATACAACAGTTCTTTGAATTATTTATGAACATTTAAACACGAATAAGTTTAGTGCCTAGACTTGTTTCCTCAGTCCAAAAGCAGCAACGAGTCATCTGTTGTCAGACATTTCTACCGTGGCAACGAGAGAGAAGTTATGTAAACCATTGTTACAGGAGATGAAACTGATATCCTCCACTATGATCCCTTGTCCAAAAGAGAATCAATGGAGCGAGTGGCGTAAACCTTGACGCCTCTAAAGGCCAAGGTCACTCAGTGAACCAAAAAGATCTAGCCACAATCTTTTGGGACTGTGAAGGAATATTCTTCATTAACTTCAAGGAGAGCACTATGCTGGCTTACAGGTATTCACGAACGACTCGCGCGAAATTAGGGAATGTTCCATCCTGATGGAATATCCGCCGTTTCCAAGATGTCATCCTGCTGCAATTATACTTGAAGAAATAGCTGCAGGAACCAGATATTTATTTTTGGGGTGTTTCGTTCCCACTGAAGGATCTCATCTGCCCACACTCTGCAGTAGTGTCGGTTGAGTATGTCACATGTGTGGAAGATGAATTCATCGCTAAAAAGCAGAAAATTTTCCTCTTCGACTGCCTGCAACAAACGCATTGCTTTGCAACCAGCGTATCTTTCCTTTCCAGCTTAAATCGAATTTGAAGATGGTATGATCTTTTTTCGGGATGCAGTGGAGAATTTTCCATGCTGTGGATTGCGGTACACCGAACTGTCTCCTGGTTGATGCTTTTGGGCTTCTACTATTGCATCCTCTACCTGTTGCACAGTTTTACTGGCACCGGGCCTACCGTCACTTTTCACATACCGCACACTATTCGTGGTCTTTCGAATCATAGTCTGATATTTGGAAGCGGGTTTACGGAATTTTCGTTCAAAGTTCGCTTGAACCTCCTGCTAAATAATTCCCTTCAAACGCGCACACACCACGCGCACTATGTGTTTGTTTTTTGTTTTGTTGATTTATTTACCAACGCTCTTTAACATCTCAGGTCATCAGCGTCCCATTCAACTCAGGGCGTGAAACGGCCGACAAATTTTGCTCAGAGGCCTCTCTTTCATGCTTGAGGTTCTTTTTCGTGCCGTAAATGTACGACACGGGACCCACGACTTTACTTCCATTCCGAAGGAAGCCATACTTAGGATTTTTACGCTCTTGGGATTCTTCTGCGGATAACTTCTTTCAGATCACCTTAAAAGAAACACATGATCTGCTGTTTTCTCAAAAATGGATCGAGATATTATAATCATCCTGTACTTCAAGGGACCTCTGTTTAGTGCCAGATTTGTCAAAGACAAATGTATATAAATAATACCAGCAGAATGCATATATAGAATGCTATAATTTTATGGCGTGAGTTCACGCTATAAATGTAACAAAACTTAATACTATTTTGGATGTTGAAGTAGTGTTTTTTTTTTATTGATTTATTTATGGACGCTCTTTAACATCTCAGGTCATCAGCGTCCCATTCAACTAAGCTAAGGGCGTGAAACGGCCGACTAATTTTGCTCAGAGGCCTCTCTTTCAGGCTTGAGGTTCTTTTTCGTGCCGTAAATGTACGACACGGGACCCACGGCTTTACTTCCCTTCCGAAGGAAGCCATACTTAGGATTTTTACGCCCGAAAAAATCCATCGGTTCTGGCCGGGTTTGAACCCGCGTTTTGGGTTTAGGAGGCAAGTATGGTAACCACTACACCACCAGGACCGACTTGAAGTAGTGTTTGAAAAATAACAATGATGATAATGAGGATAATAATAATCAGCTTCATTTCTGCATTATTTTCAATGTTTCGTAATGTGTTATTACGTTGTAATTCATAAAAGCAACAGAAGTATAACAAACATACATCCTTTGTTATTTTTTCAAAGGGTTTTGCCGGGAATTCACCTGAAATTTAATTTGGGTTAGGAAAATTATATTCGGCATAACTTAGCTTAATATTGTTTAGTGTTTTTGTTAACAAAGATAAAAATATTTATTTTCTCAAGAACTTTATTTATTTGTTTTATTTACTGACGCTCTTTAACATCTCAGGTCATCAGCGCCCCATTCAATTCGGGGCGTGAAACGGCCAATAAATTTTGCTCAGAGGCCTCTTCTTTCATGTTTGAAGTTCTTTACGTGCCGTAAATCTACAACATCGGACCCACAGCTTTACTTCCTTTCCTAATGAAGCCATACTTAGGGTTTTTACACCCCCCTCTAGACCATGAGGACGACTTCTCTAAAACTAAGAAATACAGAAAAAATAATTGCATTTTCTTGTTTCCTCTATTAAATTTAATACCAGCTTTATATATAGCTCTGAATATCCTGCCGTGCTGTATAACTATTTTACAAGCTAATCCTGAGTTATAGTAGCATAAAACACCGGAAACCGGTACACAAAATACGCAATATTTTGATAATTGCGCATCCCTTTTTAGCCGTTAAGATCATCTAGCAAGAAGGTTACATGTCTGTCTATAATATCGATATTTTATTAACCGTTTTGAGTCAATTTTGCGTTATATTTGTGTTAGGTAATAACAGCTCTGTCCCAAAACCATAATCGAATTTCCTCAACGGCCTTGTTAGCTCTAGAAACGAAAATGAAGAGTACAGCGCATATGAAATGTGTTTAGAACGTTTGGTAAAGAGTTAAGGGTTCTTAATCGATTTGTGTGTTAAGTTCAGAATGTCTTAAGACAATGTAGTGGCTATTTCATAAATCTGAAGGTTTGTTGACAAGCATCGGAGTATGCAGTTTATGTGACCAGAGGATCGTAGTTTTCAAACATTGGGAGGGATGAACAATATTGGAGATGATCACTTCATTCCTGTCCCACAAACAGAGGTCTGAGAAATTTGCCATACATTCTTTCCAGCATCAACAAGTGGCATTCACAGTATATGAACTTTTGTCATCGCTGTGAAGACTTTCGAAGATATTCCTGGGAGATAGTGAAAATCTTCCACATCAAGATCAAATGTATGGAAGAGGAGACACAAACTATGGGAAAGTAGAGTTTTCAAGACAGGAATGTTTCGTTAGTTATCCATTACAACCCCAACATTGCTATCTCGCCCTTGTTGCTATACTCCAGTAACTAAACGTCTGAGAAAACTGCTACACTTATTAGCTTTAATTAACACTCTCTGTAAACACGTATTAATTATCAATAAATACCTCTATCAAGAAATGTGATTATTATAGTGGGAGAGCGGTAGTGAATATTACCAGGATTTTAATTTGTGTTATGTGTACATATTCAATTTATTTAATTTTTATTTAATACCTATAAATAACGGCGCAGCAAAATTTTTGAAATATTTATGTAAGTAATTTTAACAATTATGTTATCTTTAGTTGTGACTCACAAAATTAAAGGGCCATAGAACGTCTTTAATACGAGAGTCATACGAAAGTAATGAGCAACAATTTCTAAACCTCTTAATGTTTATTTTTTTTGGTAAACCAAGTACATCATACTACAGACTTTTCTCTCACTTTTCAACATTGTGTCCATTTCTTTGCACACCTTTCTCCCCTCGTTCTGCAAGTTAAAAAATATCCTTACAATAGAACTCAGTTCCAGCTGCATGAAGACACTGACGCACTGCTTTCCGAATATCCTCCACCGTCTCGTAGTGTTGGCCTCGCATCTGTTCCTTAACAGAACCAAAAAGATTGTAGTCGGAGGGTGCCAGGACAGGACTGTAGGGAGGACGTGGAAGAGTTTACCACCCAAATATGACAAGGACAGTCTGGGGATGCGCATTATCCTGTTACAGGATGACCTTCTTTCTATCCAGGGCGCTTATCGCGCGATGCATGACGGAGCTTCCAAAGTGTCTGGATATAGCGGGCAACATTTATGCTTTGTTCAGGTTCAAGAAAATCAACCAGAATGCAACCCTGTGCATCGCAGAAGACGCTACCCACAACCTTCCCAGCAGATCGCACTGTCTTCGCTTTCTTCTTCCAAGTCGAATCCAAATGGTGTCATTCCATACTCTGGCGTTTTGTTTAGGCTGGTAATGATGGAACCAGCTTTCATCGCCTATCACAATACACGTTAAAAATCATCACCTTCATTTTGAAATCTCTGAAGATGGTTGTTGGTTATTCTCTGAAGTTTGTGGTCTTCGGTCAATAAACGCGGGACCCAACGGGCACAAACTTTTCGGTAACGTAAGCTTTTTATCATTTCTTGCACACACTGTGTCCTACTGCAAGTTTAATCCACAGTGATACGCCTATCTTCTCTAATGAGCTCACCAACCCTTTCCTTGTTGCAGTTCACGGACGACCGCTACGAGGCTCATCTTGGATACTCGTTTTCCCATCATTGAAATGTTTCACCCATCTCCTATCACTGCTAGCACCCATGCAGACATCTCCATAGGAGTTGAAGTCTGAGGTGAATTTCAGCAGCAGATTTTCCCTCTTCAAAGGAATTCAATGACAATACGCTGTCGAAATTGATGTCCGCCTTTTTGGAAATACTGCCTGTGGTTACGTGATAGAAGCTAATGACGTCACAATATGGCAACATGTGTAAAATCTGTAGATTACGATCCTGCAGTCCTATTTGTTACATTGTTGGAATTTGAATTTTAACAATGGGATGCTCACGAATTTCAGTATGACCCTAGTAGCAAAGCTTGCAGCATATTGTTATTTCAAATATAAACAGATACTGTGCTAAAACTGAATTTCACCAGCAATGAATTCAATTAAAAACATTCAGAAATTCAACTTTTGTTATGTATATTTCATTGCTGGGTTATCTGGGGCATGGTTGCACAGTAATATACATAGTTAGTGATTGAAATACTCGTGTAAAATAAAAGCGTACCCACAGTGAGTATTTTAAGTTAGTGTGTGTGCTTCAGGGTCCCAGCTGCCGTGCGCCGAAAGCTTCCGTTTTAATTGAGAGTGCACTTCGTGAAAAGAACTGCAGTGGTTACTCACCTGCGTCACAATGAATTCCCGTGTATCCCGCTGCACATCTGCAGGTGTCTGGGGAAACACAGAGGCCGTGAAGACATCCACCCCCTTGGCACACTGGCAAGCAGCGCGTCTCATTCCGGTCTGGGGCATAGCCGCGACAACACACCATCACCACACGCTCACGTACTTCTGTCTGTAAACAAAGCATTAGTCAAGAAAACCTTTAACAACATAAGCTAATAACAACTGGAGGGTTCAGGACACAAGTGTCCTAACTCAGTTTTTTTCTTAAAATTGAGCTACTATTTTTATTTCGAAGTAAAGAGGATTAGGCAATATTAACAATGAAAATTAAACGTAAACCTAATAAAATAAGACGTAACACGTTAACTTAGTAGTGTATAGGCACTGATAATGAAAAACGCAAACGTACGTATTAGTCTATCAAAAATAAGAACAAGCGAAGATCAACTAACAACTGATTGAAAATGGCTGCTTCTGAGCAGATGGCGGTAGCGTTTATGCATATGCAAAGTACAGTAATTAATTCGCTTACAGTAATATGAGCAAGGATAGTTTTCTTATAATACAATTAATCTTTTGTCTATTGACGCCATTCTGTCTACAGAGTCACTGATCTTCAGCTCTCTCTACCGTAACTTGCCCTTACACGAAGCACGGAAATCAAGTGCAACTCTTGCTGCTAGCTGCTGCAAGTCCCGAGCAATAGCGGAGAGAGCCGAGTTACTGCGAGTGTAAATTTGCATGTATTATTTTTTTGTTAAACATAATGTAACCTATGCGTTGTCCTCCGTAACTTTTAAATATACATTGATAGGAAATTGTTAGGCGGGTAAAATATTTTACTGTGACAAACCTGCTCTTACTGGAATTCGCAATTAATTCATATTCTAATAAACTGATGATACATGAGATGAGCTTATATTTTGGGAAAGGATTTTTTTAAAGGAATGAAAGTGTAACGTCTAAATTTAGCTACCTCCACGGCATTTGCCATTTATGAGGACTGAGGAAAACCTGGAAAAAACCTCAGTATGGGAGGACGGTCCTGGCGGGAATCGAACCCCAGACCTCCCGCTCACGAGTCAGCGCCTTAACGACCTCGGACATCCGTGGCGGTCCTATAATGTGAGCATATACAATTTCTATTATTAAGATGAAAAGGACTTTGTGCTCGGAGGCTGTTTTCCATAGCATACAAAAAAAAATCTATATTCAGAGATTGATAAACTTCAATGACTTTTTTAGTGGTTGCTAGTTTATGAGCTTTAAATTGTTCAAAGTTTTGGAGTAGTTGTTTTCAGAATGAAGAATAGTACAATCATTTCGTTATTAAATAGAATGTAGTTTTACACTATGCGTCTATTGTATAAAAGTTATTTTTTTCATATTTTGTGAGCAAATAGATATCCAAGTAAAACTTTTAAATGACTCATTTATGATAGGCTTGCTAAAAAGCATTTACTTCTAAAAGCGATTGTAATATTATGTTGTCATCTTCACAGGCAAATATTTGTAAATCTTAACTTCGCCTCAGCTGACTCTTAGGACCGAATTTTAAGGCAATGAAAGTCAGATAACACATATAAAAATCAAATTTGCATCTTGCTTGTGTGAAATTTCCAATCTTGATATTTCCCTATTCCTCTTTCATTCTTAGTTAAGACCTTGGCTGTTGGTTGGTTTTTGAAAGAACGAAATTTAATCAGCGAATGCTTTCCTTTGTATGGAACGTTACACATTCTCAGCAAACTAACAAACTTAGCTCATTATCGATTTGACAATAATTAACAGGTTTTTAACCCTTTTAATTATATTTTTATGAACAGAGTTTGTTTTCTTCAGCTATGATGGTATTCTCTGTAATAGTGTCGTACATCTGTGTGTCAAGATTATTTTATACTGAATTTCGTTACCACCAAAATGCATATGGCTGTTTAAAGAAGGGTAAAAAATAAAATGTTTATATTGTTTCTAGCTCCTGAGATTAAAGGAAATGCGGATATGACTATTTGACATCAACCTCTCCTGATTGATACGCAGCCATCTGGTTGCTTGACACTTGGCCTATTGGAACACCCTACATCAGGACTACAACATGTCTGGGAAATTAGCTCAAGGGGAAAAGGGAGATCAATTGCTTAATGGCGCTTTACGCTTTGACTGAACCAATGTATTCTCTTCTCCATGCTTGCAGTCATCTTTTTCAAGGTTGTCTTCTGGATTGCCGGCTCCAGTTATTATGCAGTGATATATTCAGATAGTCTGAATGCAATGACGTTTCAATATTTGTGATGCAGGGGACTTAGATTGAGCGATTGTGCACTGAACACTCATTTGACAACGTAATCTGCAAATTATATACCGAAGGGGCCAAAAATATATGCACGCTTTCACAGTAGATATCTAATCAATATATTTAAAAGTTGAACCGAAAAAAAAAAGCAGCAATGTGTAGTATGATGTTCTGTAAACAGATGTGACTCACATTACGTTTCGTTCCTGCAACAAAATGAAGCCAAGATTATCGTTTGAACAGCGGAAAGCAATTTTGAAGTAGTATTGGAAAACCGAGAATGTTGCTGAAGTTCAAAGGCAATGGAGACGTGTGTACAGAACAGGACCGTCAACGCGAGTAATAATTGCACGCATTTGAGACAAATTTGAGACTCATGGTACCGTATACCGTAGAAAACCAGCTACACTGGCAGCACTTCAGGAAGAAATTGAAACGGCGTGTGCTGCAATCGCTGAGGACACTTTCGCAAACGTTGCTCAATCAGTAGTTCAACGTACTCAGAAGTGTATCGACGTCGACGATGGGCATTTTGAGTAACTGTTGTAACTGTAAATGTCTAAGATGATTTGTGTTCATTATTTTCTGTTTGTGTCAATTCAGTTTTGTTATGTTAATACAGTTTTTTCTTTGCTTGAAGTGTGTATACATTTTGGCACCCTCTCTGTATAAAACAACCTGCTACTGATTAAATTAAATGAAAGAATGTCGTCGTGGAAAATGTTGCTATTCTTGTTCTTAAATAATTACTTTTGCATTCCTCATATCAGTTCTCAATAGTTTTTTTAACAGAGACACTCAAACTAAAAATTACATTACACTCTTTACATTTTTTACATTCCTCGTGGCTGTTTCAAAATCAGGTCGTAATAAAATTAGTGATATTACATAACTTTGTTCCTAAAACTTATTTGCTTGCATGTTGCAGGTCTGGAATAAGAAAATCAATAACAGCTGAGCGTCATTACGCGTGATTAATTGCATGATTAGCTTCCTTCAGTTCGAGAAAATAACATTTGAAACAGAAATTTAGCATATTATGAACAAAATAACAATAATAATAAAAAAACAAAATTATACTTTGTAATATTACCCTGTGAAATATGTATAAAAACAGTTAAGTACCATCTTTGGGATATACAGAGATTTAAAGTATTATTTCTTCCATGTTCCTCCTGGTGGGAGATACATGAACTAGGAGGTTTCGTAAAAAGTATAATAAATTTAATTTTAAATACTAATTTATAAAAATATTAAGAGTTATGTAAAATTAGTATATGATAAAAGTTTTTATAGTGATCTTAAAAATCACAAAATAAAAATATGCCACTTTTAACATATAAGTAATTATTATTGATTTAAGTCGTCTTTAAAAGTAATCTGTATGTATTTCATTGTCACAGAAGGCGTTTACATTACAGAGCTAGGTGATGTGATGGAACTCGAATATAAAGATGATATACTTTTGAGATCGATACTAATTATATTTACGACTACCCGATAGCCTGCATTTGAGCAGGGAAAGCTACGGATTATCCTCATAATCTATAGCCATGGATCTGTTCCGACTTCAATCTTTTTTCAGGGTATGCCAACATCTCTTTTACTTATGGGTTGGTAAGAAAGTATTTTGCTTGGGATATCAGCATTGCTCCATTCTATTAAATCGGTATTTCCAATTGTGTCTATAAGTATGGACCTTTTCTTCTTTTCTACTTATAGTACTAGAAATATGAAGTTATAAAGTCTTATCTATTCTTTCTTGTGCAATTGTTTACTGAACGAAGAAATCTCATTCGCCAACGATATTCTTTTCGTCAGATTTTTTAATTTTCCATGATTCAGAATCATACAGGAAAATGGATAGTGCTATTTGTTGCAGAATTTTAATCCTTGTTCTTTAGGCATATTTTAAATTTAAATTAATTTTTTTGTTCCACACACACATGTAGTTGAATTAATTAATTTTATTTATTATATTTATATCTAATATGAAAAAATAATTTACAGCCCACGTAAAATTACGTAAAAGTACAGAACACAACTTAAAGGTCGCGGGTTCGAGTCACAATACAATCCTACCCCCCGCCAACCTCACAACTCCCCTAGCATCTAGGTCTATTCTAATCAAATTCTTGCAATTTATTTAAAAACTATGCCTTGCATTGCCTATTATTGATGCACGCCAGTTCATTTTCAGTTCGCCGTTGCGTATATCATGCCAATTTCAATGGAACAGCACTTGGCCACTTTACAATCAGATAAAGTTTTGCGACACTTTGATGTCACTTTATGCAATGTGAAGACGTACCAGTTCGAAGTTCTAATGCTTTCTTATGTCTATTTCTGTCAAATGTTGCTAAAATAGGATAAAAAGGTTAATTTTCGGAAGACGTTACAATTCTATGTTCTAATATTTTCTTACGCCTATTCCTCTAAAAGTTTCTAGTTATTTTTTCAAAGTTAATATTTTGTTTATAAATTTCGCTGTTGTAATGTTAAAAGTCAACGATGGTAGGAAAGTATTTTTTCATTGCAACATATCAATTTTCTTTTGCACAGATTAGCATCTTTTTGGAAAGTTAAATATTGTAACCGACTCTGTTTAATTTTTTTTTCACTAGCAGCCATATTTATTTAAATTCAGCGCGTCGTAGAGTACGTTATTGTGAACACAGCAGACTTTCAGTTCTCCTGTAGCGTATATCATGTTAATTTCCATGTGGCCAACCTTTCCGTCACTTTATACAATATGAAGACGATACAGTTCCCAAGTTCTAATATTTTCTTACACCTATTTATGTAAAAGGTTACTAAAATAGGATAAAATGCAAATTTTATTGTGATAGACCCCGTCTATAATTTGAGTTGTTCGTAATTTAACAAACCATAAAAGAGATATAGAACTGGTGTACTTCAAGGCATAACCTATTTATTACGTTTGGCAGTAGTAAATTATTGTATGAAAATATTTTTTTGACTGCAACGTAATTTCTTTTTGCAAAGCTAAACATTGTAACCAATTCTGTTTAATTTTTTTCATATTTCTTATCAGTGCCTCATGATGTATATTATCTGTGGGGCACAGCGTATATAATTTTTTATTAAAAAGTCAATCCACAGTTAAAATAGTATTTTTGTTTTTTTGCTTGCAACATAACATTTTTCATTTTCTCAAAGTTAAATCTGAGTTTTCCCGGAGACCGTTGCTTATACATATTTTCATTCCTTTTAACTTTTAGCTGTATGAGGTAAGTGCAGGTATGTGTTTTATTGCTTCCATTATTCACATTTACTAACCAATTTGTACAAACATGGTTACTCAAATTATATTTCTCAGGTACGAGGTGGTATCCACAATATTCGGGACTGGTGCTGCCATCTCGACAGTGGTTGCAGTAGAGGTTTGTACCGCTAGGTGGCAACATTAGCACATATGATGAGTGAGTGTTTAAAGTTTCATGCAGATGTGTTGAGATTCTATAGTACTTTTCATGATACTCTGTGTGTAGTGTGTGGCGATTTTACGACGGATCCAAAATTAGAACAGAGAGTGTGCATCAAATTCTGTGCAAATCTGGGAAAAAAATGCTACGGATACTCTCGCAATGATTCAACAAGTATTTGGGGGACAAAGCATGAGCCATACACCTGTGTTTGAGTGGCATGCTTGGTTCAGGGCTGGCCGTACAACTATTGAAGACGATGCTCACACAGGTAGCCCGGTCAGCTGCACAACGTCTGACATTGTTGCTAAAATTCAACACCTCGTTCGTGAGAATCGACGCCGAACTATTGAAGACCTTGCTCATGAAGTGGGAATTGGTTATGGAACATGCCAAGGAATTTTAACTGATGAATTGGGCATGCATCGTGTCGCCGCAAAGTTTATGTCAAGGATCATGACTGCTGATCAGAAGGCGCAGCGTTTTGAAGTTTGCACGGAGCTTGGTCGGACCGTATCCGATGACCCGACCTTTTTGTCCAGGGTCTTCACCGGACGCTTATGACTCTGAGACAAAACAACAATCCTCCGAGTGGAAGAGCCTGACCTCACCAAGACCAAAAAAGCGAGACAAGCGAGAAGAGTAAAGTCAAGAGCATGCTCCTCATTTTCTTTGATACCAAGGGGATTGTGCACAAAGAATTCGTCCCACCAAATCAAACAATGAATTCCACGTACTACTGTGACATTTTGCGATGACTCGTGAAAATGTGCGGAGACGACGGCCCGAACTTTGGCGACAAGGAAACTGCCGTTTGCATCACGATAATGTGCCTTGTCACAATTCCTTGTTCACCAGGAACTTTTTGACGAAGAACAACATGACGGTTGTCCCCCACCCACCGTACTCGCCTGCCTGATTTGGCACCCCCACTGTATTCCCCAAACTGAAAATCAAGTTGAAAGGACGTCGGTTCGTCACAATTTGAGAGAATTCAAGAAGAAACGCTGTCTGTGCTAAACACCCTCAAAGAACTGACTTCCAAGATGCACTTGGAAAATGGCAGAATCGCTGGGACCTGTGTTTACACGTGGAAGGGAACTTCTTCGAGGGTGACGGCGTTCATTAGTCTCAAAGTAAGTTTTTGACCACCAGTCTCGAATATTCTCGATATCACCTCGTACATTCCTCTCTCGTTATCCGCGATACCGCCAGGAGATGGTGGTTGAAAAGCAGCAAGGATCAAGAGCTACCAAAATTTAAAACGTGACCTCAAAGAAGAGGCAACTGAACCACATTCAGTGACACTTAACAGCGCCCGCAAAGTATTTTCCTGCTGGATATTCAATAAGTGCGGAATGCTTAACAGGATTTTTTTTTTCAGAAATAGTTTTGAGAAGAAACAGTAGATGGTTGTAATAAAAGCATTAACGTTGTCATATACTAAAAAAGTGGTAAATGAATGATAAAGGAAGACATAAGGAAACAATTTGAAATACTGGAGTTGGCCCAATAAACGACAGCATAGCTTAAGGAAGGTTACAATGTAAGATTGAAGTATCTTTGCGACAATAATTGTGGGTCAGTTAAAAAGTGAGCAAGATCTGGAGATTGAGAGCTCTGTTTACCTGAGTCTTGAGTTTGTCACGCATCTCTGTGCGGTACTTGGTGCAGCGAGGTGGTACACCCAAGCACCAAGTGTACGTCTTCACCTGCACGGGTTCCTTCACCCACACAGGCAACGTCACTGTGTACCTGCAACAGGCAAGAGCAGCAAAACTTCATAAAATACCTCAACCTAGGAATCCATTCATAGTGTTCCAAATTTTAATGATTTTCTTTTCTTCTGTGACTAACACTCTACACATTTATAACTCATGTCTAAATAAACTTATGAATTTATTAATTATTGACTGTAAATTTTTAATCACCTTTAATGTGTAATGCACAAGTTAATTTTGTACCAAATTTAACTCAACACATGCTTTTGAATTCAGGGTTTTGGATCACTAATTATTATAATAAATGGGATGAAAATGATATTTTCTCTTCAATGTTGCTAAGCCCTTGTTTTCTTATATCAAACCGCGGTACAGGCGCTTTAAGTTCTTCGTTACATTAAGTGGAAACAAATAGCAGCACAGTGTTTGGGAAATAAAATAAATAAATTATATAAAAGATTCCAATCCAACCACTACGAATGAAATGGTCATAACAAAAAGTTGTTTCTTAACAACTGACGACTGAAGGCGCCACAATCAGCAATGTGAAACCCCCATTATCTCCAATGGCACTGTGGATATGTTGACCTCCAATAGGTTCAACTCGTATGTTTTCTGGGACTGTCATATTCAAACGTTTTGTGTGCATGCATAAAACACGGTATGCACTACTCGCACTATCTGCTATTCAGAACTATTCGATTTCGTTGTAAGTTTATTTTATTTTTCAAGATGTTGATGCTTGTATTGCGAAACTTCTGGTGGTGGTATCTGAGCATATTCGATAATGAATGTTTCATCAAGAGATATCTTGGACCTTACGACATTGCAGAGTTTTTTGGAAAGGTCTGTCTTGCGTGTACTACAGTGAACTGGTTTGGAGTCAGGGAAATCTCGTCCTTCGATCACACAGTATCCAGTGATATTGACTTCCCCGCTGCCGAGCATGACACAGAAAAGTTATTCATAATATTGATGATTCAGTTTCCTCAAGAGATATCCATCCTTTTCCTGCACCATTCAAGATAACATCCAATAAAGGAGATAAAACCACATCCGCACTTCTTATCACCTTTGTCATGGCCATAATAATGGAAGAAATAATAGAACAGTAGTATCAATAACAAAACAGCATCTACAACTTAAAAAAGCTGATGATGAGACAGCTATGCCTCCCATTGGAGAGTCCAAATCTGATAAGCAAGGTGCTTTAATGTTATTCGGCGAGGGGAAGATTTCAGATGACAGGAAATGGATTCGGTTTCTCGTGTGTTGAATGTGGGTCCACAGTGGCTATGCATATGACTTTTGTTAAATACAAGTTTAAGAAACCTTTTATTTTTTATAACTTTTTAATTCACTCATTTAATTGAAGTTCACGATGGAGATTTAATTTAATTTTAATTTAGTGATAGATCTGCTCATTTTGATCTCAATTTTAAATAAATGTTAATAGAGTACACTTTTGTAATCTTTTTTTTCTGATGATTTACTTCTATTTATTATTTTTTGCAATATACATGATTCCTATTATGTATTTAGTAAAGCAACGTGTGAGGTTCATATTATCAACCTTTTAGTCAGATGACAAATTGACATTTCTTTCGGTAATTTTGACAAGAAATTGAGCAATGAGTTACGAGGTAATAGATTGAAGAAATTCAGAAAAATCGTCAAAATTAAGGCTAACTTTCATGAATAAATTCTTCTAAAATAAATAGTGGTTCCATAAAACCATTTAATGAGAAAAAAATACAATTTTATAAAACTTTATTTTTCAAAGTTTTACACTTTTTATGAAGTCAGTTTAATTTTATGAATTATTACTATTTTAATGTTCTCCACTGACCTCATTAAGTCGCTGTGATCTGCTTGACGTTGAATCCAACAAACTTTGCACTTTTAAAATATCTCTGACCTGAAGCCACAAACGAAAAAGCTACCAATCAACTTTCCCTTGGGGAAATAACCTCTAATTAATGCACGAATGTCATCGTTTTCTGAGACACAAAACAGCTTTATCTTCAGGACACGTTCGTCTCTCTCGTATTTACTGTTAATCATTCCTTCACGTGGCACCAAGAACCGTAATCATTAAATGACAATCAACCCCATAGCTTTTCATCGTCAGAGCTGTACTCTTACGCCCTAAAAGTAGATCCAGGATTCATCGGCAAATACAACATCCCTCCAGTCCTGATCATTTTGTATTTTCTTGCCCAGTACATTCGTTTCTTTTTCATTTTTGCTGCCAGGAACTGTATTTTGCCAGTTTCTAGATTTTCAACTAACCTCTAGCAGCCTGTGTCGTGACGTCTATTCACTCCAGCTTCAGTTATATCCTCCTGTACTTCAAAACTGTTTTTGCGGGAGTCCATCTTACTTTAGCTGATGAGACAGGCATCTTCTTTAGCAGTTCCCTTTCTCCCACATAGTCCTTTCTTGTTGGGGGTAACTGACCTGATTTCTGTCTTCATTTTAGCTATTTTATTAATCACCAAGACTAACTTTACACCTTTCTGCAATCTGATATTATTATTATTATTATTATTATTATTATTATTATTATTATTATTAGGTGTATGTCCTTCTTCCAACACAGTAGCGATCGCCATGGGTGGCCGAGGTCGTTAAGGCGCGGACTCGTGAGCGGTAGGTCCAACGTTCAAATTCCGCCAGGACCGTCCTCCTTGACTGACGTTTTATTCCAGGTTTTTCTCAATTCTCTGCAGCGGTATTAAATAATGAACGGGTGTTATTTAAATATATGTATGTAGAGTGGAGGGAAGGATTTGGAAGGATTTGATTTGATTATGAATTCTCAGGGGTAAATAATTCTTTCTTCCTCTCCAATGATAAGTCCGCTGACTTATATGTTGTCACGGTTGTTGAGACTCTGCTGCTGGATATTTTTATGGTTCTGTGACCACAGAGGAAGGAGTCTTGGAGGTTAATAATAGTTTCTGTTATGGAAGATGGAACACAATTTATTATTCTTACACTATTGCACATAAGATGTACTGCACTCAACTAATAAAGCTCATCCACCTAATATCTTGAAATATTAACTACCGCTTTCCACTAATTGAACGGAACTGAGAAAGCCCTTCCACTGATATTGCCCCTCTGAATACTCTTGCAAAAACTAACTGCGGGCCACAAAATTGCAAACTAAATAAACATGGTCTACGTGACTTTTTCCATGTAGAATCAACTCAAGCGGTTAGCTTCTCCCCTTGAAGAGGCGATCGGTCTGTCTTTTTATCCCTGCAGCTGCCAAATGTTTAATGTACCTACCCTTCTTAAGAAATTCTCTAACAGAATAAACCTCTTGCTCAAGGATTCATTGCAAATATTGAACAATAGGCAACAGAAATTCCAGGCCAGTTTTTAAGGCTGGAGTAGCTTTCTGCACACTTGCGAGAAAATAACTTTTTATACACAATAATTCAACACTTGTACAGGAAAATGACATTACACTCATGACTATAACGAAGTTACATAAAATTAAATATGAGAGTGGCAGCTCATGCTGTCTCACCCATAGGATAATATCGCTGTCAAAATTCTTAAACAAAACTCAAACAATACAACAACAGAAGCAGCAACTACTGAATAGCCATGGAAGAGAAAAACGAAACAACACTGGACATTAGAGACAATCTTCTTCCATAATTTCAGCACATTCGTGGAAATTTAGAAACGACACAGGGTTATGGCCGCATATATTTATCAAATATTTGGGCGCTTTATTTATCCAATTGCTCATAAAATGTACAATTAATGATCCATTCCTAATGTCTGTTCTAATATTTGCAACACATTTTTCTAGTTTTTGTCTTAAATGCTGAAAAATGTATCTCAAAAATGTTTTCTACAAATGCCAGCTGCAAGTATTTGTTTTGTTTTGCAACGCCCAGGTTCTAGTTTTCTACTTTGATCTATTTTTGAACTCACGTCTCACGGCGTGAACACACGTTTTCACCGTCTAGAACAGTCAGGACTGTTCTTATCATGAGTGCCAGTAATGCCAACCACTGCAGCAGCATCGTCCTCTCCACTCAGGTCAGGCTCCACCTGTTAACATTACCACAACGCGCCATGGTGAGTAAACATAAATTTGAGACATGGAATCATAAGTAGCATTTCTTAACTTGTGCTGAAGTACAGCGTTAGTTTGTGAAAGCGATTTAGTCACAATTCATAACTTGATCTTTCAAACGTGTAATATTGTAATTTTGTGTTCTTTTGATACAGAAATGAACATACACGAGAATGAAATTATTCATTTCACTGCATAATAATAATAATAATAATAATAATAATAATAATAATAATAAGATGAAGAAGAAGAAGAAGAACAAGAAGAACAAGAAGAAACATTTACAAGTTCGCGCGCATACTTCAACAATGTGACATCTATTCATTCCCAATAGTCAATATTGAGCTGACAAATAATCATAATGCAACAATTAGTTAATTATTGTTAATAAGAACGGACGTCAAAGTGGATGCGTTCTTATATAAAAGTACTTTTCCCAACGATCCTCCTAGGGGTCCCGACCCACATTTTGGGAACCGTTGCTGTAGATCGTAAAATGCAGTGTGTTGCAGAAAAAGAGGATTTATGCACATGTAAATAGGATGAAAATTAATAAACGCTTGAGGGACATTAATAGACCGCTAACTCTTTTGGAGCGTGCAGAAAAAGTTTCACTGGAGATACATCCGCGGATGGAAAATGGAGCGTTACATCCAAACAGGAGCCAAACTCGACTCGCGTGGTTTAGGTTAGGCGCGTGGCGGATGACTAAAGTAATAAACAGGAAGGATACGAAAATCAGCCCTATATGTGCGGAGAAAGAATCCTGGGGGCATATTCTGGTGCGCAAATAATTAAAGGAGGTGAGAAGTAATTTAAACCATAATTGTAATATTAATACTCTATAGCACCCTTTTTGAACAGTGTTTAGCGCCTATTAGAGGTGGTGAACAATGGTGATACACGAGATGAAATGATATATTGGGAAGCGCTTTAAGCAAGGTAGCGTTCCAGGCCTAAGTTTAGGGCACCTCCCCGGAATTTGCAAGTTATGAGGACTGAGGAAAACCTGGAAAAAAACCGCAGTCAGAGAGGACGGTTCTGGCGGGATTCCAACCCCAGATCTCCCGCTCACGAGTCCGCGCCTTAACGACCTCGGCCACTCGTGGCGGTATTTTGATATTGTACTCTCAGTGATAACCATTATTATTTTTTTTAGATGCATTTCATTTAATTTTAAGTAAATATATTTAGAATCAGATTTTAACTGCATTTTTAACAGAATTGGAAGCCCTATTGCTAATTTAAAAGCGTTAACTAACTTTATTCCTTACAGTTATTTTCTCTGATTGTCAGTAACTGTTTTCTGAGTATCAACAATACGC
Source organism: Metallyticus violacea (assembly GCA_030762175.1). Lineage (NCBI taxonomy): Eukaryota > Metazoa > Arthropoda > Insecta > Mantodea > Metallyticidae > Metallyticus > Metallyticus violacea. Next base: position 106,279,019 of record CM060840.1, on the reverse strand, counting down.
AGCGAGGTGGCTCAGGCCGTAGCCTTTGTGGTTGCATTCGGAAGTTTCCGGCCATCCTGATTTTTTTCATGTTTCTCCTGGTCGCATAGGTGAATGTAGGACGAATCTTTTCCTCTGCCATTTCATTTCATTCCGTTGGTTTTATTACAGGATCAAAAGTGCCAGGGCAAGGTGGGCTGGAGGGTGTGACGATGGCTTGCGCTTTGAAAAGGTTTCTGCTCCGGCGTATGAAATGGAAGCAGCCCTTCTGAGCGACTCAAATCCTTGGGGGCTCCGATACCATTGGGGAACGCCACTTGGAAACTTTTAGGGCTCACGTCTACGGGATCCTGCCCGCTCGGTGTCTCCCTTACCTCATTCCTTCCTCCCAGAGGTGCCCTTACAAACGGCCAGCCTTTGAGCATGGTTGAAGTAACGAAACATTCTGCTCTGTCCCTAACGATCCAATTCAAGTATCATGTGTGAGAAATTTAACAACAATTCAAACCACCGCTACATATTTTAAAAATTAGTAACTACATTAGAAACTTTAAAGAATTGTATCTCTAAGAAATCTGCAGCTTCTAAACATGAGTTCCAAAAATATACAAAGCCTGAACAAATTTTGAATAAAATGAAGAGTAAACACTTGTCAAGTGAAATATGATTACATTAAGCTAAAATTCATTAATAAATAATTCGAACTTGTCGGAATTCTAAGTAGTTTACGGTATGTACAGTTAATATTACTTCCACATATTAAAGAGACTCATAACGAGACAAACAAACTCATATTTTCTTTCTTTTGGGTGAATTACAGAGCGCTCCAAGAAAATATGTTCATTTTTCCGGAATTGGCTGATACAAAATATTATTTTTCTTAATTTAACAAAATTTAAATTTAAATTTCCTATCATTTCCAAATAAAATAAACATTTAAAGTATGTGTATGCATTAAGAGTGATCCAGAATAGACCCGAAGGACTAGAGAGGTCGTTGCTTCTGTCACTGCTTGTATAGGAGAAGTAGAAAAGTATTACAAATTGGAAGATTTAATAAATATTATTGATGATCCATCACGCATTTTAATGCCAATAGAACAAGTTTCACTTTATCGAAAGATAGAAACTATTCTTGCAATGAAGGCAACAAAAAAGGTGTATTGAAATTGATCTAGGTATAGTAAAGTCATCAACATCGCTGTTTTATTTATCTTCTCTGTTGTAGAAAAATCACACCACCTATGATCATTTGTTCTCATAAACGTTTGCCAAAAGGAACAATGAATTAAGTTCCAAAGGTGGGACATGGGAATCAGTAATAATGGTGGATGAAATCTGATTTACTTTGTTTAACATATCGCTAATGTATTCTGTTCATATTTTATCAGCAGAATGAGGATGGGCATAAACTTATCTGTTCAGAATTAAAGATATATCTGATGCCCTTTACTCAAAATCAATAACATTCATGCAGTCAGCAGATGTATCTGCAAAGGAAACATGGACCAGAAGCACTGATGAAGGAAATATTTGAAACGGGACATACTGATTTGGTCTCGTATAATTAATTAACTAAGATAAAGATGTAATCCTGTTTAATTAATTAAGTTACTTAGATTAAATTTTCACGATACAATTATGTAAAATGATGTAGATTGCTCGAGAATTGGAAATCTTGGCTGGAAAAGTAAAACATTCATGTAACCAAAAGCGACTTTCTGGTACCATAAACAAGGTCATATATTCAATAGCTACGGGACCTTTCTTTTTAATCAAAGTAAAAATATCCTTGAAAAAGACTGGAGTGAATAGCTTTCACCTTGAGCAAATGTCTCTTAAAAAGAGAAATTCTCGCTCCCTCAAATACGTTTCTAGCTAACATACAATGAAACAAGACTAGCCAATGAGTTCTCGAATTTCCAAATTCTTTTCGAGAAACTTCTAGCGGCAAGAGATTAAGCCAATAGGAAGGGAATTTGGTGACGCGTCTGCTATGTTTAGAAATTTGAATTCCCGTAGAAGACGCATAAAAAGTTTAGTAAAAGCATTTTTGAGGTTTTTTCGTTCAGTTCGACTTGAGAGACGAGAATAGGCAGTTAGCTTTGGGAAGTCAGATAGGGCTGTTCAATTTTGACAAAGAGAAATATAATTCGTGAAATGGAACGGTAAAACTGTTTGTTTGGAAGATATTGATAATGTAATTTTGAATATGCGATGTGAACGACTATAGAATTTGTAAGTACAGGATCAGTAAATATTTAAAGCTCTCTATACACTTGCTAAGGAAAAGAAGCAATAAAGTGAACAGTGAAGTGTGAACAGTTTAATCCGCAACTTCCACAGTGTCTTCTCAGTGATCTTCCTATTCCTTCCTCCCTGGTAAAATTCCAGAAAAGCCTTACAGTAATTTCAGCATCCCTGAGACGATCGCGACAGCAGGAGGGTTCAACGCAGACTTCTCTCTCGACAGCCACATACTACATCAATAATAAACATCACAATCCTTTATCAATCAGCAGCAAACTCGGCACCTCTTAATAAACCGCTGCAAGTTTGGTTTCCCCACGTGGAGCTGACATTCAAATAAAACCCTCTATCTCAAATTTGGCACTCCAATGTGGGGCAGGTAATCATTCTCCCCCAACTCCTAAATAAAACCCCTACACCTAGATAGGCAAAACATGCTTGAAACACCCCAGAACGCTCTCAGAGCCTGTGATCTGTTCTTTGTATAGCAATGCTAGAGATTATACAAAATGTCTGGCAGAAAATTGCGTTAACCAAAGGGGAAGAGAGTTACCTATCGGAGATGATAATGAATAGATAACGTCTGGCCGTACATTCAATTGCGCCAGATTCAAGGAAATTACTGGTGAAAATATGCTGTTGAAATTTGAATCTCTAAAAAAGAAAAAGGAAGGAACTGAGATTTTCTTGGAAGAATGACGAGTTACAAATGTACAGACTGTGAGCAGAACTAGAATTTACTTGTGAAATTAGATTGAAGAAGTGGTGATAGAACGAAATTGATGCATGAAGAACAGGGCAATGCTGTGATAAATAATCATAGGCAAAATATGGTAAATAATAATGCAATTAACAATATCCCAATTACACAAGTCATCGAGACGAATCACTACTTAAAGATATTCGTGTACATCCAGTCAAGGAAGCGAAAGAGGAATACTCAAAGAATTCCTTTTGTGCTTATATCAGACAAATGAAAGCAAATGGAAAATGTTAAAAAAAGGAGAAATTAGAAAGAAAAAATCAATGAAAAAGAAAAGTATGTGATGAAGGCACCAAAAAGCAATTAAAGTTGCTCAGAGACAAACAACTAAAGCAGGCATAGAAGAGAAAGCTAAACGAAAGAAAACAAAGTAAACGTAAGGCGCGCAGGAGGTAACTGTTCTCTGATGACGCCATAATTAAAACTCCAGCACTAATAAACAAAAATTAAGGAATATGAGCATAATTATAGAGCTATGAAGAAAAGTCTTATATGCTGCAAATACTAAAGAATGAAGGTAAGGTAACCTCTGTGAAAATTTGTTTCATAACATATGCTTGTCAAAGTTTCACCATTTGTGTTTATTTAATCATTGCACAAAATTTATAGCTGACATTCTAAATAATTACATTAAAAGCTTCCTTCATTCTTTTATTTTTCTTTGCCACCAGTAAAGTGTAATAACGTAAGTTTTACAAGTTCAAATTCCTGCAATTTTTTTATTGGAGCATTCTTCCAAGTACCCTAAATGACATACAGTAGATGAAATGCTATCATTTAAACAAATGTGTCAAATACACCAGGGCTGTTCAATAAAGGGTGATCACAAATTTTTGACACCATTCACAATTTTACGATCTTTCTCAAAGTAGTCCCCATTGAATGCCTCAGTCTTCAGACACGCTTGAAACAATCTTTGGCAGGTCCTTCAGAATCGCCTCCAAGGGATTTTTTCGATGGGGAGAAAGGAGAAAAATCTAAATCTGGTCTATAGGAGGGTGTGGAACTCGATTAACACTGAATTTTGTGAGATACTCAGCACAACTAGGAAAGTAAGACCTAGCAACAACTAGGTGATTTACCTAGTAAGACCTAGGTAAATCAACAATGAACAAGTTAAGCCAAGATTATTGTATGATGTTCTGTAAACAGATGTGACCCACATTACATTATGCTAGCGTTGCTACAACAAAATAGAACCAAGGTTATCGTTTGAACAGCGGAAAGCAATTTTGAAGTGGTGTTGGAAAACCGAGAATGTTGAAGTTCAAAGGCAATGAGATGTGTGAACAGAACAGAACCGCCAACGCGAGTAACAATTGCACGCATTGGAGACAAATTTGAGACTCATGGTACCGTATGCGATGTTCACAAGGACAGATATGGGCAGATCAGCTACACTGGCAGCACTTCGGGAAGAAATTGAAACGACATGTGCTGCAATCGCTGAGGACACTTTCGCAAACGTTACCCAATCAGTAGTTCAACGTGCTCAGAAGTGCATCGACGCCGATGGTGGGCATTTTGAGCAACTGTTGTAACTGTAAAAGTCTAAGATGATTATGCTCATCATGTTCTGTTTGTGTGAATTCAGTTTTGTTATGTTAACACAGTTTATCTTTGCTTGAAGTGTGTATACATTTTTGGCACCCTCTGTATAAACACGAAGAAATATTTTTATAATTTTAACTATTACGTAAGTAACAATGCTCCAAGAATTTTTCTTCTCCTTGACGATTTTTTAAAGGTACAGGAAACAGAAAATTGCGTCTTCTGTTAGTAACGTGCCTTATTGATAGCTGCTGATTATTTCGAGCAAGTGTATTAAGTACTGTTATGAAAAGCACATATAAGGTTACTTTTCTGAGGTCATGCAAGGCTCACCACGAAAAATGACGCAACGCCATGTTTGCCTGAGTGATTCTACTGCTTTAGTCAAGGCTAGGCTGTCATATGCACATACTGAAAACCTATACATGAATCTTTATGAATATTTGTTCTTTAAAAGGAAAAAAAAAAAAAAACCAACCAAAATTAAATAAAATACAAGTTCCATTAAGATTTTACAGTGTGAATGGCTTCAAACTACCATAGCAGTTATCTCTGAAACGAAAGACGCTACTGATGTGCTGTTTTCATGAAAATTAAGTTCAGGCGTACTTTCCATAAACTTTTAATTTTGCACGGTTTTAGGTCAAGTAGTCAAGAAGTCAACATTACAAGATACCGCCATGTGTAAGGCTCGAACTTTCAAACCCCCCTTTTAGAGAATTCGCATAAGTAATTACTTATACATTGTTAGACAGAAGCAGTGCACATTTGTTCGCACTTTGTTTACAGTTTATCCTGGAATAGTAAAATGAAACCTTTAAAGGTCTGCCTCATTTACTGCTTAGGATTAGGCTGGAAATGTATCGCGCAAAAATTCAGCGAATTCTCAAGAAGAACACTGACGGTCGCAGTAGGCAGGAATGTGCGGTGCATTTCAGTCTAATACCTAAGCATTTAAATGTGGCAGACAACTCTTTATCTTTTTATTATTACGGGGGCTCAGAACTTTAGTCTTGTCCAGGATAAACTGCAACATATTGTTGGCAATTTCCCAAAATTCTACACAAAGTGCAAATAGTATGTACTGTTTTAGCCTAACAATCGGGGGAATGTATTACTTTTTGCCTAATGTTCATGAAAATTCTCTGAAAAGGGTCTGAAATTTTCCGAACCTTACACGTGACAATATGTCGCAAACTGAGGGGCCTAGAGTGATTAAAAAACCCTCTATTGACATTTTAGTTTTTTCAATTTTATTTTCTTGAAGCCAATAGGTATTGTTCACTTTGAGAAAATTTAACTTTATGCTATAAATACACTTTTTAATAATTTTTGGAGTGGCATACGGTGCTTGTTTGAACTGCAATTTGGTGAAAATGTGCGTCAATAGTAATTTCTCGTTTCAGAGATATTCGTGGTGGTATTTTAAGTCGATTCATTCTGCATATACCACAAGAAATAAATGCGCTATTAAAAATAAGGATTAAGAAATACTTTAAGATTATAAAGGATTTCAAAACACTTCGTATCAACACATTTTGTGTTTTTGCCAATACTTCAAAATCATACCATGCGTGCACGAAACAATTTGCACTATTGAAGTATGAAAGATCTATTATATATTTTTTTTAAATTGTCTGAACACTGATATTTTAGAGGCGATTTAAAAAAATTACAGTTACTAATTAACTTCATACTATTTTCTTTTCCATTCCTTATTAGGCCCTAAAGCCTGCCTGCAAACAGATTTATCTTCAATATTCACAGCAACATTTCTGGCGCCTAGACCATCTGTCGTGTTGCGTATGTATTTGTATCTCAGAAGCGGAATATGTAATTCTTTTGTTTATTACCCTCTCTACGTTGTTTTGTTGCTTATTTTTAATAGTTCCGGAACTGCTAATTCACAGGGAAAGGGAATAAAATAGATATTCTGAGAGTACTCCGGCAGAGTGTACCAAATACTGACTTTGTCCCCTTGGGCTGTTTTTGCTGACATGTTGTTTAGGATATCGGTTAATCGTTGCAAGCTGGCCTACTGTCCTATACCTATTATTATTTATATGTCTTCCGAACAACAAGAAAGATAAAACACCCTTAATATTACCGGGAACAAAATTCAGTTTCTAAAGAAGTGAAAATTTTGAATTTAGTCCCCGTATATAGTTGGCTGTTACAAAATGTACAATGCTGATTTAGAAGAGATATCCTTGACAAAAGTGTTGCACACATTTCGAGTATAATATTCGTTCATATAAAGTATGGCGTTACTCTTTTGCAATTGTGGAATAGGGAGTTTTTATTAGTCATTTTGCAGTTTTTAAATACTTAATTGTTTTAAATGGTCACTACCTTGAAACTGAAACGGCTTAGACACCCCCGTAATAAATGATAAGGAATAAATTAATTATTGTCAAGTAATAGCACACATCAATCATAACTGTAAAGTTAAAGTTATCTCTTGTACCATAATTGTAAGATTTTTATTATTATTATTATTATTATTATTATTATTACTATTCCATGTATTATAATTGCAAGTTTATATGTGCTTCCTGTACAGAGAAATTTATTGCGCATCGTAAACCACATTGGTATAGAATGCCCAAATAGTCGGTCCCGGAGGTGTAGTGGTTACCATACTTGCCTCATACACCCAAGAACGCGGGTTCGAACCCGGCCAGGACCGATGGATTTTTTCGGGCGTAAAAATCCTAAGTATGGCTTCCTTCGGAAGGTAAGTAAAGCCGTGGGTCCCGTGTCGTACATTTACGGCACGAAAAAGAACCTCAAGCCTGAAAGAGAGGCCTCTGAGCAAAATTTATCGGCCGTTTCACGCCCTGAGTTGAATGGGACGCTTATGACCTGAGATGTTAAAGAGCGTCCGTAAATAAATCAATCAAAGAAAATGCCCAAGTAAACGGTGAACCGATATTTCCTGGAGAAATTCTAAAGCAGGATAATTGTTTTCTTTTGTATATTGCCAGAGGGTTGCGCTTTTATCATATGAAGTAAGAGTAGGCGTAATAATAACATGGGGGATGAAATGACAGGCCGATAACCTCTTGTAGAGGAAAAACTAACTGTATATGTGTGTGACATGCTGAGAGTGACGTAGCTAATCAGGAAAATAATAAGGACCGGAGGAAAATATTAACCAATAGTAACGCAAAGTTAAAAGATGATGTTCTAGATTTTTCGGAAATATTATTTTAAAAGAATAAAGGGAACACCAGACAAACTGACGACCCAGCGTTTATATTTAAGCTTATATTTTGGGGCTCAGGAACAGTCTTTGACCAGTTCTTGCGGTTCTTGGTCAGAGGTAGCTTCTCTGTTCAGCAGTAGCCAGCTCGCAGTTTAGCGGTTGTTTGTTATTACGGAACCAGTTGCATGTTATTATTTTACTGAGTTATAGCAGGGAATTTCGGGGTTATCAAAGTGCGTCAGGGTGTCAGCATATGATTGTCATAGGGTAAAAGTGGCACGTATACTAGAAATTCAAGTGAAGAAATTTAAGTGGAACAAACTTTGTCAATAAATAGTATTTCATTCCACGACATCAACAATCTAATTATTCTCCTGTGAAGTTCCTGGTAAGTTCCTTTCCCTGTGGTCTCAGGACAATAAAAAGTCCAGCAAAGAAGATTAGAGCTAGTCGGCGCGAATGTGTAAGTCAGCAGAAATCATCATAGAAGAAAATCACCATCCCTGAGATTCCACAATCAAATAATCAAGTAATTAATCCTTCCATTTCTTACGTATACTTCCACCTCAAATCACAAAATTTCCGCTGTACTTCGACATGTAAAAAAATGATTCCACATAAGTTCAAGGTCATAGTGAGCCGTCCTCTATGTGGTCAAGTTCGTGAAATATGTAGGTTTAATATGGACTTCTTTCAGGCTAGCATGTCTACTGGTATGCCAAAAAGTTTGGTTTCAAAAGTAATTAAAGAAAGAAGGCATGATATCAAAACTAAGGTACGTTTACATGTTCTACACTTAAAGGAAAATCGAACTAAGGATAGAAAAAATAGAGGTAGATGAATTTATACAGAGTCAAATAAGACATTTAATTCATGAATTTTATATCATTAGGAAAACCGTACTGCAAGCCGATAAATGCACTTAAATAAATATAGAAATTAGAATATCTCTGACTCTAAATAAAAAATTAGAATTCAAATAGAAGAAAAGCTAGTTACCGAAATCCTCGCTTCATTAATTCACTAGGTAATTGTAAGTATGCAGATCGAGTAGGACAGCTGGGTACTAAAGAGCGAGTCCTCTGGCCGAATGTTTCTAAGGAATATGTGAGCTGAGAGGCGAGTCTGCCACATGTTCACGCCCCACACAGTGTTTTTACCACATGTAACAACCACTTGTTTTGCATTACATCACCACCTCCGTCTCCTGATTTCTCAACCGTTCTGCGTTTTAACCAGAGTTAAGTAGTAAATTCACTTAAGTAATAACCGGGAAACTGGGAGTAAACTACGAATATGGGGAAAATGCCTACACGCGCTTGTTTATAACACAACCCATTGGGCGTTGCGAAGTTCGCAATCTCGTTTCACCTGGCGATTTAGTAAACATTTCTCTTGTGGGAGCATTTTTAAGGAAAAATGCATTACTTCTGCTTCTAGTGATTGCATGAAGAGAAAGATGATGACAAAGAACTTGCAGTTAGAACATTTATCCTAACACGCGAAGCTCCAAGTTACTCTCAAAACGGGAGTTGGAAACAGCACATCTATTAGACATGTATTATTTTATTTACGTTTATTAGCATTGCTGGGATATGTACTTTATTTATCATCTTAAATTTATTACTTTCCTTAAGTTTTAAACGAACTTTTCACGCTGATAGATGTACATGCAATTGACAACGATTCTTGCACTTTCGTTCAGTTCTGTCTCTTTTCGCCTGGTGAGTTGTGGAACGGCATATGAGCAGTGAGTTGTTTGATTGGCCAGAAAGTTTTTTCTATAAGCGGTCTGTTCATTTGTTTCTGAGTTACTAGGCAACGGATGATTTGTTAACATTTGCTGAAAGCATTTTAAACAAAGATTTACGACGAATTTAAATGCACTTATTACATTATATACTTAATGACAAAACAGTACGTTGCGTTATTCTTGGATTCTTTTGGGAAAAAGGCGTGAGTACTTTGTACGCATCTGAGAAAGGAATATAACCATGTTGTTGGTATGAGAATAACATCGAACTGGTTCAGGCAATTCAATGATGGAGATGCTTAATTAAGAACAAGCTGCGCTCTGAATCAGCTTCAGCTACAGAAAAAAACTTTTAAATTCTGATCATTGCGCTCGAATAAGAGTTACTCACCGGACATCTATTACTTTCCCTTCTCGGAATTACGGAACAAGAACCATTTTTCATTGCGTGCCACAATCCGTTTACAGATCGATCGTTTAAAGAATTATAAGCCGCTGTTTACAAAAATAAACTGGGCAGGGCCTATGAAATGTTCGTGTTTGGTTGCTCGAAGCTCCAAAAATACAAGCCAAAGAGCAACAAATAATGAATACACATAATAATGAGTGGTTATTTAAAGCTTAATTAAATACAAAAATATGTAATATAAATCTTATTTTATACACATGTTTAGACAAAGAAGAAGCGATTTTATTTCATCATTGAAGGCAAATAAAGTTAAAAATAAAGTAATTTAGAAAATAAATAGTCGAGTGTGAATTGCGCATTTTAATTTATTTAGATTAATATTGTAAACTCTAATGTCCTAGACGCGACTAGTGTGAACGAACTACGAGGATAGGTCCATAAGTTTACTGACTGCCTCGTCGATAGGAACTATCGCTTTCACGAAATCATAATCTGATGTCATACCTTATCTGTTAACTAGATGATTGCAGCTGTAACTTCCGCACCGCGGTGTTCAGTTGTTCAGATATAGTTGCATAACGAAGGCTATGTGTAGAAAATTGTGACATGTTCAAAATGGAGTATCGAGCTGTTATTAAGCTCTTCACAAAAGAAGTACTTACTCCAAATGAAATTAAACAGCGATTGAACGGTGTATACGGGGAAGCATCCCCCTCACATTCTACCGTAAAAGAATGGGCCAAACTTTATCGAATGGGGCGAGAAAGCATTGAAGACGAAGAGCGTGCAGGTCGGTCCTTGGAGGTGCTCACTCTTGAAAACATCGCTCTTGTGGAAGGAGAAACTATGGAAGACCGGCAGCTCAACGTTACGGAAATAGCAGCAAGGTTGGGCCTTTCTAAAACAACAGTCCTTCGAATTATTCATTAACATTTAAACACGCATAAAGTTAGTGCCTAGACTTCTTTCCTCAGTCCAAAAGCTGCAACGAGTCATCTGTTGTTAGGCCTTTTTGGAGCTCTGCCGTGGCAACGAGAGAGAAGTTCTGCAAACCATTGTTACAGGAGATAAACTGTGGTTTTCTACTATGAGCCCTTGTCCAAAAGAGAATCAATGTACTGGCGTAAACCTGGCGAAGCACCGCCTCTAAAGGCCTAGGTCACTCAGTCAACCAAGAAGATCATGGCCACAACCTTTTGGGACTGTGAAGGAATACTCTTCATTTACTTCAAGGAGAGGAACACCACAGTAAATGGGGAGTACTATGCTGGCCTACTGCACAGACTACGTGCTTCCATCAAAGAGAAAAGACGAGGAAAGCTGAGTGGTGTGTGTGTGTGCCTTCTTCACTACAACGCGTCTGTACACACAACTCTTGTTACAAAGGAAACTGTGAAGAAATGTGGCTTCAAGGAGATGGACCATCCACCCGACAGTCCAGATCTAGCTCCCAGTGACTATTTCCTCTTCTCAAAACTCAAGAAGGACCTTCATCACACTTAAATGACTTCATCATTTAAGTGTGATGAAGTGATGGATGCTGTGTATGCCCATTTTGCACACAAGACTTCTGACCATTTCTTTGGGGGGTGGGGGAATTGCAATTTTAATTCAACAAAGTGTAATTATATTGAAAAGTGAAATATAGTTTGTTTTTGCCTTTATCATATCTAGAAAATGGTTAGTCCCGAAACTTATGAACCTACTCTCTTTTTTTTTTTTGAGTAGTGTTTAACGCCCGTTTTCACTACTGAGGCACCACAGGCGGTGGACACTGATGATACATGAGATGAAATGATAAATTGGGAAAGGATATTTTTTTTTTTTTTTTAAGGAAGGAAGCGTTCCAGGCCTAAGTTTAGGTACCTCCCCGGCATTTGCCAGTTATGAAGACTGAGGAAAACCTGGAAAAAACCCCAGTCAGGGAGGATGGTCCTGGGGGGATTCGAACCGCAGACCTTCCGCTTACGAGTCCGTGCCTTAACGACCTCGGCCACCCGTGGCGGTCCTACTCTCGTATTAATATATAAAGTAACTTCTGTAAAGTTGGTGGTTAAACTTGAAGCCCTGGATCAAAAGTGCCCATAGCGTTACCAATCGCCTCTTAAGGAACAAACCTCTCACAGTAGAAAAAATCCTAATAAGAATCCGGAATGAGAGAGTTTGTATTCGTGGCTCGTACTGGCAGTGGGACATGCTAGCTTAGAAGCTTAGGGCGTCAGCCCAGGATACTGAGGATTCGTGGTTCGAATCCCGGCCAATCTAAATTTTAAAATCTGATTCTTCCTTTACAACCAATGCCATACACACGGCTAATATGAAAGAAATGTTTATATATATAAAATATCACATTATTGTCTCCCTCCAAGCCAAGTAATTTTTCCTGAAAAAGTGTTGTTTCACTAAAAACGACCATGTTATGTAGGTGTTTTAAGCGGCTCACTGTAATTGTGTAAAGGATACATATAAGTAATTTGTAATTAAATTACTGGTATCGAGATACAAGGCTATACCTAGTCGTTTAAACACGTACAAAATGTTATATATACTAAGGCATACCTAAAAGCTTGTTTAACGCTCGTTTTTACATCACAGGTGCTGAACACGGATGATATATGAGATGAAATGATAAACTGGATAGAATTTTTATTTTTAAGGAAGGAATCGTTCCAGGCCTGAGTTTACGATACCTCCCCGGCATTTGCCATTTATGAGGACTGAGGAAAGCTGGAAAAAAAAAAAAAAAAAAAAAACTCAGACAGGGAGAACGGGTTTTGGTAGGAATCGAATCTCACATCTCCCGCTCATGAATCCGCGCCTTAACGACCTCGGCAACCCGTGTCGGGTTGGGAAGACCTTAAGCATCCTCCGTATAACCCCGACCTTGCTCCAAGTGGCCTCTATTTGTTCGGCTCTCTTGCGTTTGCGTTTGCGTTTGCGATATGTTTGTAAAGTGTCTGAATGTACGGGAGGCTATCTGCAGAAATAAAAGTATATTTCACACCAGTACTCTTAATTGTTTAAGTTGTATATCCATTTACAACTTAATGAAATACCCTCGAAACGGTCAGAATTGCTTAAAAAAAATTATAATCTTTGATAACAGTGATACTTTTAATAATCAACATTTCTACCACTTCACTATCGTTCACTCGAGCGTGTGACATATTTATTCATAGTTTACTTTGCAAACTAAGAACAAGGTTTAGTTTTTAATGTTTAAAAAATACAGCAATAAGTGAATTACGAATATATATCCAAACATTGTAAATACAGAGGGCACCAAAAATGTATAGACACTTCAAGCAAAGAAAAAACTGTGTTAACATAACAAAAGTGAATTCACCTAAACAGAAAATGATGAGCACTAATCATCTTAGACTTTTACAGTTACAACAGTTACTCAAAATGCCCACCATCGGCGTCGATACACTTCTGAGTACGTTGAACTGCTGATTGAGCAACGTTTGCGAAACAGTCCTCAGCGAATGCAGCACATGCCGTTTCAATTTCTTCCTGAGTGCTGTCAGTGTAGCTGGTTTTCTACCGTATACAACACCCTTAAGAGTTCCCCATAGGTAGAAGTCCAACAGAGTTAGATCCGGAGAACGCACCTTAATTTTTATTCATGCACACTATTCACCTTTAAGGCAGTTCAAAGTTTTCTCGACTCTTTCGTATTCGTCCACCTATAGATAGCGCAATAGTGACGCTGAGTGTGTTGAACCGCTACGTCATTCCTCTAAACAGACTGGGAGCAACAGCGTCTTCATATGTTCACTAACAGGGTGGCAACGTTTAGCACTATTTTCTTTCCAGCCCTTGTATTACGTTCTGTCAACAAGGTTTTTCTCCTTCACTTGTTGAAATAACATTTTTAAATGCTTTTGATATATGACTTTTATACATATACTGGTCGTATTTACTTAGAAAGGAGTACTGTATATTCCAATGAAAACCGTTGCAGAGGTAAATAACAAGAGTGTTTCAATGAAACTGCATTAATGATAGTACAATCTCTTATTGTAACACATGCGTGACGACAGTGTTGCCACTATTTTCCAGTCAGTGTGAATTGCGAGTTACTTCATTTTACTTTTTAATAAAAGATAATGCACCGTACCATTGCTAATGCAGTTTCATTGAAACATTCATGGATTTACTTCTGAAACGGAACGATGAATGCTATAGAAAAAAATGAATAATAAGGAATTGTACCCGTGTAGAACTTTATCATTGACAGCGCAGCAGGAATAGACGCAGCAAGCTTGGGAATGTGATGGAAATATTTTGGTGAACAGACCAAAGAACTTTTATCCTCCATTATTTCCCAAAATCGACAATCAGCAGTAAGCGAAAATCAGGAGCTATCAACTTTAAACGTTCCAAAATAAATTTCATATGATAAACAAAATGTAATATATTCCAATGGTTCAAAATTTCGGAATATACCGAGGGTGCTAAAAATGTATACACACTTTTACAGTAAGATATCTATTTAATATGTTTCAAAGTTGGACCGAAAAACAACAGTAAAATGTACATTATGATAGCGTTGCTACGTGACAGATAAATCAACAATGAACAAATGAAGCCAAGATTATCGTATGATGTTCTGTAAATAGACGTGACTAACATTACGTTATGCTAGCGTTGCTACAACAAAATGGAGCCTAGGTTGTCGTTTGAACAGCGGAAAGCAATTTTGAAGTGGTACTTGAAAACCCGGAATGGAAACGTGCATACCCCGTTCTCCGGATCCAACTCCGTTGACCTTCTATGTACCGAAACTCTTAAGGATGTTGTATACCGTAGAAAACCAGCTACACTGACAGCACTTCGGGAAGAAATTGAAACGGCATGTGCTGCAATCGCTGAGGACACTTTCGCAAACGTTGCCCAATCAGTAGTTGAACGTACTTAGAAGTGTATCGACGCCGATGGTGGGCATTTTGAGCAACTGTTGTAACTGTAAACGTCTAAGATGATTAGTGTTCATCATTTTATTTTTATGTGAATTCAGTTTTGTTATGTTAACACAGTTTTTTCTTTGTTTGAAGTGTGTATACATTTTGGCACCTCTGTATAAACATTATTAAATTATAAAATATATTTCAAGAGCTTTTCCATACCAAGAAAATACTTTATGCATTTTAAAAAATGTTATTAAACATACATTGCATTTTTGTTTCAGGTTTCATATTAAAAACTGAACATTTAATCTAACTTAACTTATATATTTATTTATACAATCAGCGCGGTGCGATAGGTAATTAACTGTAGACTGCAATGCCAGTATACAGCTCGTCTTGTTGAAATATCGTTCGTTAGGTTGAAGTCAACTCCTGTTTGATGTATGTCGTTTAAGACTTTATAAAAAAAATGGAAGAAAAACTCAAGGAAGATGCTGTGACGTCAGAGTTGGAAAGGAGCAGCTGTCACTTTTAGGCAGCTCTGTTGGATAGGTCAACACAAACTGCAGCAGTTGAGCGACGAAAATAACAAAGTCAACATTTGGAGACTGGAGCATGAAATTAGGCGTCGGGCACAAACATTTATCTCAACATGAGGGTGCTCTCATCTGCAAGTACGATCTTAGACACGTGCCCCGTTAGGCCTGTTAACACCAAAGATGACAGTAGATTACATTCTTTCAACGTTAAAGTCAAGTTTGGGTGGCCAATCGCAAACAAACCACTTATAGTTCAGTAAACTTAAATTGGTTCCTAGAAGACTCACAAATATTATCCACCAAAATTATAAAATAACCGCAAGCTCTACGGACCAGAACATTATTATTTTGTCTAAAAACCAAAACACTCATTTCTGCTTGGAGAAGTCCCTGTACAACCCCCCATCACCACGCATCTAAAATTCTTTGATATTGCATACAAGTTTTAATTATATTATCATCCTCTATTTCTATACCAGTATTCCAGGACTATTTATTCACTATTCCATTTCTATCTAATTCTGCCAATAGCAATGTATATGTTGTTTGAATGTCCAGGGACTAATGAACGGAGAAAGCAGCTTATTAAAGTAAAATGCCTTAGAATAAGAAAAATAGTAGCATACAGATAAACTTTGGAGAAAGATGACAGACTACAAAATTAGGTGAATTTTATTAAATGAAAATGGATCTGGTCAGCAGGAAAACAAATAAATGAATAAATAAAAACAATAGGAAGAGTTTAGACAAATGAAAGCATGGAAATATTGCCATATTATAGGTAATTATAAAACAAAGATGTTTATATTAATAAAAAGATTTGATCTGTTTTTGTGTTAAATTTATTTTTCGGGACATGCAATTGACTAGGGTTTCAACCTGATAGCCATTCATACATTTTTAATTTACCTAGAGCTCAATAACTCAAAACATTACTCGTCTTCATAATTTTGATGATTTTTCTCAAAGTAGTCCCCGCTGGTTAATGTGTGTGTATATATAAATTAGTTGCTTATTGGAATAAGAGCACATTTTCCACAGTTACAAACCACTGGTTCCATCGGTTTCTAGGATTTACTCGAGGTTAGCGTTAGGGTTAGTGTGTATATATAGTGTGTGTGTGTGTGTGTATGTATATAGTATATATATATATAGTCATTTTCATCACGTGACCAAGAGCCAAGCTCGAAATATAGTGTGATTTTAGTGTTCAATTTTACGGTTTTTAGTGTGAAGTTTTATGTGAACCTTTTTATATTGCACTCTGAGTGTTTTTTATGAGTTTTTATGCTTTTTAGAAGTTTTGATTACTCTATTAATAGTATATATATAATGTACTTGCCCCAACGTTTCTGCCAGTTTTCAAAGACATGCTGGAAGCCATTTTTTGCAGATCCTTCAGAATCGCCCATGCAACCATCACACTATTGCTTTTCAAGGCATCTCTGTTGTGTTACCCAGTTACAGTTGTGTGTGCAGATAAACCATCCCTTGAATATCGAAAAATGAGATGACCATAACTTTCCCTGCAGAAACAACTACGTTTGCTTTTTTTTTTTGTCTTCTTCTTCTCCTTGCTTTTTTTTCCCTGAGATTTCCACAATGCTCTTTGGTCTCAGGTTTGAAATAATGTAGCCAAGTAGTGATTACCTTTGAAAGAAACTCCGAATCTTTCTGTAACATCATCAACTGCATGCAAACCTGCAGGGAATCAGCAGTCTTGGAACCTACCGTGTACAAACACATCTCATGTGCATCTTTTCAGTTATCAACATATCAAGCATTTCTGTAACTGTTCTTAATGTTATTTTGACTTTCCTGTCGCACAATGAAAGCAGCGGTGTTAAGTTTTCTTCCGTTAGAGCACAAACTGGATAGTCGGGTCCGCTTTCCTTTGAAATTGATTGCCTTTCCTCTCAAAACCTTTTAAACTAAATTCCAGCTATATCATCAGGAAGAAAAAACTCTCCTCAGGGCTTTTGTAGCATTGCATAGACCTTAACAGAATATTTGCTGAGGCGGAAGCAGAATTTCACAGCTGCACATTGTTCGTCGCATGACACCTCCATTTTGCTGTTGGTGATGTCTAAACTTGTACATCTCTCACAGACAGGAGCTGAATTGACAACAGTGTAACTAATACCACATGTACCTCGCAAATTAAGCTAATAAAATATTGTAAAATTAAATTTTAGCGCTAGAAACTATGCCTGTAAAAATATAATGATCGCCGAACATCAGTTTTCGAGGCCTCTTTTTAAAATTTGGTTAGTTCATACAAACTATAATTAAGTGAATGGCATTTAGTTCAGTTTGAAGCAAATTTTATTAATCATACATAATCATAATGGAATATATTAATATGCGCATGCAAAGAAATATAGGCATAATGTTTATTATTTACAACATTTTCAATAGTACGTACAAATGAATTTACGAGGGTTGTTCCATAAGTTCCGGGCGTCGCCGATAAGGATTATCGCCTTCATAAAATCCTTATCTGGTGCCATACCTTATCTGTTAGTAAACAATTGCAGTTGTAACTTTCGCTCTGCTGTGTTCAGTTGTTCATATGGTTCCATAAAGAAGGTTATGTGTAGAAGATTGTGACATGTTTAAAATGAATAATTGAGCTTTATTAAGTTCTTCATAAAAGAAGGACTTCCTCCGAATGAAATTAAACAGTGATTGGACGGTGTACATAGGGAAACACCCTCCTCATATTCTACCGCAAAAGAATGGGTCAAACATTTTCGAATGGGTCAAAAAAGCATTGAAGACGAAGAGCGTGTAGGTCGGCCCTTGGAGGTGCTCACTCCTGAAAACATCAATCTTACGGAAGGGGAAATAATGGGAGACCGGTGGCTAAAGTTACAGAAATAACAGCAAGGTTGGGTCTTTCTTCCAATTATTCATATCATTTAAACATGAATAAGGTTAGTGCAAAATGGGTGTCTAGACTTCTTTCCTCAGTCCAAAAGCAGCAACGAGTCATCTCTTGTGAGGCATTTTTGGCTCTGCCGTGGCAACAAGAGAGAAGTTCTGCAAACCATTGTTACAGGAGATGAAACTATGGTAATCTATGATGATCTTTTGTCCAAAAGACAATCAATGGAGTGGTGTAAACCTGCGAAGCACCGCCTCTAAAGGCCAAGGTCACTCAGTCAATCAAGAAGGTCTTGGCCACAATCTTTTGCGACTGTGAGGGAATACTCTTCATTGACTTCAAGGAGAGGAACACTACAGTAAATGGGGAGTACTATGCGGGCCTACTGCACAGACTACGTGCTTCCATCAAAGAGAAAAGTCGAGGAAAGCTGAGTGGTGGTGTGCGCCTTCTTCACGACAACGCGCCTGTGTACACAGCTCTTGTTGCAACGGAAGCCTGAGGAAATGTGACTTCAAGGAAATCGACCATCCACTCTAAAGCCCAGATCTATCTCGTAGTGACTATTTCCTCTTCTCAAAACTCAAGAAGGACCTTGGAGGAAGGAAATTTAAGTGTGACGAAGAAGTGATGGGTGCTGTTTATGCCCATTTTGCAGACAAGACTTTTGACTATTGAGGGGAGGGGATTGAAATGTTAATTGAAAGATGTGAGAAGTGTATTGCAATAAAGGATAACTATATTGAAAAGTAAAATACAGTTCTTGTCTATTCATACCTAGAAAATGGTTAGGCAGTAAATTTTTGTACCTTTCCTCTAATGTTACATTATTGTAATTATAAAATAACACCCATTATCAACATACTTATTATTGATTCTTTATAATGATTGCTTTTTAACTTAAACACAAGCACATTTATAAAGAAATCAATTCTCTTAAGCATCAGGATACGAAAGAATTATCTTAAGGGCCATGGTTTCATCTTAAAAGCCACACATTTTATGTTATGCGCCACTTTGGGACAGTACTTACAATAGAAAGTGTTCATTCTTTAAGCTTCTTTGTTAGGCATTACATAAATTCTTTGGTTTTTAAGATAAAATGTACCAGTCTGTTACTTCCGCCTCAGATAGAGTTCATTAAGATGTGTTTCCAGGACATACTTCTTTCTATTAACATTAAAAAAATATATAGAAAGAATGGCGCCTTTTCCCCATCGATATCTCTCTGCATTTGTGTTATTCTTAAACAAGATGGTTCCATTACTTTGCGTGCATTCATTGCGCAACATACGCATACATTTTACTGAAGAACTGATGCGTGTGAATGACAATTTTGTTAAAATATGCCAGGAGGATGTGGACATAACAGGACAACATTTCCAACATCTCCCGTCATAAATTTCGTGTTTATGTTCATTGTAATAATTGCGAAAACTTGAGTCAGTTGCATGGATATTACATCCGCTTCGCCAGGAGTTACCACTCTAATTGCCAACTCGGCAGCCACATTGAAATGGACGACAAAACCATAAAAGACCCAGTACAAGGCAGTCTATTTCCTGGTGCGAACTCCCTAACCTCCCCCGACCATCAATAAATCTTACCAGCTTGAACAACGCATTCAATAATTGGATATACAATGCACTTTTTCTCCCCTTGTGTTATTGGAGCACAAATAAAACACATTTCCAGTACTTTAGAATTGCCGCCAAGCCCATAACAAACTTGCAGCTTTGTGAATCACCGATGGAAGCTGCAAATGCCCAGGGTAGTCGTGCAACACGGCGGCGGACATTGTTACTTTATCCTCCCATGTTATCGAGGAACAAGTCTGGAGAGTCGGCACATTATGCTATTTCAGCAATTTGTGTATTGGTGTCCCCAAATATGATGACCCCATTTTTTGCCACTTTCCTCATTTGCATTACGACTCTTTCGACTCTGCCGAATTTACGTAAAAACTAGCTGTTGTGATGACCAGAACCCAGAAGTTCAGGCATCAATTTTCGTTAAAATAGACAGGCAAAAAGGCGCTAAATATATATATATAAATATATATATATATATATATATAATTAATATAGACATTTATTAAAAGTAAAAACAGGGACTATATTCATCCATTATCAACGAAAATATGCATGTAAGATAATTATTTATCACATAATTAAAGTACTTAAGCTTATTTTTCTTGGTTACAAGCAAAAACAAAATGCTTTTTTCAAAGTGTTAACTGTCATAGTCAACCGCTTGTCAGAGAGGACATTTTTACTATGGAAAATCTCCAGGGAAGTAATTGGAGCATATTCAAAGCAAGCTATTTCGGAAGGACTCATACCAGTTACAACAAAATCATCAAGTAAAGTAAAGTAGTTTTGAATAATAATGGCTAATGAGAAATAGATGTGCAGTGGTTTCTGATCGAGTTCTTGCGTTGATAGGTGAATCAACTTGGTATCTGTCTTACTTCCGTACCGAACACACTCTATGGACGATTTATTGCACAGCTCTACCGCTGTGTAATAATTGTTTGTTACTTTTATGAACCAAAAATTTCCTAGAATTGTCTCGCGCAGATCCACCAGGTCATTCGCCAGGACTATTCAAAGTATAATACTTCCCTATCCTCTCTATTTCCTGGTATTCGTATGCCTGAGTGCGTTCCTTCTGCTATTTAAAGAGCTTAAGTGAATGTGTGTCAGCAATTTCTTTAATTGGATATTTCTGGAATGACAGTTCGGTACACAAGATATCATGTAATTGATGTGAAAATCGCCAAACCTGATGGCAGAGCCCAAAAAAGAAAAAAGATGTGATATTGTACCACAGTTCATAAAATTGTTGAAAGCAGCCCCATAGTACCATTGTAGAAATCAATCAAGTACTGTAGGAAGCTGGAGAGATGGTCAGTCACGTATGCGGGGAGAGGAGGGCTTTATCTGCTAAGTAAAACATTGCCCACTGCTTGCATATCATCTACTCAAATACTTACGGAGATTAACAATCAGTTTCTTTCCATGCTCCCAGAGGAGAACTTTGTAGTTATGGATAATGAATAATGCTCTGCAATATTTAGGAAAACAAACCCTTTCAAAATACGCCGTAAAAGAAGAGGTACAAATTATAGCTGTAAAATATCGTTCTTCGTTCGTCAAGAGAAGTCTAAACTCTACATATTGATAGAGATCCATAAATGGCCAGAAAAAGTGTTCCACTTGACCAAACATTAAAATTATATGGTCATGAAGCATTAAGTTTGCCCATATACATGCGTGACCTGAACCCCATTGAGCTTGCGTGATACAAAGTAAAACTCTTGCTAAGAGAGAAAAAAAACACAGTGGAAAAATTAATGTGCAAAAGTTACTGAAACACCTTAATGGCTTTTTCTTCCTTCACTCCTGAACATAGGCGCCGACTTCTGTTATGTATCGAGGGAGAGGGGGCAATATTTGTAATATTTGAATTAACCACAGCACAAAGTTTGTAAATGCTCACCCCGCTGTAATTAAAAATTAATATAAAGTAACGAAATGAAGTCTAAGTATTTGTTCAATTGTATTTTATTATTATTTCGTTATTAAGTTAGGAAATATTAAGCGCATTAACTTCAGCCTGTAAATTGTCAATGTTTTCTAAACGCATCATAGACAAGCACAGACTCTGTTTACGATACGTGGCGCTACCCATGAACAATGCCCTCCTCTGACACATTCCGTTATCAGCACAGTCCTCTGACAAGCCATCTCTCCAGCTCCCAACAGATCTGAAGAATGTGGCATACGTTTACAGAATGTACAAGAAACATTGCAATTTCCTTTCTCCCAGAAGAAACCTATTAGCCTGAGTTTTTCGTAGTATTTTCAAAATGAAATTTAAGATAGGCTTTCATTTACCGAAGAAAGACAAACGTTCCCAATGTGAGATGTTCGAAAACAAAGACACAAGTACTATTTCTGTAAAGGAACACAAGAAACACATCTCAAAGAAAAGATTTAGTTAAATAAACTTTTTTGAAAGATCATGAAAAGTGGAAAAAGGAAAACAGAATCTGTTTGTGCTAGTTTCTACTTGTAGAAAGTATTGAGCACTCCCTTTCCCACTTTGTATACATTTTTACCGCGTCCTGTATATACCTTCAAATTGACAGTGACCTAAACCTTGAGGATGAAATAAGAACGTATTTCAGATGTTAAAAGAATGCAAATTGCTAGTGCTCTTTAGCCATACTTTAGAAGCTAACAATAATGAAGAAGCAATAGGTAAGTATATAAGTGATTTAAAGAGTGTGACATTCCTTTTCCATATTCCCAATCAAAATATATATAGTTCCTTTACTAAAACAAAGTACGAACAAAATGTTAAACCGAAATAATATTTTACAATCGATAATTAGAATTTCCTGTGTATAATAATTACTATGTGAGAGATTTACTTTTATTTTATATTTTTCATTTTTAAGTTCTGTAAGTATTGTAGCATCTCTGATATTGTTTGCGTTGCTATATGTTCCTATTTAGGTTCAATGAAATCTAAATTAAAAAAAGTAAGCACACATGAAATTGATTATCTAACTTTTCAAGTCTCTGCTACCAAAGTGATTATAATTATTATTAATATAACACCCTCTCACTGATGCCCGCACAAGTTTTAAATTAGGAAGTGTGCTGTAAGAAAATACCCCACAGAATACGACCTGGAAAAGTAACTTTTAATATGGGAGAAAAATAAATTCAAAATACATTCTAATTTATTCAGCAATAAGTAAGATGTATAATTCATATGCAAAAATGGCATTTGCGTTAGAAAATGGACTATTGTAAAGACAAAAGCATCAAAATAAAAATTAAAAGCACGAATCCATGAAATAATAATAATAATAATATAATACAATATACAATAAATATAGTGTATAGTACATAATGTAACTCGAATTTGAACCCTGAGGTAAAGCAATGCATTCGTTTTATTCTAGTCATATAGTCATCGAAAAGTTGCTCCGTAGCCATTGTATAGCCGAGATTTCACTAGAAAGCGAATTCGATGCCAGCACTGACCACGTGCCGAGCGTATAGCTATTGTGTTCACTTAACCACCAAGGCAAGCAACTCTCCAAAGTCCAAACCTTAGAAACAGTGGGAGGATTACCTGATAAAAACTTGTTTCGAATGAAATGTGGGAGCAATAACTTTTTCTTGTACGATGCTAGAACTGGTGGTGATAGTAGTAGTGGTTCTAGTAATAGTAGTAATTGTAGTAGTAGTAGTAGTAGTAGTAGTAGTAGTAGTAGTAGTAGTAGTAGTAGTAGGAAGAGGAGGAGGAGGAGGAGGAGGTGGTAGTGATGTTTCTAAATGTAGCGTTATTGAACTTTTTTGATAATATCGAGCATACCAAAAAAAATGTATACACACTTTCACGGTACATACTTATTTAATATAGTTAAAAATAACAGTAATATGTAGTACGCTGTTCTGTAAACAGATGTGACTCACATACATTATAATAGTGTTGCTACGAGACAGATAAATCAACAATGAACAAATGAAGTCAAGATTATCGTATGATATTCTGTAAAAAGATGTGACTCACATTACGTTATGCTTGTGTTGCTAAAAAGAATGGAGCCAAAATTATCGTTTGAACAGCGGAAAGCAATTTTGAAGTGGTATGGAAAACCGAGAATGTTGATGTTCAAAGGAAATGGAGACGTGTGTACAGAACAGAACTGTCGCTGGACTTCTACCTATGGGGGAACTCTTAAGGATGTTGTATATCGTAGAAAACCAGCTACACTGGCAGCACTTCGGGAAGAAATTTAAACGACATGTGCTGCAATCGCTGAGAACACTTTCGCAAACGTTGCTCAATCAGTAGTTCAAATGATTCAAACATTTTCTATTTGTGTGAATTCAGTTTTGTTATGTTAACACAGTTTTTTCTTTGCTTGAAGTGTGTATACATTTTTGGCACCCTCTGTAGCTTCTCGACATTGTCTGGGTTTAAATCACGGAAACTTTCCTGTGAAGATTACCAACCTAATTATTGAAAGTGAAAAAAGCGACATAGTCCACGTTCGCCATGCATCGGTCACTCTCAGGAAGGTCGCTGGAAGCGGTTTATCAAGTCAACAGTAGTGAGGAGCTAATAAAGCGGTGCTGATAGTTCACGTTTAGCTAGACGTTGGTCAACAGAAGCAGAAATGTTGTCCAGTCCGTGTCTTATCTTACAATGCTAATGTGTGTGTTTGGTGGGAGGGCGAGTCTCTTCCTCTTCTTTCCTCTCTCATATCAGTCCATTTTTAAATTCATGGTCACATTTTACCTGTATAAATTTGGACTTCTGCACTCTTTTCTTTGACGCTTGTTTTTGCGCTAATTATAGATATACAGAGGATGCCAAAAATGTATACACACTTCAAGCAAAGAAAAAACGTGTTAACATATCAAAACGTAATTCACACAAACAGAAAATGATGAGCACTAATCATCTTAAACTTTTACAGTTACAACAGTTGCTCAAAATACCCACCATGGGCGTGGATACACTTCTGAGTACGTTGAACTACTGACTGAGCAACGTTTGCGAAAGTGTCCTCAGCGATTGCAGCACATGCCGTTTCAATTCCTTCCCGAAGTGCTGTCAGTGTAGCTGGTTTTCTGGTATTTGGTACCATGAGTCTCAAATTTGTTTCGAATGCGTGCAATTGTTACTCGCGTTGACGGTTCTGTTCTGTACACACGTCTCCATTATCTTAGAACTTCAACATTCTGGGTTTTCCAATACTATTTCAAACTTGCTTTCCGCTGTTCAAATGATAATCTTGACTCCATTTTGTTGTAGCAACGCTAGCATAACGTAATGTGAGTCACATCTGTTTACAGAGCATCACACTACACATTACTGTTGTTTTTCGGTCTAACTTTGAAATACATTAAATAGACAATACTGTGGAAGTGTGTATACATTTTTTGGTACCCTCGGTATATCCCGGAAACGAATCAACAGTCTAGTGGGTCGAACAAGTGAAATCGGCTCCAAAAAAAGACGAAATGTGTTCTATCCCTTGGAAAGGATGACTTTAAGGAATTCTCTTGATTCGTTATTTGGACAAGGAAAAAAAATCTGGAAAAGACTGAAGACAGCGATTGCGGAAAAAGGTCCGGAAGAGCCAAAAAATGTTTTGTTTCACGTGACAATGCGCCTGTGCACTCAAGTGGCGTCGCTTAGAACAAATTGAACCAATTGCGTTTTGAAATGTTTCCAAATTCATGTTATTCATGATCTCACTCCCTCGGATTACCATCGGCTCCTGATACCGAAAACTTTCCTGGCTGGAAGCAAATTTAAGTCAAATGGAGAGGGCATACAGGAGGTAAACCTGCATTTTGAGGTCCTCGAAGAAACCCACTGCCATGAGGGAATCACGGGCCGGGAGAAACATTGAGCAGTGCTTTGAACTTAGGGAAATAAGTTCATTGTAAGATACAACTTGTTCTCTTAACATCAGTCGGTCCTGGTGGTGTAGTGGTTACCATACTTGCCTCCTAAACCCAAGATCGCGGTTTCAAACCCGACCAGGATCGATGAATTTTTTTGGGCGTAAAAATCCTAAGTATGGCTTCCTTCGTAAGGGAAGTAAAACCGTGGGTTCCGTGTCGTACATTTACGGCACGATAAAGATCCTCAAGGCTGAAAGAAGAGGCCTCTGAGCAAAATTTGTCGGCCGTTTCACGCCCTGAGTTGAATGTGACGCTGATGACCTGAGATTTAAGATCGTCCTTAAATAAACCAAATCAACAATCTTAATATCAAACCAAGTTACCTATCCATTAAACCATCTTCCATCTTCTTTCGTGGCATGCATTTTGTGCATATCCAAATAAAACAATACGCTAAACAGGGTATTAATAAACTGTCAACAATTTTAGGCATTGTAGAGGGATCTTAGACAAACAATTTAGATAGGGAATCTATTATCTACTTGTTAAAATTCCAATGTTATGACATTAAGTTTCTAAAGAACCAGTACACCACTGACTAACGAAGCTTTCATTCAAAATGATACTACACAATAACAGACGGAATTTGTTAAGCATGTCTCTATTGTATAATTCGAGTTTTATGTAAAAGCGGATCATTTTATCCAGTTCAAGTTTCGTTTGATTACTTTGTTACTTTAAATCGTATGCATGATGACTATACTTCGTCATAAAATGAAAAAAAGTAAATAAACTACTGCGGGGAATGGAACCCATGAACTTCAAAACGCCTTACACGTCAGATGCATAGATCGCTCAGCACGATAAACCAGTTAACCTTTTCAGTGCCGTACTCTCACATGATTAGTCCGTGATTTTAGAGATTTTATATCACTAACTCTTGAAAACATTGTTGATGAACTACTGAAAATCGAGATTTTCTTTCTCACGAAGGAGATTTGAAGGTCATTTTGGTTTTAACCCTCAGTTATCAGTTTCAAATTTCAATATGTTTATCACCATATAATTACGTTACTTTTCTTCACTGGCCATATTAATTTCTCAACTCTCCTATCTAAGACCCCCCTCTATAGTCTCTGAAATTGCTGCAGTGTAATTCATTAACGCTCGGTATATAATCTGACACCTTAAGCGACGTTATATAATATTATAATATTGTGCTATATTCTTGTTGCAGATTCGTTCACATTTCCCTGCAGTTTTTCCGTGTCTGTATTACTTTGCATATAAGAATTACAATTATAAATTAAAAATTAATTCTTGAGGAAATACTGCGATTTATGGCTTGCTAGAATAGCGTGATTAAAGGAAAAGCCTGTAGCATGAAGCGTTCATTTAAATTGGAAGGGGGGCAGTGATACGAAACGTTCTGTGCAAAGCACTGTATCGTCCAACAGACTGAGTTATTAATGCTATATAGCAATATATCCTTAGTGAAGCAGGACTGTGCGTACACATGGCTTTCTGTAGTTAATAATTATTTTGTGTGTGCTGAACAGACGCAGAGCATCAAAATTACTCCAAGGGTAAGAATATCGTCAAAGCATCCAACTAAAATTATTTGTGAAATTGTATTTTGTGAATCTGATACATTTCAGTAAAGTAGACGTAATATTTAGTATTAATATGAAATGTATTTTGTTTAAAATTGCGCATCGTATACAGAACTGAATTAAATTGGAAGATAAGCAAGTAGTTAAACTACTGGCGTTGCTCTAATACTGACAACAATAACAGCCAACATTTTCTTGCGATATATCAAACGATAATTTTAAGGGAATTTAGTGACTTCTTTATACAAGTTACGAAATTTATTATTACAAACAATTCCTTAATTGTGGCAGCACTTAAGTGAGCACCATGGTGTTCCAGCGCTGTTTAGGATATTTCTAGAACTGCACTCCATCAGGTGGAAAATACCGAAAACGTTTTTAGACGTTCAAAGTTTGGTTTTTTCCAACAGAAATGTTAACTACATTTACACGGTCATCTCTCAAGAGTATTACTATGACTCACTTACCTCCATGCATTACTCCACCCGGGGTTCGATCCAAGATTCTCCGAAGCGGTTGCCTAAGCATCTGTCACACTGTCACCAGCGTCTCATACTGTGCCTTGCCGCCGGCTGTATGTCATCTTCTGTTTGCTAGCTTCATCATTCCATTCCCCTGGTCCCCCTCTTCTGTCCCCTTGTGTGCTTTGCTTCATGAAGGATGCATTTCCGGCTGGTCAACTATACCAAAGGTTGCTTAGCGGAGTCACTTCAACTGTTAAAACTCTCTGATTGAGGAACAGTGCCATCATAAATTACAGCTCACTTCTTAAAAAAAATTTATTGGGATATTATAAGAAATGTTGCGCATAAAAATAAAATATATAACTTTTTCAAACATTAATAAAATATGCAGCAATTGCAAATGTAAAAAAAAAAATGGAAGTGGAAACCAACCTGCAGACGCTGTATCTAATATCTGCTTAGAATGATAGGAATTTCACTTAAATTAACATACTGACAGGAATCTTGACATTGTAACCAGAATTATTAGCTATGGCCTCACAGACTGCTTAACAGAGCGTGTTTAACATATTAAACTTCACATCTATGTAGTGCCACAGAAACAAGAGACGCAGGAAGTAAACAACATGCTCTACTAAGGATAAAACCTTCTCACTATTATAGGCGTAAACAAAAATTCAACTCATAGCTTGTTTATGTTACTTCCTGCTTTACCTAGCTGTTAAAATCTGCGGATGGTACATTAGTAATTATTAATGACAACTACACAATGATACATTTTTTGGTGTTTTTTTATCATACTTTTCACCCTTTCCTTAGAACAGCAGGAAATATAAATACCAAGGGTGCCAAAAAATGAATACACACTTTCACAGTAAATATCTATTTAATATATTTCAAAATTGGACCGAAAAACAACAGAAATGTGTAGTATGATGTTCTGTAAACAGATTTACTCACATTACGTTATGCTAGCGTTGCTACAACAAAATGCAGACAAGATTATCATTTGAACAGTGGAAAGCAATTTTGAAGTATTGGAAAACCGAGAAATTTGTTGAAGTTCAAAGCCAATAGAGGCTTGTGTACAGAACAGAACCGTCAACGCGAGTAACAATTGCACGCATTCGAGACAAATTTGAGACTCATGGTACCGTATGCGATGTTCACAAGGGCAGATCTGGGAGACCTCGCACAGCAACAAGCTCCACGCACTGGATCCAAGGCACTATCCTAGGCATTATCCAAGGCACTGGATACGACGAAGAGGTCCAATTGAGTTTCCACCGCGTTCTCCGGATCTAACTCCGTTGTACTTCTACTTATGGGATACTCTTTTAAGGATGTGTATACCGTAGAAAACCAGCTACACTGACAGCACTTCGGGAAGAAATTGAAACGGTGTGTACTGCAATCGTTGAATACGCTTTCGCTAACGTTGTTCAGTTAGTAGTTCAACGTACTTAGAAGTGTATCGACGCCGATAGTGGGCATTTTGAGCAACTGTTGTAACTGTAAAAGTCTAAGATGATTAGTGCTCATCATTTTCTGTTTGTGTGAACTCAGTATTGTTATGCTAACACATTTTTTTCTTTGCTTGAAGCGTGTATACATTTTTGGCACCCTCTGAGCATAGGTCAAACAACACGCTAAAATGGTAATAGAAATTTTTGTTGCATTTATAACATGGAATCACCTCGTAAAATTATAGTATTGAAATTCTTTCCATTTGAATGCCAATAACCAGGCAACGTTTACCTTACTGATCAGTGTATGCAAACATTTTCTAACATCCACTGTCTGACATTGACACCACCTGTCATAAACTCTGAAGCTTACAATTTTCTTTCGGAAGGGTCTTTCACACCAGATGCCGGGGCAGAAACATTTCCAAAGAGCAAGCCACCAGCTCGCCGCACAGCAAAGCAAAGATCTATCTCAGTAATCCCCTCAGGGGATTTTTTTTTAAAAAAAATTGTTGGCTCCATTAGATTTGACTCGGGACCTCCCGAACGTGAGCTCTAGGCGTTACTGCTTGAGTCCACCCGCTCAATTGTCTGGTAATAGGCGCTACTCTGTTTTCCTGAAAATGTTCTAATTAATACTGAATAAAGAACACATAGAGGCAGAACTAGTAAGTCAGTTGATGACAAGGGGCGTTTTCCTATTGGAACTGGCTTGTGACTGAACTTGAAAACAAAGTCTTTCCTAAATTCCCAAACATTCTAGTGAAATCTATTGGGAGATATGCGAACAAGTAAGCACGTTTACTCATTCGTTTGTTTATTAGTAAACAACACGAAAGTGAGGGATCTATTGCTAATAATACTCTGTCACTAACCTCCGGGTCTGCTGCTATTCCAGCAGATATAAACGTATTCTCTGATTTTCTGTTTCACTCTATGCTCATTCTGCATCACATGGCTCTTAATGAATGACCCAGAGCATTGTAGTGTCCTAATTTAGGAACAATGAAGAAATTACACGCTCGTATTCTTAACGTAAATTTGTATGGGCGGTTGACAAAACGAAAAAATACTTCGGGAAGTGGTGCATGTAATAAGATAGAGCATTCTTAATGACTTAGTTTAGTAATAAAGTGCGCTCAAGTTGATGTGTTGGAGTTCTAATGTTCATTGGAACTACAGAAAGGAAGTTGGAAGACTGTGAGACATGCATGAATCCTTTAGGAAAGATTTTCAGAAGTTCGCCCAATTCATGCTCCCGAATATTATAAACTGACTCCTTGATATTTTGTTTCAGTCACTCCACGAGTTTTATTTTAGTACAATAGTAATTCTATGTGGATGAATGCAGCAGATGAGTGACTTTATACGCACTGCCAACTACTGGGCTAAACATGCCTTAACAAGGAATTTTCTGATCGATACCCTATTTCATCAAATTTCTTCTCTGTTAGAACACAATTTTTTGGTCTCGGCTTATTCTCGATGAAAACACATTGGGTTTAAACTTTATTTACCATTATGAAAATTGCACTTCCCTTGAAGATGTTACTCTTGGAAATTTAACACGAAAATTTATTTTATAGTATTGGTACGACTTTATTGCACATAAAAATCATAAATAAATTTTCTTTGTTCTAGTGTTTATCTCATTATCGGCATACTCCATAATTCACAAATAAAGTTTTATGCAGAGGTACCAAAAATATATGCACACTTCAAGCAAAGAAAAAATGTATGAACATAACAAAACTGAATTCACACAAACAGAAAATGATCACCACTAATCATCTTAAATTTTAACAGTTACAACAGTTACTCAAAATGCCCACCATCGGCGTCGATACACTGCTTAGTACGTTGAACTACTGATTGAGCAACGTTTGCGAAAGTGTTCTCAGCAATTGCAGCACATGCTGTTCAATTTCTTCTCGAAGTGCCGCTAGTATAGCTTGGTTTTCTACGGTATACAACATCCTTAAGAATTCCCCATAGGTAGAAGCCCAACAGAGTTAGATCCGGAGAACGCGGTGGAAACTCAATCGGACCTCTTCATCGTATCCAGTGTCTTGCCTAGGATAGTGCCTTGGATCCAGTGCGCGGGGTTGTTGCTGTGCGAGGTCTCCCAGATCTGCCCTTGTGAACATCGCATACGGTAACACGAGGTTCAAATTTCTCTCGAATGCATGCAATTGTTACTCGCGTTGGCGGTTCTGTTCTGTACACACGTCTCCATTGCCTTTGAACTTCAACAAATTTCTCGGTTTTCCAATACCACTTCAAAATTACTTTCGCTGTTCAAACGATAATCTTGTCTGCATTTTGTTGTAGCAACGCTAGTATAACGTAATGTGAGCCACGTTTATTTACAGAACATCATACGATAATCTTGCTTCGTTTGTTCATTGTTGATTTACCTGTCACGTAGCAACGCTATCACAATGCATGTGAGTCACATCTGTTTACAGAACATCATATTACTCATTACTGTTGTTTTTCGGTCCAAATCTGAAATATATTAAATGGACATCTACTGTTAAAGTGTGTATACATTTTTGGCACCCTCGGTATATACAATGCTATTGAAAAGTTTACATTAAAACACGACTGAAAAGTTTAGTTGTCTGCGTCAGCAAAACTTTACTCCAGCCTATCCGGAAATTGCTCGTCCACGGAAAACCAACCGCTTTCCACTAGTATATATAAACTGGGTTTGCATAACGGAATTTTATTACATATATTTACGAAAAAGGCAGCAAAATAAGCAAAACATAAATACATACATACATACATACATACATACATACATACATACATACATACATACATACATACATACATACATACATACCAGGAAAAGCTAGCCAACATTCGCACTAAAGCCTTTCTTCAACTCTAAACTTCCCTTCATGTCAAATGGGGCAAGCAGCTTTCTTCTGTTATTAAATACATTTGACATTAAGCAATTTCTGTTAAGTAGCATTGAGAATAAACATTTCTGAAAACACTTCGTCTTCGCAGTGTGGGTTAATTAGGTTTTCAAATAAGGGGAATTCATTATTGCATTCACATTTTTAAGCACTAAGAAAAAGAGACAAAAATAAAATACGAAAGCATACAGATGTGATTATTTTAATATTAGATTGAATAAAATATAAACCATCTTTTTTATTTTACAGTATGCGGGTAATACGGAGCAAAACACGGCTTTAAGACCTTCGGCATGGGCGTTTCAGGAGTAGGCCTTGGAGGGGGAGGAGGAATTATTTCTGCTTAAACAGCAGTTTTGTTTGTCAATAGCACACGTGTGAGTAAAATGTACATTCGCACATTGTGTAATGCAAAATTATTAAGTTTTTGGCACGGAAGGGCATAAAACCTGCCGAAATGTTGCCAAGATTAATGACATATTTGAGGGTAAGATGCTGTCTAAGACAGAAGCGTAAAAGTGGCACAAAGGTTTCACAGAAGTGCGAAAAACTATGGAATATGTCATCAAAGTCGACCCCGACAAACATAACGGAAACAGACATTCGGATCTTTCGGGGCCTTATCGAGAGTGGCCGAAGTTTAACAGTTTATGAAATCACTTCCGAGTTTGAAATAAGTTATGGAATGCCAAACATCATTTCAGAAAATTTGGATTATCGAAAAATCTCGGCAAGGTATGTTCCCCGAATTTTGTTTGAGGATCCGTGTGACTGTCAGTCGAGAAGGTTTTTTTTTTTTTATCAGTTTTCTGGAACTGTTGATCCATTTTCTTCTTGAACGTTGAAGTTAAGACCGTTTATTATTACTAGCTTCTGATTAAAACAAAATACGCTTATCAGAAAAATAAATGTCAACAACAGATTCTATAAATTCCTCTGCTTCAAGACCGCGCTCGTGCGCAAAAACTGCTTTGACAGATAAACAATCGAAGAAATCCATTGGAACACCATTACTATAGTCCAGACATATCTCATGCGATTATCGTGTATAGAAACGAAACAATTGCTTCGTAAACAAGATATCAGCGTATGGTTGACCCGAGCATTGCACATGACGGCAGAAGGAGGGAGGTTAGAACCGGATTCCGTACAGTCTCGTCACAGCAACAGTGCCAAAAGTGAGCGAGTCGATTGATAACTTACAGTGTAGTGTTTACCTTGAACCGCCGTGCAACATTCAGAGGTCATCTATACAAAGTTGAAGCTTCGGTAACCTCCGTCCATTGAAGGAGAGGTTTCGTGCTTAATCATGTGTTTGTACCGTTAAAAGAAGAATTGGGGGCGATTCGTTAGCGATGTAGATTTAAAGGTATTTGTTATCAACCGACTGGAAACTAATTTAACTCTTTCTTCAATTATGGGATTAAAAAGTTTCCTATCTGTTTGAAAAAATGTGTTTGTTAATCGGGAAATCATGAAATAAAACACGCATCCACTGTTTCATTTAAATTGTCACAAGAAATGATAAAAATGAAATCCGGTTTATATTTGATTGCCTTCGCATAAGTGTTGAAAGGCATTCATTACGCATATGATTGTGTCGGTTGCAACCCTTGGTTTACAGAGGTCTTAATGATCTTTTGCACAAGTTAGATAGTATACTATCGTTTAAAAACTCACATTGCTAGAAAACTTATAATTGGGTATTTATTGCTTTTATTTTTAGTTTTGAATTATAGCCTGTGAAAATCATCATAAATAATTATGGAAAATCGTAAAAGCAATGGAGAAAAATTGGTGGGAACTCCACCCAACAACAATGTTTGTAACGACTTGTCCCTGAAAAATAAAAACCTAAATAAGAGAGAGCATAAAATATTCACATTTTGGAGCAAGAATAAAAAGATAAATACAATTACTAAAAATGCGATGTTAACGCATTTTCTATTTTTTTAAATTGTGTTTAACGCCAGTTTTTACTACTGAGCTACCATAGGCGATAGACACTGATAATACATGAGATGATTGGTCGGTCCTGGTGGTGTAGTGGTTACCATACTTGTCTCCTAAACTCAAGATCGCGGGTTCAAACTCGGCCAGGACCGATGGATTTTTTTTCGGGCGTAAAAATCCTATGTATGGCTTCCTTCGGAAGGGAAGTAAAGCCGTGGGTCCCGTGTCGTAAATTTATGGCACGCAAAAGAACCTCAAGCCTGAAAGAAGAGGCCTCTGAGCAAAATATGTCGGCCGTTTAATGACCTGAGTTGAATGGGACGCTGATGACCTGAGATGTTAAAGAGCGTCCATAAATAAATCAATCAAAAAAAAAAAAACACGAAATGAAATGATATATTGGGAAAGGATTTTTTAAGGAAGGAAACGTTCCAAGCCTACGTTTAGGGTACCTCTCCGGAATTTACCATTTATGAGGACTGAGAAAAACCTAAAATCTCAGTCAGGGAGGACGGTCCTGGTGGGAATAGAACCCCAGACCTCCTGCTCACGAGTCCACGCCTTAACGATCTCGGCCACCCATGGCGTTCAACGCATTTTCTATAAAAACTAAAATAATGAAGTATTCACTTTATAGTCTATTTATTCAATGTTAAGGAATTATTAAATCTGAGTCATAATGTTAATATATTGGAGTCTTTGAAAAAAAATCGCTAGGATAATACAAAGGAAGAATAAAGTTCAATAAGAGAGGATATCAGAATTTTTTATTGTTATCTCCTAATAGAGAACCGGATTTACTTTGACAATTGGCGTTGCTGAAACTTTACGAAGAGATGAAATAGCGAAGATGATTTTCGAATATATTGAAAATATGCATGTCGTATTAGTTCCAAAATTCAAAACATACTGAGGACAAAAGTTCATGTAAAGAAACAGTAGAACATTTGTAAAAAAGATGTACCTCTTCTTCTTAAACATGTTGACACAACCTCTGAACAACAGAAATGGAAAGTGTTCGATACTGGTATAAACACCTCTGCTTATATTGAGCATTGTTTTCGGAGGAGCTTGGCTACGTTATTTGTAGATGCATTGAAGTTGAAGAGACACAGTGTGGATACAGAAGGTGACGGATGACCTCTTGAATTGTGAGGTGGAAATCTACACTAAACATTTTGGAAAGAATGACGTCTTGATAAAAATCCACAACCATGAAGCTTATACATATATGAGAAACGCTGTCTTTTTCGGAGGTGTCTTTGTGTCAGAATCTACCAAGGATTCTCTTACGTGGCATTAATATAATCCAATGCACACCTTGTACGAGAGTAGATCCATAAGTTTCCGGCCTGGCCGATAAGAATATTCGCCTTCACAAAATCCTTATCTGATGCCATGTCTTATCTGTTAAGTAAATAATTGCACCTGTAACTTCCACTCCCCTGTGTTCAGTTGTTCAGATATAGTTCCCTAAAGAAGGCTATGTGTAGAAGATTGTGACATATTGAAAATGGAGTATTGGGCTGTTATTAAGTTCTTCACAAAAGAAGGACTTATTCCAAATGAAATTAAACAGCGATTGGATGGTGTATATGGGGAAGCATCCCCTCATATTGTACCGTAAAAGAATGGGTCAAACGTTTTCGAATGGGTCGAGAAAGCATTGAAGACAATTATCGAACAGGTCGGCCCTTGGAGGTGCTCACTCCTGAAAACATCGCTCTTGTGGAAGTAAAAATTATGGAAGACGGGCGGCTCAAAGTTACAAAAATAGCAGCAAAGTTGAAACTTTCAAAAACAGTCCTTCGAATTATTCATGAACATTTAAACATGAATAAGACAAGTGCAAGATGGTGCCTACACTTCTTTCCTCAGTTCAAAAGCAGCGAGTCATTTGTTGTCCGGCATTTTTGGAGCTCTACCTTGGCAACGAGAGAAAAGTTCTGCATATATATATATATATATATATATATATATATATATATATAATATTAATGGAGTAATAAAAACTTCTAAAAAGCATAAAAAACACCCAGAGTGCAATATAAAAAAGTTCACATAAACTTTCACACTAAAAACCGTAAAATTGAACACTAAAACCACACGGATATTTCGAGCTTGGCTCTTGGTCACGTGATGAGAATGAACTAATGAAGAGAATGAACTTTAGTTCATTCTCATCACGTGACCAACAGCCAAGCTCGAAATATTCGTGTGGTTTTTGTGTTAAATTTTACGATTTTTAGTGTGAAAGTTTATGTGAACTTTTTTATATTGCACTCTGAGTGTTTTATATATATATATATATATATACACATATAACGCGGAGAATTCAATATTTTCTATTATACTGAACTGGTATCTGTATATGTAGAAGTAAAAAAATACCGTTTATGTGAAGATTTAGTTATAGAATTTGCTCAGTCACTGATCATGACATTTAAATATTTTGATATTCCTAATAAGAACGTAATAATTGAATGAGCATGCTATATTCGGTTTTTATAAAATTTAAATGTTACACTTTTTATCACATGCTGAGCGCCATAGGTATTCTAAATATGATGATGATGATGATGATGATGATGATGATGATGATGATGATGATGATGAGGAGGAGGAGGAGGAGGAGGAGGAGGAGGAGGAGGAGGATGAAATTCCTTCGGAAATGAACTAAAGCCGTGGGTCCCGTGTCGTACATTTAAGGTACATAAAAGAACTTCAAGCCTGAAAGAAGAGACCTCTGAGCAAAATTTGTCGGTTATTTCATGCCCTGAATAGAATGGGATGTTGATGACCTGAGATGTTAAAGAATGTCCATAAACAAAGTAAACTAAAACCGAGATGACGATTAGAGTAAATTAAAAGCCTGGAGTGCATCGACGCCTACAGTTTACCTGTAGTCCGCTTTTAGAGTAGAGAAAAACTTTGGAAATGATACTGAAGCAATTTGTTCCCACTGCGAGCGGACCCACGCCACAAAAAGACGCTTAATTCGTTAATCATTGTGAGTGACATAAAATTATACAGGGTGTTAATGAAGTACACCGCAATTATTTTAGAAACTATAGAGAGGACTTAGGCAAGCAATTTCTCAGGTATGGAACATATGACCTGTTTTTTAAAATTTAAAGGTTTAAAGTGTTTAAAGAACTAAACTTTCATTAGAAATGATACCGCACAATAAAGTGTGGGACAGTCTCTATGACATATTCGATTCTTGTTAATTGCTTTTTTTAATATTACGTGTGAATGTACTTCATCATAAAATGAAATAAATAAATAACTGTATAAGACTCTAACCTATGACTTTCGAAACCAGTGTGTCGCCTTGTCCATTAAATCACGTGATCATCTGAGCTTCTTGTTAACATAAAAAATCAGTTAACCGTT
Organism: Metallyticus violacea; assembly: GCA_030762175.1. Taxonomy (NCBI): domain Eukaryota; kingdom Metazoa; phylum Arthropoda; class Insecta; order Mantodea; family Metallyticidae; genus Metallyticus; species Metallyticus violacea. Next base: position 106,241,504 of record CM060840.1, on the reverse strand, counting down.
GATCAATGCCACACTGCATGTGATGTTCGAAATTTTAGAGACTTTCACTGCACTAGATTTTGGAAACACTGATGATGAAGAAAAACGGGGTTTCTTCCCGTACGAAGCAAGTTTGAAGAATTTAAAGGCAAAGTTTTACTCCATTTCACTTTAACGCTGTCTTATCTATGTATCTATTAATTTTCTTCATGGACCATAATTTCCCACTTTTAAATTGCTTATCTTATGCTCTTCTAAAGTGTCTGTAATGTTTACGATGTAATTCGTTAGGTAGAATGAATAAATATAGGAATGCTATTGTTTTAACACACTCAGATAAATGCGTTTTATGTGCTGGGTGTTTTCTGTGGTTTCTAAACGCAGTCCCAGAGAGGCTGCGAGCTCAAAGCAAATGCTAAATATTCAAGTATGCTACAAAGTCAAATCGTTTTGTTCTCTGTAAGAAATGACAGAATGTTTCTCAGACATGGCACATTCTGAGAATGATAAAACTAAAATGAAAAGGATAAAATAGAAAGGAAATAAAAAAGAAGGAAAGAAAGGGATTAAGGATCAAACGTAGAAGTAAAAAAGAAAGAGAGAAATAGAAAGAAAGATATAGAAATATATTCAGAATGAGGAGAAAGGAAGACACAAAGAAAGAAAAACCATAGAGAAATAATTAATTAATGGTGAGAAGGAGAAAGAATTAAAGAAGGAAAGAAAAGTGTTAAGTATAACAGGTGACAGAAAGAAAAAAGAATAAGATGAGAGGGAGAAAGGAAAAAAACATGTGGAAAGAAAGGTTTAGAGAGAAAGAATGGGGTTGAGGAGAGGGGGAACGAGAGAGACAAGAAGAAAGAGAGAGAAAGAGAGAGAAAGAAAGAACGAAAGAAAGAAAGAAAGAAAGAGAGAGAGAGAGAGAAAGAAGAAAGAAAGAAAGAAAGAAAGAAAGAAAGAAAGAGAAAGAAAGAAAGAAAGAAAGAAAGAAAGAAAGAAAGAAAAAGAGAGAAAGGAAGGAAGAAAGAAAGAAAGAGAGAGAGAGAAAGAAAGAAGAAAGAAAGAAAGAGAAAGAAAGAAAGAAAGAAAAAGAGAGAAAGGAAGGAAGAAAGAAAGAAAGAAAGAAAGAAAGAAAGAAAGAAAGAAAGAAAGAAAGAAAGAAAGAACATGTTATAACATTTCTCGGTTATAAGGAGGCGTGAGTCACTGTATGGTTCCTTCTGGCGGCAGGAAACGCCCCACCACGAACTTCCGCTATAGTGTAACGTGTATTTATATAATGTATAACGTTAAAAGATATTAATGTGGTTTATTAGGCGTGTGCTATTGAAATCTGGAGCGGAGTTGTATCAAGACAAATGTCTCCTTCGAATATTCGCACAGCTACGGCTAAGGACGTGTAATTGATTATTCTATTTTTATTATATCTCGGCGGCCCTATAGTCCTATCCCTTCATAACCACTATAACCGGATCCCTATCTGCAAATGCCTTTTCCATTGTTGTGATTTATTAAATCTAGTGTGAATTACCGTCATATTTCTTTACAGAGTGTGGTTTTTAAAAAAGAAAAAATTGTTTTGTTCATTTGACTGCATTCATCTTGTCGCGACATCTGCAGATTAGGCGCGAATACTATAGATGGAAGTTTGTATTCAATTATGAAATGAAATAGATTAATGATGGCGAAAATTCCTAGGTATCCACCTTCGGATAAACCGCCACGGGTGGTAGAGGCCGTTAAGACGCGGACTCTTAAGCACGACGTCTGGGGTTCGAATCCCACCAGGACCGTGAGGTTGACCCTGACTGAGGTTTATTCCAGGTTTTCCTCAGTCCTCGTAAATGGCAAATGCCGGAGGTACCCTACATTTAGGAACTGGAACGTTTCCTTCCTTAAAAATATTCTTTCCCAATATATTATTTCATCTCATGCGTCATCAGTGTTCACCGCCTGTGGTGCCTCAGTAGTAAAAACGGACTCAGTAATAAATACTGCTAAAAACTCCTGATAAGAATAAAACTGACACCTTACACAGATAGCTAAACCTGGCCCGGATTCGAACCCAGAACCTCCAGATTAGAAGTCGCATACAACGGAGATAGTCTCCAGTAATTTTATTTCTTCAAAAATATCACTTTATTGTTGTTGGAAATTTATAAAGCGCCATTTTTTAAACTCAATATTAACATAAACTCGCTATCCAACTTTGTTTTAAGTTCACAAGTCAATTGCATATGGAAGAAGCAAAGTTTCATTTTCCACCTTCTTTATTGCTGTTTTTTTTTCCTTTCTTTTCTAACAGTAATATAGCATTTTAAATATCAGAACGTCAAGTTATAACGTCAACGTTATGACCTAAATAAGGGCATTAATCAACGTGTGGGCATAAATTACTAACAAATGCAACAGAGAGAAAGAAAAGAAGTTTTTCTCAGTTAGATACTCTTATATTTCGGAACTAGACAAATTGTTTCTGCATTGGAAGTCGTTAGTAGTAACCGTACTTGTGTTGTAGACCCAAGATCGCTGGTTCAATCCCGGCTAGGGTCGATGGATATTTTTCGAACGTATGACTTGCTTCGGAAGCGAAGTAAAGCCGCGAGTCCCATGTCGTAGATTTATGGCACGTAAAAGAACCTCAAGCCTTAAAGAAGAGGCCTATGAGAAAAATTTATCGGCCCTTTCGCTAAATTGAATGAGACGCTGATGACCTGAGATGTTAAAAAAGCGTCCGTAAAGAATCAAAATAAATAAAAATTAAATAAACTATTTTGGAAATTTTCACAATTTGTGAGCGAGTTGGCTGTTTCAATTGGTTATCCTAACAAATCTGAAAATACCTCAGACTGAAGTAAAACTGAAAAGTAACTGCAACATAGATGCGAGATTTAAATAATAAATTGTTACTTTGTTTTAACATTATAATGGAATACAATATTTCTACACTGAAAATGTGTTAACTCTCAACTTTAGAAAACTGCTCATGCAAATGTTTAAAACTTCTAAACATTTGCACGCGCAAGGACGGAGCGCAGAACATCTGGTTCTCTTGTTTGGAGTTTTATTTTTTTATACTGTTGAAGGCCATTAGGAGGTTCCAAAAGTCCAGCTCTGCTCAGAGGCAGCTTTTCTTAGTTCGATGCTCTGCTGTCCATCCGGTAGTTAGGAATAATTACTATTTATTTCCCATAATTGTATCTTAATATTATACTTATATGAGTATACACATAGAAATTTTATATTTATTAAGATTTGTCAAATGATTAATAGCTGAAAAAACTGGACTAAATAAATGACTGACAAGATTCATTGTAATGAAGTACGTTTGATGACATAAATCCTTTGCTTACATTCAGAGTAAAAAACCCCAACAAGAAAATGTATCCTTTGAATTTTATCTGAACCACGAGCTGACACTTATGTTTTGGTCCACTTGAAAAGCCAAGCGAAACAAGATTGAGTGAGACAAGCTAGCACATAATAGGAATATCTGAATTACTGAAGAATAGCTTGTTATGTGGGAATAAATATTGCAGAATTCAGCTTAATTAATTAAATGAGTCTTTGGTTACATACCACTTACACCAGAAGGGGTCTTAAATTGAATAGCTGTGCCAAACGCACTGATACATTTTTCCTTCAATTTGCAAAATATTTCCAGAAAAACATACCCATCGTGTTTTGTAGTTAGCAGAGAACACTATGGGAAATCTCTCCTTTACATTGGTAGAAATATTTTCGTCTTCTGGCACACAAAGCGCTCGTATATGGGCGCGTCTGTTAAAAGTATCAGCAGGCGTCCGGTGTTTATGTTGTCTATCCCATTGGAGTCTCTTCTTATTACCGAGGGTGCCAAAAAGCTATACACACTTTCACAGTAAATTTCAAAGTTTGACCGAAAAACAACAGTAATGTGTTGTAAGACGTTCTGTAAACAGACGTGACTCATATTTATTATTATAGGGTTGCTATGTGACAGGTAAATCAACAATGAACAAATGAAGCCAAGATTATCGTATGATGTTCTGTAAACAGATGTGACTCACATTACGTTATGCTAGCGTTGCTACAACAAAATGGAGCCAAGATTATCGTCTAAACAGCGGAAAGCAATTTTGAAGTGGTAATGGAAAACCGAGAATGTTGTTGAAGTTCAAAGGCAATGGAGACGCGTGTATCGCGTTCTCCGGATCTAACTCCATTGGACTTCTACCTATGGGGAAATCTTAAGGATGTTGTATACCGTAGAAAATCAGCTACACTGGCAGCACTTCGGGAAGAAATTGAAACGGCATGTGCTGCAATCGCTGAGGACACTTTCGCATACGTTGCTCAATCAGTAGTTCAACGTGCTCAGAAGTGTATCGACGCCGATGGTGGGCATTTTGAGCAACTGTTGTAACTGTAAAAGTCTAAGATGATTAGTGCTTATTATTTTCAGTTTTTTTTTTCTTTGCTTGAAGTGTGTATGCATTTTTTGGCAACCTCTGTATTAATAACTTTTAGTAATGCTTTCCTTATTGCCGGACCGCCACGGGTGGCCGAGGTCGTTAAGGCACGGACTCGTGAGCGGGAGGTCTGCGGTTCGAATCCCGCCAGGACCGTCCTCCCTGACTGGGGTTTTTTCCAGGTTTTCCTCAGTCTTCATAACTGGCAAATGCCGGGGAGGTACCTAAACATAGGCCTGGAACGCTTCCTTCCTTAAAAAAAAAAAAAAAAAATCCTTTCCCAATTTATCATTTCATCTCATCTATCATCAGTGTCCACCGCCTGTGGTGCCTCGGTAGTGAAAACGGGCGTTAAACACTACTCCTTATTGCCGCATGCCCCTTCAGATAAGCTTCTGAAAATCTCCTTTTTACTATTGCAACAGACCCAGTCTAAGTTTTGCACATACAGGATGTTGTTTGAACGGCCCCAACAGGCATTTGAATACGCTTACTTCACCAAGAGCGCTATAATTTTAAATGGCGACAAACAGCGATAAAGCGTACTGGTCCTCCAATTTAATTCAAGTCATTCCATCACAAAATATGTTGGGCGATAGTTCATGACGAAGTTCCATAAAGATCCACCCAGCACTAACTCCATTCGTAAATGATATATGAATAATTTAAAGCTACGGGATCTTTCTGTAAAGGATGATGTTACAGGAAGATGCGGAGTTTTAAATGTAAGTTGTACTGCTGATGAAGCTTGACTACATCATTTCAATTCTTAGAGCAAACAGAAAAGCTTTGTGTGGAAATCTTCATCATCACCAACATAAAAAAAAAAAAAAAAAAAAAAAAATGGTTGCTCCTGCTAGGAAAATTTGGTCATCTTCTTTCGATATTCAAGGAATGGTTTACCAGCGTGCCTCGTACATAACTGTAGCTGTGCAGTACAACTGAGATGTCCTGAAAACTGTGCAAAACCATATCACACGCACAAGGCAGTGTAAACTGAATGCTGCAACACGATAATGCCCGGCCGCACATCGCAAATGCTGTTGCTGAATTTCTCACAAAAATTAACGTGAAGTGTGTTCCTCACTCTCTCTGTAATCCATATTTACTCAGTGTGGCTTTGTCACATCCCTCATATTGAAGAAACACTTTCATGAGGGGCGTTTTCTATAATCAGAAGTAGTGGTGAAAGTTGCGCAGGTAATTTTGAAGGACCTATCGAAAAATGGCTTCCAGCATGTCTTTGAATACTGTCAGAAACGCTGGGACAGGTGCATCCTAAAGGACTACTTTGAGAAATAGCATCAAAAGCACGAGGATGATAGATATGTTGCCAAAAAAGTTATGGGCATTCTTTATTGGACAGCCCAGGTACATATTTGCTTAAAGCTTTATAGGGTTCTGTCTTGAAATAATGCACAGTATATTTCATCTGTTCCGTACAGACAGTTATGTGCTAACAGTGAGCAAGGTACTCCTCTCCCCTCAAACACACACATGAATGAAGTTAATGACTGTAACTGAGAGGGGAAGTTGCCCTCTCAATCCGGCGGTTCAAAGACCTGTAGCCATTAACTGGTGAAAAGAGCTCACATAACTAAAAGCTATACTACTGTGGGGAAAGTGAGCGCATATTTATCCCTTTAAACACTTTTAAAGCAAATAATATTATAAAAATATTGTCCCATTTTCACAGTTCAGTATTATAAACCGGGTGTTAATTAAATCTGTCATATTTTTTCTTGAAAATACGGGAAACTTTTACTATTGACATTTTTATAAGGAAATTGCACTTCAAATGTAATACAAAAGTTATTATTAATTATATAAAATTAGTTTAAAGCAGTTAAGAGAGAAAAAAAAATTATTGCTTTTAAAGAAAGTTTACTTTTTTCACAAATCTTTCAAGGATAGAACAAACTTCGTTGGGTCTTTCATGTTTGCTTTTTTATATACCTTGCACTGGAGTAATCTTTTTACAAATCTTTCTTCGACTCAACAATCTGAAAGCATTTACAATGGTAGATTTGAAAATTAGAAAATCTTCACATGGCCAATAGTTATTCATTTTTGAAAAGAACTGTGTTCTATGGGTGCATTCGAGCCTGGAAGACAAATGAGCAATTTTGTAATCTTAGGGAGGACTGTTATTGCGAAGTTTTTCTCCTCCAATGCTTCGAAAATTGCCACCCACATATTCTTTACTGCTACATTGTAGCGTTACATTCGCATAAATTTCTGCTACAATGGTTTTAGTCATATAAAACTCATCAAACAAGAGTGCACGTCAAGAATTGCATTGCCTATATCTTGTATGTTGAAATACTGGCTTCCACATCCGATCATAGCCGGTCCTCGTGGTGTAGTGGTAACCATATTTGCCTTCTAAACCTGGTTCAAACCGGCCAGGATCGATGGATTTTTTTCGGGCGTAAAAATCCAAAGTATGGCTTTCTTCGGAAGAGAAGTAAAGCTGTAGGTCCCATGTCGTACATTTACGGCACGATAAAGAACTTCAAGCCTGAAAGAAGAGACCTCTGAGCAAAATTTGTCTGCGTTTCGCGCCCTGAATTGAATGGGACGCTGATCACCAGAGATGTTAAAGAGCGTCCGTAAATAAACAAACAAATAAAAAAAAACATCCGATCATCGTGGTTCTGATTTCAAAGTAGACAAAAGAAAGTCGGTGTCATGTGGAAATGTCTGACTCCACAAAACTACATAGTCTCATACTGCGTTGTCGGTCCTGGTGGTGTAGTGGTTACCATACTTACCTCCATACTCACGGGTTCGAACCCGGCCAGGACCGATGGATTTTTCCGGCCGTAAAAATCCTAAGTATGGCTTCCTTCGGAAGGGAAGTAAAGCCGTGGGTCCCGTGTCGTACATTTACGGCACGAAAAAGAACCTCAAGCCTGAAGGAGAGGCCTCTGAGCAAAATTTGTCGGCCGTTTCAAGCCCTGAGTTGAATGGGACGCTGATGACCGGAGCTGTTAAAGAGCGTCCATAAATAAATCAATCAAAAAAAAAAAAAAAAATACTACGTTACAGAATATACTTATAAAATGAATTAAACATGAATTTAACTTCTAAGCTTCTGCAATACAAAATTCTGTCTTTGAATTCCTAAAATGCTTGCTTGGAAGATATTTAAATAAGTGTACACAAACCATAACCATAATTCTGATTCCTCGTTATTGAAAAATGAGTGCAAAGCAGCAGGGCATCCTGATTCTGAGAGGAAAAAGGGTTTTAAAGCAGGATATATTTTTACAAACCTATCGAGTGTAGGCACCTTGTGCTGCTGTAACCAGCACTTACTGATAAGAAGAAGAACAAACTTTGTATATAGGGGAAATAAAGTCTACTAAAAATAATTAAACAGAAAGTACCAAATATAAATGAAACCTATGAACAAGAAAAAGAATTTGAGGAGTTGAAGAGTTCCTCATATCCATCTGACTCAATGAAACACTTAGCCTTTAGTAATGATGACAGCAGAAACTCACTGCCACACCCATATAACAACAACAGCAGCATATTCGGTAGCATGTAGTTTTCTGACGATGCGAGGGCTGAAATATGGGCATAATGCATGCAATGTAATGGCGAGGAATTTGTTGAATATGTCAAGGACACAACAGTGGTGTTCTGAAAGATCTCGGCCTGACTCAGAGATGTCGCGGAGATGGCCAAACTACTATGATAATTTTTAAGTATCATTCTTTAGATCACATGTTGTAAAGTTACAAACGCGTAAGTGTAGGTAGCCATTTGTTTGTGACGATCGTGCAGACAAACTAGTGTTAACATTTTCAATAAAATAAACAAAACTGAAAAAAGAGCTGTGATAAAATACTTCGTTTTGAAGGGCTTAACCCCGACAAAAATATAAAAGGAAATAGATTCCACATTAAAGGATTCTTCTCCTTCGTTCTCGACGATTCGAAAGTGGGCTGCTGATGTTAAGCGTGGCCGTACATCCATTCAAGATGACGAGCGCTCAGGGCGTCCCAAGACTGCTACGACCGACGAGATTGTGACAAAAATTCACAATGCCGTATTCAACTATCGCCGATTGAAGGTACGCAAGTTGGTTGACATGACAAAGACATCGATAGGCCTTGTGCACTACACTTTACACGAAGCTTCCCCCCCCCCCGATGGGTACTGCGTTTGTTAACAATGGACAACAAAAAAACGCATTCGAATGAACATTTCGCAAAAGTTTTTGGACTTGCTTAAACTCACTTGCAATGAGTTTCTCCATAACAGTATATGAACATGGATTCATCACTACACGCCAGCGACGAAGCTACAGTCTAAATAGTGGGTGGCAACAGGTGAAAGTGCACCAAAGAAAGAAAAAAGTTTCCATCTGCACGAAAAGTCATGACCACGATTTTCTGGGATTCTCGCGATATTTGGTTTTACTACTGGACCGAGCGAAAGACGCTATTCAGACTAAACGTCCATACCTTGCGAAAAAGAAAGTTCTCTTTCATTACGATAATGCGCCTTCACACCAATCTGGGATTGCTGCTGCAAAATTGCATGACCTTCGCTTGCAAGTGCTTCCACATCCGCCATATTTGCCCGGATTTGGCTCCCAGCGATTACTTTTTGTTCCCAAACGCGAAGAAATGGCTGGGTGCACGAAGATTCACGTCAAATGACGAGGTTGAAGCTGGGACAAAAGCTTATTTTTTCACAGTTGGATAGATTTTATTTTATTGAGGGTATTAAAAAGTTAGAATTGGATTATTTGTATTGATTTACAAGTGACTATTTTGGGAAAAGAAAGAAAGAAAGAAAGAAAGAAAGAAAGAAAGAAAGAAAGAAAGAAAGAAAGAAAGGGGAAAAAAAAAACAATCTCTCAAATCTTGTGTTTCCTTGGTCAGGCCGAGAATTTTGAATGCCCTAGGTATATGTTTGTGATTTTTTTTATAAAATGTGTGGAGCTGATTCTAGTGGTGAAGTAAGGAGTTAATACTCCTCAAAAGTACCATATAGCTAAGTCCTGAGTATAATGCTTTATTTTTATATATTTTATGTGAATATTTAATTACAAAAGTGCATTTTCTTTTAATACTATTTATGTTTGCATTCCTTTCATTTTTTTAGTATGAAATGTTTTGTTCATTGATTTATTGTAATTTAGTTGGCTTGTTTTATGTCATTAATTTATTTGGATGAAGAAAAATAAAATATGTATGTATGTACAAGACTGAATGAGTGGAAGAAACCTTAAATCTGCCACTGTAAATAAATAATAAATAGTATTTGATAAACTCAAAATATTCAAACATTTTGTTAACTTTAAAAATTATTTTCTTATTTTCTTCATGTTTCTTTTGTTCGAAGGAAAACAGTGGTCTGAAAAAGACATTTTCTTTCTGCATTCACAAAAATATATGTTAATGCTACCAATATATTTATCAAAAGAAAACTATTCATAACTTCATGTTTTTGGTAACTTTTCTAATTCCTTTTCACTTTTCAATTCCATACAATCCTCTGATTTTAATTCTTAAAAAAGGGAAGAGAGTTAGATTCCTTTTTCTCTGAATTCCATACATTTCCGCTGTTTGTAAGTCATTAAAAAAAGGAGAGGAGAAGTGGACAATATACCTGGCAATGGGGATACACTTTTTTTTTTAATGGTTTAATATATTTTAATGTTATGAATAATATAATTATTATTCTTATTAGTTAGCCTGAACAGTTACAAGTGTACAATAAAGAATTATATACTTGTATGAAAACAGTAGCAAATAGATTCTTAAATGTTTGCTGACGAAATACTGCTAAAACATAAAGTTTCACAAACTTATTGATATGACATTTGAGATTACTTTAACATTTTAAAATACTTCATACTCTTTATTAAACTTTAAACTAAGTAGTTTCATTTTAAAAATTGCATGTGATTGCACAGTGAAGCTTAAAAATCTAATATTATCACTGTTGTAACTTCAAATTGCAACATTCTTATTGCTTTATGTTCCTAGTTAGCAGCATTTTCCCAGATAGTCTTGTATACTGAGCTGCAAGTGAATAACCACCATTTCAAGAGCTAAAATGTTAATTTTTTTGCTGCTCAACAATCATCTTCTGCCCTCTAACTGGGAGAGAAGGAGCTAGAGGAGGAAGATCTTGGTGTGAATTTCGCAGCTTCAGAGCTTGTAACTTCTTCTGCAGATCCATCAGCTTTATTGCAAAACCAAAATTAATTAAACATAGTTAACTAATTCTTTGCTAAAAACTAGATTGAAGATTTATATGACTTAAATGTATGGACATTAGTAGGCAAAAATCACTAAAATTTCTAAAATATATTTAGCCTAATTATGCAAAATGAATTCCACTACAAGCATACAAAATCTGCCGAGATGCAAAATAATTCATAAATAAGAGAATGACAGGATTATAATTAATAATAATTTACAATAGTTTTCATCAAAAGTAAGCCAAAAGATATATCAAACTTAAATTTAACAAAACTTGTAGTGGATATGTTTTTAAGGAATTAAAAATAAGGACTCTTGTATGCCATATATTTATAGAGTTATACTGTATACAAATAAGTATGAAAAGACAGTGAAAATCTGTGGCACCCATCTATATTACACAAGAACTAAAGACAATGTCCCAGTTGAAAGTTATCGCTAAAGCGCCATGATAAAGTACTAAGATTTATTCATAGGTGCCAAATTTTGTAAATTATTGCCAGAATTTTGAGTAACCCCAAACAGTTCAAAGCCTCCTTAGTTCCTTACCTGACTGAAAATCCCTGATACACTATACAAGAATTCAGAGATTAAAACAAACATGCCATACACAGAAATAACTACATATATGTAAATATTATACCACTCCAATTGTTGAGAAATTAAGTAGAATTGTTCTCTTGATTTCATAATATGATTGCTCAGTTATTTTTTAAAATACCATTTTAACAATGTACCTGCTTTTTTTGCACCATATACAGGCCAAAAATCTCTGACAGCACTCACTACAGTTTCTAATCATTGCACAACCAAATATTTTTTTGTTTGTCTTACAGTGTTTTCAACCTTGTAACTTTATGAATGTTGAATTTAATTAATTTGTAAATAGTTTGCACTATACTATAAATGGGTCATAGGGACTTTGTATTATTACTGTGCTATGAATTGTATTTTGATTTTATATGCATTTACTCTACCATATTAACTTCTTTTCTCCTTTTTCTTCATCTTCACATTGTAACATTTCTTTCTGTAGTTTGTGTGCCACAAAACTAGAGTCCATTTATATCAAAATATTGCAATTCAGTAAAGAAGTTTGCATTTTTCTTTGATAGTGCAATGTAGAGTAGGGGAATTTGTTGATTTGTTTTATTTACAGATGCTCTTTAACATCTCAGGTCATTAGCATCCCATTCAATTCTGGGTGTGAAATGGCCAACAAATTTTGCTCAGAGGCCTCTTCTTTCAGGCTTGAGGTTCTTTTTTCTTGCTGTAAATGTACGAACATGGGACCCACAGCTTTACTTCCCTTCCAAAGGAAACCATACTTGGGATTTTTAGCCTGAAAAAATCCTTTGATCCTGGCTGGGTTTAAACCCGTGATCTTGGGTTTACATGGCAAATATGGTTATACCACTACACCACCAGGACTGACAGTAGGAGAATGAAAATTAAAAATCTCCTTTTGAAAAATGATCGTATTCATGAAACATAATGAAAGGAACAATAACTGAATAAAACCACATCTATGATCTTACCGTTTGAATTTCAGTACACAATAGGCTCTGGTGGGTTCTGGGAGAAATTTCTGTATTCTTGGAATCTTTCCCAAGCTTCTGTAAGGAGTGGATGATTTCAGACATTTCTTGTTGTACATCTCTGTAACATATTTTGATAATGTTATATTCTCTTTTTCTGGCATTAGCTAAAGAACTTTATGATTCAGGTAATAACACCAACTTAAAAATTTTAATTTGTTCTGTTTAATCAGAAATCATATCATTGATCAAACTTGCTCACCATAGAACATACATAGAACATACCTCTAATTATAATTAAAATTTGTTAACAAATTCTATAGATGCCTATACTTGTGTATTTTAAAACTCTGTAAGTACATGATCAGTAAGGTATAATATCTAATAATTACCTGTTTCACATTTAAAAAGCTATTTTTTAAGCTTATTTCTTATTTAAGAATGTATATGGACTATTTGTTTTAACCTCAGATGATGGCATCAGGTGGCTCATGAAGCAACAAGAGGCATCACGCCCGTTCACGCAGCATAACTTGCTTCCCCCTGCCTTTGCCACCACCACTGCCAAAGCGAATTCATCAATTGACTTTAGAAGCTTGGCTAGGGGCACGTAATGATGCCTGTACAATCAACTCTCCCACCAATTGTAAGTTTGTAGTGTTTTTCTCTTTCTACAGGCAGCATAACGCAGCAGAAATTCACTACAGAATGAGAGCCGTGTGTACGGTCAAGGCATTAAGAGTGACAGCATGGTGCAAGAGTGGTGTAGGAAATTTAGAAATTGCCAAACAGATAAAGTTGGTCAGTGACAGAAGTATGTGGTAGGAGATGAACTTCAGTTCACAATTTACGAAGACTTTCTGTAAATTTCAAAGTCAACCTTGTACAACGGACCATTTTGTATGCTGAAAAATTTGTGTGCAATTTATACCCAAGAGGTTGACTAACAACCATAAGGAGTTGTGCATGGCATCAGGTTTAACATTTCTGCTGCATTGCAATGATGATGGAGAACAGTTTTGTTTTTGAAAACAATTATATGGCAGTTGATAAAATGTGAATTAGTTTCAACATTGAAGAAACTAAAAGCAGTCATAACAGTTCCCCAAAAGCTCAAAAGGTTTAAACACACAGCAACAAGAAGCTGATGATGAACAGTGTTTTGGGACCAGCAAAGTATGTTACTGGTTGACTTTATGGAACTGGGGACCACAGTGAATGCAGATGCATACTGTGGGACATTATGAAGACTACAAAGAGCTATATGAGACAAACAGAGAGGCATGCTGTCTTCAGGTATTTTCTTGTTTCATGACAAAGCCTGACCGCATTTGCTGCATCAATCCAAAAACTTATTGCTAAATTAAAATGGGAACTGTTTGATCTCAGAGGTGCTGCCAAGTGACTTCCACCCTTTCCTGGCTATAAATGAGTGGGGAAGGACAGTGCTTCTACTTGAATGAAGACCTTCAGGACACTATGTAGACCTGGTTGAACAGACACGAGTTAACGTTTTTTGCATAGGGTATTGGAAAACTGCTGCACCTGTATGACAAGTGTCTAAATCTTCAGATTGATTATGTTGATAAATAGCTTTTAGATGTACTTAACTTCTGTCAATTAAATCTTTTTGCTATTCACTCTGGTTTTGATTTTATGCCCCATCAACGGTTGAAAAAAATTGCCCTTATAATAAACAAATTAGAAATAGTACTAATATAAAATTTAATGCATGTTAATTCAGTCATGCTAAGAGATAGCTATAACTTCATAACACCTGTGTTTATGGAAGAATTCCAGTATTATTGCTTTCTTAAAATATAATTTTAAGTTAATAAGAGTTTTAAAGTACAGTGTAGCTGACCATACCACTGTAGTACAGAAAATAATATAGTTTTTCTTATCAAAGACACATACTGTGTGTTCAGATTTATTTGGATTTTACTGCCACTCAGTATAAATGGATGATATAATTGCTAGTCAGCACACCTTGCATTGAAGAGGTGATGAAAGGTATTGGTTTCAAGAATAAGATACGGTAAAACATAGCAAATGGTTAAAGAATTAACTAAATGCATTTTGTAAATACTGATGTATCGCTTGTTTATTTTTCATTTGCTAATGGGCAAGAAAGGAATTATTATTGTTTTGAGCTGAGTGGTGTCAACAACACAAGATCATGAGCTTTAACAATCTAGATTGACATCAAATGAAGAGGCAGGATTCTATCTGCTTAACCTGAATTGTAACTGGAATAGCTATATTTTGTTTATGCCCATTAATAATGCAGACTATCATAGTTATTTCTGTGTTTGTTTAAATAGTGTTAAATGTTTATTTTTTTCGTTGAGGTATTACAAGCAAAGAAGCATTTTGGATCTAAGTTTAGGATACCTCTCTGGCATTTTCCGTTTATGAGTACCAAGGAAAATCTCTAAAAATCCCATTCAGAAAGAATGGTCATAGCAGGAATTGAACCCCAGAACTTCTGCACAAGAATTAAATCTGTCGTCTAACACTCTTCATGCTTCACCAACCTTAAAAATATTTGGTACGAGTTTCAAAGATACGTTATATCCATCTTTGGCTGTGAATGACTGGTATAAAAATGCTTTTGATGGAGATAACATATCTTTGAAACCGGTACCGAATATTTTTAAGGTTAGTGGAGTATGAGGAGTGTTAGATGACAGATTTAATTCATGTGAGCTTCACTGTGTTAGTTCCATATGAAAAATTCTCTATTATATTCTCTACTCTATTTTTGTATTCTTCCTGGTCTAAATACAAAAATAGAGTAGAGAATATATTAACGGGAGAAGCCTATACACCAATAGAAAAGAATCCACTCAACCGATGAACAAAAAACTTGACTAAAACATTAAACAAAGTGAATATACTGTCCACTACAGAAAAAATGAAAATCACACAGAGCAACCCAGTAATACCCAGACTTTATGCACTTCCAAAAATACACAAAAATGATAACAGCATGAGACAAATAATAAATAACATAAACTCACCCACATATCAACTAGCAAAAAGAGTGATCAACATTTTCAATTCGTTTAAAAAATTCCAAAGCTTAAACATTAAAAATTCATTTGAACTAGTTGAAAAACTTAAACATAGCAAAATAAAAACTGGTGATATAATGGTGTTATTCGACGTGAAAGCCTTATTTCCTAGCATTCCAATAGAAAACTTGATGAAAATTTTAAGAAAATGGTTAACATCTATGAACTTAAAATCAGAAGAAGTAGAAGATTTGCTGAAACTAACCGATATTTGCATCCAACAAAACTTCTTCTGTTTCAATAAAAAATATTACCAACAAGTTTCTGGCCTAGCTATGGGAAACCCTTTGTCGCCATTTCTGGTAGATCTTTTCATGAGTTCCTTCGAAGTACATATCACCAAAGCCTTCCCGTTAATCTTCAAGACATGGCATAGATATGTGGACGACATATTTGCAATAATACCAAAAAAACATTCTATGGATGCATTAAAACTCCTTAACTTACAACACAAATCTATACAGTTTACCACCAAAGAAAAGAGAATTGGATGTCTCCCATTCCTAGATTTAAAAATAATAAGAAATGCAAACACTCTTAGCTTTGGAATTCACAGGAAACAAACACACACAGAAAATTACACAAAAATGATAGTTATAACCTCATCCTACATAAATATGCAGTGTTTCACAGTTTAGCACACAGACTAATCAACATTCCATTGACTGAAACCCAGTATAAAATGGTACACCAACACATAATGAAGACGGCTATAACCAACGGTTTCAACACAGACTCAATAACAAAAATCATCATTGGGAAAACGAAAAGAAATTTAGAAATTCGAAGAAAAGAACACTTTAGGAACATTAGGTTCAAAAAATCAGCAATAGCAGTTCATTTTTGCAACAAAAATCATGAAATAAAACCAGAAATGAAATTACTGAAACAAGTTCACAACCCAAAAGAACTATCCATGTGGGAGAGAATTTTCATTTTAAAAAATAAGAAGAATTTAATGAATTTTGATTTTCCGCCATTGGATGAACTCAGCAAGTTTCTACTAGAACCACAAGATACCACCACAGAAGTGAAGGGGCATCCATCCCCCATTTTGAACAATGGCATTCAGTCAACAGCAGCTGATGATGGGAGGAACCTCTCCCGAAACTAGCCCAAAGTTTTAAAAAAGTAAGTGGAGTTAGTGTTAACAACTCGAACACATTAATGTAGGATACTTAGGTAGGTATTTATTCCTCAATTTTTTTCCTCACATTGAAAAGTTGCATGTAGATTAATGCTAATTTCCAATAGACTCCCTGCTCATTTGAGTCAAAATTAATTTTAATTTCATTCACCATCCTGAAGAGCTATGAGATAACATGTATTGGCTACCACTTTCACCATTACCACTGTGAGGGCCCCACAGACCCTGCGATATGGGGAAGCCAAGGTCCTAGGAGGCCAACTGCCTGAAAAAAAATAAAAAAATTGAAAATAAAAATCAGGATAAAAAAAGGGGGTAATTTAAAAATGTTGTCACATGGAAGGGGGAGGGAAGGAATAGATATGCAAAGTAGTAAAAGAAAAAGAGTTTTCGACTTTCAGTGAACTTGCCGGTAAGTGTTAACAATCAGTAAACTGAATATTGAAAATTAACACAAGCCTTTGGTTTGTCACTGCACCTCAGGCCGCCAACAATACATATTTAGGTTGCATTCATGAGCAATGAAAATATTGGTTTATTTTTCTGTTGCTTCAGTATTATTGAGTGTTATTACATCAAATATTACATCAAATCTAGTATGATGGTAGAAGTGAAACATAGTACCTGATTCAGGAATCATGTTGCTTACAATATTAGACTAAAATAGTCTAGTTCTAATAATTAAATTTTTATGTTTTATGTTTAATCCCCTTTATTTTTTTTTTCTTTCTTTTTGAAATGAAACCACTTAAAACAGTTATGAACATCTGAGTGGTGCACAAAAAGTGAAAATAGATTCTTTCTTCAATATTAATTGAGAAATAATAAATGAAAATTATAATAGCCCCTGTTCTAGTAGATCATCTGTTTCTCTAAGAACAAATGACACTAATGGAAATTCAAGCAGTGGTAGTAAAGTGAGGAATATTAGTGGTGAAGATGAAGAATGTGTGGATCTTTGATACTAGTAAAAAGTCTGATATTTTTCTACTGAAATGGAGAATGGAAGTAATATCTTTAGTAGTTCTTTTTATGATACTAGTAATAGATAGGACTTTCTTACTGATTGTGCTAATTTTCCAGTTATTTTAAATAACAACACAAAGGCATGAGCCTTGCAAACTGCAAGGTCTAATGCACACCTCAAATTTGAAACTTAAAATAATGAAAAAAGATTTTGACATATTGTTGTACTGTGTCTTTAAAGAAAAGCCAGTCCGTTTCATAAAATGATCAGAACATAGAATTTAGTGAACTATTGTTACATCTTGGAGCACATAGGACAAAATCCATCACTCGTGCTGTTGCCAGGACAGTTGACATAGATCAAAGAAGGAAAGGTTAGGTATTTCTTATGCTGTCACTAGTCCAGGTTGCCCATTCTTCTTCCTTTCATGTATGAATTCTGAAACTTATTTTCAATATCAGGATATCTTTCTTTGCAAGGACCAGTGAATTTCATCCTATTAGCTTTAGTTGCAAGCAATGGCAATTTCTGTTACTGACATAAGCGAATGTTGCTCTCAGTTACATTGAACTTTCTTCCTGCCTTTCTATTAGTTTTATATAATGTTAATTCAAAGGTGTGGGAAGTGAATTGCAATAAAGGGTAACTCTATTGAAAGGTGAAATATAGTTTTTGTCTTTATCATACCTAGAAAATGGTTAGGCCAGAAACTTTTGAACCTACCCTCGTACATTGAATCTAATTTTAAATGACGCTGTTAGAAATGTATCTGAAAATAAGATGCTACTTGAAATAGTTAAGAGCATTAACTTCTTCCTCTCAAAAAGCTTTGTTCTACACTTTTTTCAAGATTGGACTCAAATAAAAGCTCTAATTCAGATGTTATGAAGACACTAGCTGTAATAGTGTTGGAATCAAAAAATATCAATGACTGTAACGAAATCAGTGCTCTTAAAATATAAACACCTCCACTGGTGGCCAGGTCGTTTAGGTGCAGACTTGTGAGAGGGAGATTTGAGGTTTGAATCCCATTAGGACTGTCCTCCCTGACTGAGATTTTTTCAGAATGAGAATGAGTAGTGTTTAATGCCCGTTTTTGCTACAAAGGCACCACAGGGGATGGGCAGTGATGATACATGAGATGAAATGGTATATTGGGAAAGAATTTATTTTTTAAGGAAGGAAATGTTCCAGGCCTAAGTTTAGGGTACCTCCCCGGCATTTGCCATTTATGAGGACTGAGGAAGACCTGGAAAAAACCTCAGTCAGGGAGGACGGTCCTGGCAGGATTCGAAACCCAGATCTCCTGCTTACGAGTCCACGCCTTAACGATCTCAGCCACCCATGGCAGTAGGTTTTTCAAGTTTTCCTCAGTCCTCATAAATGGCAAATGCCAGGGAGGTACCCTAAACTTAGGCCTGGAACATTTCCTTCCTTAAAAAATCCTTTCCCAATATATCATTTCATCTCATATATCATTAGTGTTCACCACTTGTGATGCCTCAGTAGTAAAAACAGGCATTAAATGCCATTAAAAAAAAAAATACAAATGAAACAGTTTAATTTGCTTTTCAGTTGTCCTGCATTTCAAAATATTTAAAACTATTAATTTGATGTTAAAATTGTTGCAATCTAACGACCTTGATCTTTCCTGATATTCAATGTTACTCCAAATTGGTACAAAATTTTACTAAATGACTACAGAAATAATTTCCAAGAAGCATTGTTGTCCAGCATGTTTCTTCTTCTTTCTTCTTCAATGGGAAGTTGATGCCAAATTTGAAAACAATAGATACCACAAAACTAAGAGGCATTTAGATAAACTGGCTCAAGATGAATGTCTGTTAATTCCTGAAAAAATATTTTCAAGTAAATGTGTTTTATATGTCATTAGATACCATTAATTGTTAATCAAATTAAAATTAGGTTCAACTCTATGAAATGTTTAAGTGATCTGTTCACAGTGTACTCACCCTACAGCTTCTGTCTATTGCAAAAGACAAATAATTGCATACTAAAGAACAACATTTATCAATCCAGTATGTTGAAGACTTAATAGAAGACTTCTCATTTCAGTTGCAGTGCTTCAAAAGTGCATTAAATAACAAGATAAATGACAAAATGTCTGTTCGAAAACTGAACATTTCTTAGTAATGGAAAATTACTCTAAATTAAGTATACCAGGCGTTTGCACTGCTTCATTTTATTTCTCTCTTTCCTTCTAACAGTTGCGGCAACTTGGCGATCCTTTTCAAAATTAAAACTAATAAAAAATATAGTTAAGTAGCACCATGTCACAAGCACGATTAAGTGGACTCATTATTTTAAGTATCAAGTGTGAGAGAATGCAAAGAATTAATATGAGTGAAGTAGTGAAAACTTTTGCCTTAAAGAATACTTAACATCTTTGCCTCTCCAAATGATCCTTAAGGATTCTACATATTACAGTCTGCCTGTGCCAGATTTTGTGTTCAATGTATCTAGCATTTAGGATATAATATTACTTTATTTCCTAATCTCCTACACCACCACTTATAATAATAATAATAATAATAATAATAATAATAATAATAATAATAATAATAATAATAATAATAATAATAATAATAATAACAACAACAACAACAACAATAACAACAACAATACAGGAAAATTTTGATATTTTTGGAACACATGCTACTGAATCCATATGCTTGAACATGAATCCTTTTGTTAAGGAAGGCGTAACTTTCTCTATTACACCACTGCCACTGCCACCACCACTGCTACTGTTGACCATTTTTCAATAGTGTATCTTATACCTTACAGCTTTTTGTTCCTGAGCTTTCTTTTGTCTCTGTCTTGCCCGTGCAGGATTAACATCACCATTTCTTGATAGCATTACCATGAAATCAGGATCAGTTCCAAAAGGTGGTTCACTAACTGTACCTGAAAATACATTTTTGTACATTGCTATGAAAAATTTCAGTTCTACTGTGTTCTCTTTTTTATTTCATTATATAACTGCTCCACTATATAAACACACTGCTCAAGGAATTCTTATAATGTATGATAAAGGATATTTTTTTTCAGGCTAATACAGAAACAATGTGTACTACATATATGGATGAAACAAACAAAAAATACTAGAAAATAAATTATGGATCATAAAACAGGGAGTTTAGATAATCATCTTACAAACAATTATGTTTTTTGGTTCTGTCAAGATTGGTTGTCTAGAGCACATTATATATTTAAAAATTATATCAGCATTATATATCCTAAGAATTGATTTGATCTAATAAAATAATCCCTTATGAACAGATCACAAAATGTTAAAATAACATTCACATGGAAAAATACAAAAAGTCACTTCTCATCCAGCCTAGGTACAAAAAATGTTCCTCAAAGTCATTTTTCAAACTGTTCCTGTTCATCATTTACACCAGTCACTCCAATTTATCACCAAGTAAATTTATCACAAATGCAGATTGAGCAGTCACTATTAAATACATAAGATTTGCATACATTGACTTTCTGTAATATCAGTCAGAGTGTAATATTTTTACTGACAAACTTTCATATAAATACAAGTAAAATTAATGATATGATTTTTCAAACAATGGAAGCAAATTTATGATGAATTTATTAATTGAAAATGACCAAATCACACAGGTAAAAGCAACAAACTTTACAGTCATTATAATTTATGATAATCATATATTGGATAAGCATATTAGTATCATTGTAATGAGATCATATCTGGTTTGTATCTACTGAGCAGAATGGCTAAATGGAGCTGTAATAACATGCTTAAAACAATTTATTATACCTAAACTTAGGTATTCATTTTTTTTAAAATTTTTTTATTTTTACACTAAACTCCATTCCCTTACATAAAAGTAAGACGTGTTTCAGGAGAATCTCTCCCATCTTCAGTTGCTCGCTGAACCGCCGTTACTCGAAACGATGGCTGGACAAACGGATGTTCCTGTGGTGGCCTCTGTTGGTTGAAGTAGGAAGTTGCTGAGTTCATCCATAAGAGGAAACTCAAAATTCATTAGGTTTTCTCTATTTTTTAATATGAAAATTTTTTCCCAAGTGGATAACTCCAATGGGTCGTGAAGATGTTTCAGCAGTTTTATTTCATGGTTTTTGGTCCAAAAGTGAGCTGCTACTGCTGATTTATCCACCTGTTTAAACCGAAAATTCCTACAATGTTCTTTCCTCCGAATTTCCAAATGTCTTTTTGTTTTGCCTATGTAACTCTGTTCACAATCTGCACATTTTACTTCATAAATTCCTGATTTCTGTTCTGTTGGTATGGAGTCTTTTACTGTGCAACCTAATAAATTCTTGATGTTGCATCTGTTCTTTGGGGCTAACATTATCCCATGTTCTTTGAAGATTTTCTTGAACTTGTTGGGGTAAATTGGATGGTAGGTGAAACTTTTGAATTTGTATTCTTCTTTTGTGTTTTTAAGTGTGGAAACTTCCCTTATCCCTTTTTGTCTTTTACATTTATTGATAATTTTTAACATTGTGTCTTTGTTGAAACCATTGATTATAGCTGTCTTTATTATTTGTTTGTATTCTATTTTGTACTCTGCTTCTGTGAGTGGAGTATTCATCAATCTGTGTGCCAAACTGTGAAAACCTGCATATTTATGTGGAATGGGGTTATAACTCTTATTTTTATTAGTTATCTGTGTGTGTTTCTTTTCTGTAAATTCCAAAATTCAAAAAAATCTCCATTTCTTATAATTTCTAAATCTAGAAATGGTAGCCACCCATTTCTTTCTTCTTCTATAGTAAATTGTATGGATTCATGTTGCAAATTAAGAAGTTTCAGGGCATCTATTCAGTGTTTCTTTGGTATTATTGCAAAAATGTCATCCACATACCTATACCATGACTAGAAAATTAAAGGGAAGGCTTTTGTGATGTGTATTTCAAATGAGCTCATGAATAACTCTGCAAGCAACTGAAGAGGGAGAGATTCTCCCGAAACGCATCTTACTTTTGTGTAAGTGAATGGAGTTTAATGTAAAAAATAAAAAAGAGTTTCCCATAGCTAGACCTGAAACTTGTTGGTAATATTTTTTGTTGAAGCTGAAGTAATTTTATCTAATGCAAATATTAGTAAGTTTTAATAAGTTTTCTATTTCTTCTGTTTTTAAATTTATTGATGTTAACCATTTCTCCAGTATAATCATAAGTTTCTCTATAGGTATGCTTGGGAATAAGGGTTTTACATCAAATGAAACCATTATATTTCCAGCCGTATGTCTGCTATTTTCAAGTTTTTTGACTCGGTCAACTGAATTTTTATTTGATCAATTTTTTGCTACCTGGTATGTGGGTGAATTGATATTATTTATTATTGGTCTCATGCTGTTATCATTTTTATGTATTTTAGATAGTTAATAAAACCTGGGTAGTACTGGATTACTCTGTGTGATATTCTGGTTTTCAGTAGTGGATAGTGTTTTGACTTCATTTAATGTTTTGTTTAACATTTTATTGCAGTTATATTGCCACTTCATTGTCAACAGCTTTGTAAGTATAAAATTTATTATAAGTTTTATTACTATAAGCCTATTCAAAATTATTGTCAGAGCTTTACTAATTTTGTTAGACCATGTATTAAACTTACTATTGTACTTGAACTAGATGAGAGAAAATCTGAAAGTTTTGTTTCATAATAGTCAGCATTGTGATTGTCTGCCAGATAGTAGGTATTGCAAAATGGCATCTGATAATAGTAAGAAATCATTGGTATTTCATCAAAATTAGTCTGCCATCATTGTTTAGCAGTGTTTCAGTACAAAAATGGGAAGGATTCATCATTCAACAATTTCACTTGCAGGTGGTATATCCAATTTCAGGAGACAAGTTGTTTTAAGGGAAGCTTCTGTCCATCATGTCAAAAGAAAAAGTGACCCAGATTAGAGAGGCTTTCCAGAAAAGTCCTAGAAAGCCAACCATACATGGAACTGGACACACCACAATTGATACTGTGGTACTTATGACACAATTAACAAGGTGCTCAAGAATACTTAACAGTTGATTGTATAATCAAATGAAAATGTTTTGCATTGAAATAATAGAACCTTGAAAATTGCCTTTGTGTTAGATTGGTTTTGATGATGAAGTCACCTTCAATTTGTGTGAAAAATTTAATAGACTGAATTAGGGAACAAAATCCCTAAGCTCACATTGAATTTGAACATGGCTTAAAATGTTCTTATTGGGTTTGTATGGTGAAATTTTTTCTTTTTTTTTTTTTTTTTTTTAGTAGTGTTTAACGCCCGTTTTCACTACTGAGGCACCACAGGCAGTGGACACTGGTGATACATGAGATGAAATGATAAATTGGGAAAGGATATTTTTTTTTTTTTTAAGGAAGGAAGCGTTCCAGGCCTAAGTTTAGGTACCTCCCCGGCATTTGCCAGTTATGAAGACTGAGGAAAACCTGGAAAAAACCCCAGTCAGGGAGGACGGTCCTGGCGGGATTCGAACCGCAGACCTCCCGCTCACGAGTCCGTGCCTTAACGACCTCGGCCACCCGTGGCGGTGAAATTTTTTCTGTTGTATTTCAAATCCTTATAGGAAGAAAATGTTTCCTCCACACAGCATGAAGTTATCAATTCAATGAAACTACTGCTGCCAGATCCCATGGTAAATCATTTGTAATTTGCTACCCCTGGAGAACTACAGATACATTTTTTATCATTGCAAATCCTGAGTTTTGCTGCAGAATCTTGGTGAACTTCAATGGACAGGCTGCCCCACTGGCCCTGGCATTTATTTCTTTGAAATTGTTTCAATGACTTCCCATTGAATCTTTTAGTGGTAAAGAAGCAGATTCCAAGCACTGAATAACTGCATGAAGAACACTAAAATTGACCTTAATAAAGGCAAGTGAAGCGATGCTAGTGTCTTGTCTATGGAGACTGCATTATTGATATAACATATGTCTAGAACACTTTACATTTTCAAAATGATCAGCTTAGAAACTCACTGCCATCAGCCAAGTTCCCCAGTGGATAATGATGGGTTCTGGTGGAAGAGATGTGTGTAGTACCTAGCATTTCTTTAAAAACATAAATATGGCTGGGAACTTGCAGAAAGAGTTTCTTCACAAATTAAATAGCATTATTCATTTTTGGAAAATTATTCCTAACCTCTTCAGCCAATTGATGTAAGCTGAGAGCAAGATGTGTAATATGAAGCATATTAGGGTAGAAACTTTTCAGTGTCTCTCCTGCCTTGACAGAAGCTATCTTCATTTTCTGCTGGTCAGAGGCAGATGACATCTCTGATGGAGCAGGATATATTGCTGTGGTTTGTTTTGTCCAGCATCTTGCATAATACAAAGTGGCATTTACCAGATTCTGTAGGGTCTAACTTACCCATCATGACATTAGTAATGAAATGACTTACAGCTTCAATGATCTCTGAAAGTCAGATGTTACAATCCTGATAAATTCAATCTTTTCGTGGTATAATTGTAGCAAATAGTCTTTCCTTAAAAGTGAGTTATCTGGTGTTTTTCAGTCACCAATTTTCTGAAGAAGTTTAATAAATATTGGGTTCTCTAGCACATGCCATGGCACATTTGCTGGTACTAGCAGCTTACATAAACTGCCTTTTGAAGAGTCAGAAAAATCTAAAATTAGTGTTAGAACTGGAATCTCATTTTCCTCCCAATGCTGCTTACATACCCTGCAGACTCTTTATGTTGTGGAAAATGGATTTTTGGACACAGTTCACCTGCTTTTGGCAGACCTGACAAAACATAATTTTACTATATGTGGTAAAATTTGGATCACTGCCAATCCACTGGTGAATGAACCAGCTTTTAGAACACATTACTTTGGTACCTTGCTACACTAAGTACTGTTAATAACTGCAAGTGTTAGTTTCTGAAGAATGCCTTTAGTTAGCTTCTAAAACTTCTGTTCATTAATGATTTCCTTTATTGCAACAATATGACAATGAAACAGTACATTGTAATGGTAAAAGAAACATTAAATGCAATATTTTCTCTTTGAAATGTAACAATGAGGAAGATGCACTATGTTAGCTAATGTTTTAAAATTAACTTTTAGTGAAACATAACATAATATCTTAACATGTATTTTTAATTTGTTAGGTATTTTATTATTGTATAATTTATTATTTTTAAAAAAAAGAACAGTTTTATTCATTGTTAGGTTTTAGCATCTTAAGTAGCCAGTTTTAGGTTTTATAAGATTTGAGTACGTAATTACCATTACAATGAAATGGATAATTGTGGAAGTATTACAGCTAACTAGCAAGGAAAAAAATAGTTTAAAACCTAAGAATCTAGAGCAAATCAACTACTGCAGTACAATTAATTCAGTTACATAACAGAATGCAAGAATACTATAAGGTGGTATCCAGAATATTCGAGACTGGTGGTCAAAACTTACTTTGAGATTAATGACCGCCGTCACCCTCAAAGAAGTTCCCTTCCACACGTATACATCGGTCCCAGCGATTGTACCATTTTCCAAGTGCATCTTGGAAGTCATGTTGTTTGGGGCTGTTTAGCACAGACGGCGTTTCTTCTTGAATCCTCTCAATTGTGACGAACCGACGTGCTTTCAACTTCATTTTCAGTTTGGGGAATAGAGCAAAGTCGCAGGGTGCCAAATCAGGCAGGCGAGTACGGTGGGTGGGGAACAACCGTCATGCTGTTTTTCGTCAAAAAGCTCCTGGTGAACAAGGAATTGTGATGTCGCCAAAGTTCGGGCCGTCGTCTCCGCACATTTTCACGAGTCATCGCAAAACGTCACAGTAGTACGTGGAATTCACTGTTTGATTTGGTGGGACGAATTCTTTGTGCACAATCCCCTTGGTATCAAAGAAAATGAGGAGCATGGTCTTGACTTTGCCCTTCACTTGTCTCGCTTTTTTGGTCTTGGTGAGTTCGGGCTCTTCCACTGGAAGGATTGTTGTTTTGTCTCAGAGTCATAAGCGTACATCCAGCTCTCGTCGCCGGTGATGACCCTGGACAAGAAGGTTGGGTCATCGGATACGGCCCGTCGAAGCTCCGTGCAAACTTCAACACGCTGCGCCTTCTGATCAGCAGTCAGGATCCTGGCACAAATTTTGTAGCGACAAGATGCATGCCCAATCCATCAGTTAATTCGCTGGCATGTCCCATAACCAATTCCCACTTCATGAGCAAGGTCTTCAATGGTTCGACCTCGATACTCACGAACGGAGTGTTGAACTTTAGCAATAATGTCAGACGTTATGCTGCTGACGGCCCTACCTGTGTGAGCATCGTCTTCAATAGCTGTACGGCCGGCCCTGAACCAAGCATGCCACTCAAACACTGGTGTACGGCTCATGCTTTGTCCTCCAAATACTCATTGAATCATTGCGAGAGTCTCCGTAGCATTTTCCCCGAGATTTGCACAGAATTTGATGCACACTCTATTCTAATCTTGGCTCCATTGTAAAATCACCACACACTACATGCAGAATATCATGAAAAGTACTATAGAATCTCAACACATCTACATGAAACTTTAAACACTCACTCATCAGATGTGCTAGTGTTGACACCTAGCGGTAGAAGACTCTACTGCAACTACTGTCAAGATGGCAGCACCAGTCCCAAATATTGTGAATACCATCTCATATTTTAAAAAAAGCATAAGCATAAGAGAAAATTGGAAATCTGTGAAATGAAAATTTTCTAGAGTTATGCTAGCCTCATATTATATAAATAAAGACATTTGTGACAAGTTACATATATTCAATCTCGTTAACCTACAACAGCAAGAGTAGAAGTTACAAACATATATATTGCATGGAGAATCAAAGACTTCCTGAAATACTTCTTAATTATAATCCTACTGGTATAAGAAGAGTTGGGAGACCAAGAATCTGCTAGATAGATGGCATAGCTCTTTAAAGCCGAAACAGGCTATAAGGCCTATACCTTGTTGATGAGAAAAGAAATCATAGATTTATAATGTTTAAATTAATTATCAGCATCCTTCAGTCTTGACATCTCAAAAGACTAATTTTTACTGCATCTGTTATTATTGATAGTGCAATTTATCATCATTACTATTATTTATTTATTTATAAGGTATAATAGGAACCAAGCAAAATTGTAATAGTACTTTTTTAAGAAAATATATCAATAGCAATTTTAATTTCTACTAGGTATGATGCAGTGAATTACAATAGACAAGGAGCATAGCATTTTAACAAAAATGATACCTGAATCATCCTTTAATGTTTGCTGTTGTATATCAGGAAAAAATAATGTCTGTGTCAGATTGGATCATTTATGATATTGCTTAGCCAGAGACAAGGGCACACAGTGAGAACTGAGCACTTCAAACAAAATGTCCTGCTGCAAGTGAAGCAAAACCCTTCTTAAGTATTCATAAATGACTCACATGAATGTTTCAGATGTACAACAAAATGTATACTTTGAGTAGTCATTATATGTGAAAAATACATATCTGCCAGTTTTAAAAAAAACCAGTAGGAAAATATGGTATTAGAAAAAAGCATTTGTTTTAGTGTACTTTTGAAGCTCTCAAAGTTTGTCAGTTTAATTTTTTTCCATTCTGTATAATTAGAATAAATTATGAAATAATATTTGTATTACAAATTTAGGACACTTAATATTTTTCTGTAATTGTTGCTACTGAAGTTACTTTGATTGTTATGATTCAGTTACTTAATTTGTTTAATTTTGCAATATTTTTGTATTCATAAATTGTTTAAAGAAAAAGATTAAGTTAAGAGATTTTGAAAAACTTAATTATCTTAACAGTAGTTAGCAGTAGTAATCAAAAAGATATTTGATTATGGACAATTCTGTTATATGATTAACTCACCTATGTGTTAGGATTTAAAAATAACTTTTCAGAAAGATCAAGAAAAAAAATGAAGATGGTATAGTTGAGGGAAAGGTGGAGAAAGAGAAGTGGACTGGCAATTTTGACGTTTACTGACACCATCAAAAAGAAAATTTTAAATTAACCTGCATCTGGTGTTAAACATAAATGTTTTATATTCTCCTAGCCTTAAAGTGTAATTTTCAGTATATTACTTTCATGGACAGTCACTTGACAGAATAAAACATATGATGAACATGAAAGATGGTATCAGACAAAAATATATTTTTCAGCTGATATAAACAGCGGCATTCGAATTAAGACAAACCAGAAGAGTATCAATATAAGTGAAGTAGGTAGAGTATGTTTCTAAATTTCATTCTCTGTAAAGTGTAAACATACCTCTTTGTTTGCTGCAGAATACACTATTTCTTCTCCATTTTTTTAAAGTCTCTTCATCTCTAAAAAATAAAAAAAAGATGCATCTTAAAGATAATATTCTGTTGCTAACACAGTGCATGAAATCTATCTTTTAAATAAGATTGGGAGGAGAAAAAAAAAGTTTGTTCTGCATATAATTATATTGTTTAATTCAAAATTGTAATACTTACTTCCATCTCTGTATAATAGTGTATTGTCTTTCCATCAACTCTTTGATTTTTGCGATTATTTGTTCCCTCAGCAAAACATTCTGTATTTTTACTTCCATTCTGTTCCTGGAAAATGTATTTTTACAAGATTACATAGGAAACCATTTAAATTTTAAAATCCCATTTTATAATTGTTTATAGAGGCATTTAAGAATTTAGGGGCATTCAAGAAAATTACTGCTATGAACAACATTTCATTCACCTTATATAGTTCAGGACTGCCTGAGTCATCTACATGATTCAGCTGCCAGGAAAAAATAAGGCAGCAGATTTGCTTCTTGCTTAGATCAAGCTGTTTGTGTAGGTTTTCCACATTTGAGTTAGTAAAGGAATTAGCAATATGTGGGGCATCTTACTGCATGACTTGATATGTACCACCAAAAAGTAGTAGTAGTAGTGGTGGTAGTTTTTTTTTGTTTTAATTTATTTATTTACGAACGCTCTTTAACATCTCAGGTCATCAGCGTTCCATTCTATTCAGGGCATGAAATGGCCAACAGATTTTGCTCAGAGGCCTCTTTCAGGCTTGAGGTTCTTTTTCTTGCTGTAAATGTACAACACGGGACCCACGGCTTTACTTCCCTTCTGAAGGAACATACTTAGGATTTTTACGCCCTAAAAATCCATCGATCCTGGCTGGGTTTGAACCCATGATCTTGGGTTTAGAAGGCTAGTATGGTAACCACTATACCACTAGGACGGACATGTGGTGTTAGTGGTAGTGGTGGTGGTAGTGATGTGATAGTAGTAGTAAATGTAATTTATATTACGCACTATTTATGTAATACATAAATAGTGTGTAACATAATAGCCAATTATAATTTACATATTCTTCAATATCATAGTAAACCTTATCTATAAGGAAATGAAATAAGTATTTCATAAATTTATTATATCCATTGCAATTTTTAATATTATCAGGAAGTTTATTATATAATTTTATTCCAGCTAGGCATCTTCCCATACAGCTGTAATTATGTCTGGGGAGTGCAAGGTCATCTTTACTTCTAATATTGTGGACACAATGACATTACTACAGTTTGTATTGACGAGAAACTTATACTTGACTAAATGCAAAATAACTCTATATTGTATACCAACAGAATAGAGTAAGTATTTTTAGTTGTCTGAACATATTTCTACAAGATTGAGTTTGTTTCAAATTACCCAAATACCACACAGCCCTTTTTTGAATATGAATATTTTATTTTGATTAAAAGTTCAAAAGAAAAAGAAGAAAACGTTACACATCCAAACAAACAAATAATAAAAATTAATACATGTGCATATATACAAAATAAAATTTACAGTCATCCAGTGAATATAAACATCTATTTATTAAATATTTTTTAACTGATACTTAAATTTAGATATTTCTACATTTCTACATCTGCTGGTGGTTTATTGTATAAAAAGGTACCCATTATAGTTGTATCCTTACAAACTATTTGTTTGTTATAAGCATATCTTTGATAATAATCTCACTGTTTCTTGTATTATAGCTATAAATATGATTAGTTTTATATATCTCTTTATTTCATACAAAGGAAAATAGCAATTCCTGTTCTTTAAATTATTTCTTTTAAGATGGTCTGTATTTTAATTTAGAAATTAACCTGATACACTTTTTCTGTTTTTTTTTTTTGATTGTTTATTTAAGGACGCTCTTTAACAGCTCAGGTCATCAGCATCCCATTCAACTCAGGGCATGAAACGGCTGACAAATTTTGCTCAGAGGCCTCTCTTTCAGGCTTGAGGTTCTTTATCGGGCCGTAAATGTACGAACAAATAATCTATTCTTGTGTACTTTTGCTGCACTTTCCATTGTTCAGTACCATAAAGTAAATGAAGGTAAATTATATCATAAAAATAATTTTTAACTCTTTATTACCAAATACATCTTCAGAAAATCTCAAAAAGTAAGTTTGATTTACTAATTTTATACAAAATATCATCTCTATGTTTCATCCATGTTAATTTAATCTTCCTTCATTTCTAAAAACTTATTTGCATCTATATGCTCAAAATTTTTATTTAATCATGTATAAGTCCACCAAAATATTTTTAAAAGATCAAATTTCATAAATATTGTTTTATAAAATATTATAAGATTTGCTTTGACTCCGGGAGATAGTGTCCATTATAGAGACTTATTACAATCTCCACAGAAGTTTACAGTTGTGTCATCTGCATAAGAAATAATGATGATGATGATTATACACAAGTAAATATAAATTAATCACAAATAATCCAAAAATAGCAAGTATATATGGCTTACCAAAAATTCACAAACCAATAATGAGCATGAGACCAATCATAAACAATATTAACACCCCCACATATTTCCTCGCAAAGTGGCTATCAGATAGATTCAATGAATTACCACAGTTCAAAAACAGAAGCATAAATAATTCTATTCAATTAATTGAAGAAATAAAAGATATTAGATTATTACCTACAGATACACTAGTGTCATTTGATGTGATTTCATTGTTCCCCAGTATACCTAGAGAAAAGCTTTTAAAGCTTTTAATCATTTTACAAAAATGGTTAAAAGAAATAGGAATCAATGAAACACACAGAAAAGAGTACATATATCTGACAAACATTTGTATTAATCAGTCATATTTTACATTTGATAAACATTTTTATAAACAACAATCAGGCTTGATCATGGGCAGTCCTCTATCTCCTTTTCTGGCAAATCTTTACATGAGTAACTTTGAAACACGCATTACTTCAGCCTTTCCACACTTCTTTAAGTGTTGGTACAGATATGTTGATGATATTTTTGCCATAGTTAATGAAAAGTTAATTGAAGATGCACTAAAGATTTTGAATATTCAAGATAAAGATATAAAATTCACACATGAAATAGAAACAGACAATATGCTGCCTTTTTTGGATATAAAAATTATAAAAAGTAAAGAAAATCTCAAATTTGGCATATATAGAAAGGACACACATGCAGATGATTATATCAAAGAAAATGGTTTTAATCCTATGGCTCACAAACATGCAATTTTTAATAGTCTGATATGCAGGATGATCAATTTGCCAATCAGTAAAGAAGAATATAACATGGAATATAAGAAAATTAAAGAAATAGCAATTTTAAATGGTTTCAATGAAGACTTAATACGTAATAAGATTAAAAAATTCCAGAAGAAGAAAAGAATTGAAAATTGCACCACATTATCAACAGTTAAAGAAAAAATGTCCTTTAAAAATTCACATATAACCCAACAGTGAAGTATAAATTTCAAAAAATATTTAAAGATGTTAATATAAAATTGGCTCCCACTAATAGATTTAATCTAAACAGCGTTTTAAAAGACAATACTATAGATAATACTCCAAAGGAGAAAAAATCAGGAATTTACAAGATTTCATGTGCTGAATGTGATAAGATCTACATAGGAAAAACCAAGAGGAATGTGGGGATATGTCTTAAAGAACATATGAGGAATGTAAAATATAAACAAATAGAAAAATCAACAGTGACATATCACTTTTGGACTGAAAATCATGATATAAAGAAAAAGGTTGAATTATTGAGAGCTGTACAGGGACCAGTAGAATTGGATATTTGGGAAAAGATTTACATCTACAAACATAAGGATCATTTAATGAATTTTGACATTCCAAAAGAAGAAAATATAAATTTTAAGTTCATAAAAGTTTCACCAGAGTGGAACATTGCTTCTGATACTATGCAACAACAACCTTTCACACCAGTCATCCACGGCTGAAGATGGAGATAACATATCTTTGAAACCGGTTCCGTATATTTTTAAGGTTAGTGAAGCATGAAGAATGTTAACATGACAGATTCAATTCACATGAGCTTCACTGTGTTAGTTCCATATGAAAACTTTTTTTAAAGATTTACAATTTTTAAAAAATTTTTATGTCCAGGACTGTTCTTTATATTTTCCATATAGATAGACATACTTTTTTGTATTGTCTTTGAATATAATGAAGACACAAAATGAAAATGGTTATTTATTGTTAATTGTCTTGTTAAATAACAAAAAAACATATTCCTGTTAAAATTATAATTTTGTCCAAATAATTACACTTTATTTGTTTATGCTAGGTTAATAAGGAATAGCTGCAAAATAAATGTCCATCCATATGAAACTCTGTTCAAAAAATAATTCCATTTGATTAGCAAATGATAGTGATCATTGCTAAAATATATTTTCTTATTATATGAAGTTATTTTCAAAAATATAAAAATTTATACATATAAAATAACAAAAACAAAGTTTTCTCTCAATTACAAAACAATTTTGTTTCCTTTGGATTAGATGAGATTGGCAACATCTATTTTAACATAATGTCTACTAGACCTCATTGTCAACTATGAAGTTATATACAAAGTATGACCTAATTAATAGCATTGTATCTCCCTCAAAGCCATAGTATTGAAGCTTTTCAAGAAGTAACTCATTACTGTGTCAACCTCTTTTGTCAAATCATATTGTTTGGTATTTTTCACATAGTTATTTCTAATTTATTTAAACAGTTGCTAATGAATGAGTACCTTTTATTGTTCTTACCTCAGAGTGATAACCAAATTGTGAGCTATTAAACTAGTTATTCATTTCAAAGTAAGAATAAATCTTACTATTTAAGATAGCATAAAACATTTTAGAGATTATAGGAATGTTAGAAATGGATTTGTAATTATCACAGGACATGCAATTGCCGTTATTGTAAATGGGTATTACCTTCTTAGCAAATTTCAAATTGGGGGGGGAATACAGACTGTAAAATACATTCATTTATAGCATGTGTAAGAGCTTCCTGAATGAAATCCAATTCAATCCACATTTCAACATTATAGAATTCAAGTTGTAAAATGTCATTATATTTATTTCTGTTCATACTTAGAGTCATCTTACCTACTTCCTGAAATGTTAATAACTGGAATTCAAATATAGAATTAGGCCTGGGTACATTATTCATGTAAATATTCAAATCATGTTTATTTATACAGCATGGCCTCTGAAAGATGGACTATGTGGCAAACATTTTCAAGACTCAGATGCTGTTGTCAAAGCTGTAAGGAAGTGATTAGCCTTTGCTGGTTCAGATTTTTACAAGTGCGGCATGCAGGCTCTGGTTCATCATTGGCAAAAGTGCATAACAAATGGTGGTGGCTATGTGGAAAAATGACAGTCTGTAACTGAAATATTGCTCTATTTAGCTGTGCTGTTGTGATTTATGTATCTTCTGTAGTATTCATGATTAAAAATAGGAGGCATTAGTTTTGGAATGACCCTTATACAATAAGCTGCACTCAATTCACTGTCATATTTATAAGGCAAAATATGTAATAGTCATCTCACTGAAGGTCTTCTGATTATAAATATATAAATTTGATGTGAAATTATTTAATATGGCTAGTTCTTTCACTGTTGTAAAATTATAGCAATAGCTACACTAACCAAAGTCATAGTGCTTGTTTCAGTGGTCACCCATTGGTGTGCTGATATGAAGAAGTATGAAGTAACACAACTCAGCAATGCATAATATATTGTTGTAATACACTTTAGTAATATTCTCAATAAAATATACAGATTCTTTCTGCATAAAAATGTATTTTTAAATCTTTATGGAATAATAATTTGTACTGAAATGTAGGTACATGTAAACTTAAAATTAAATTTTTGTTGTAGGTTGTAAAGGAAAAAAACTAAGCACGCCTATGTATATTTCTTATTTTAGATAATGAAATTCAAGCATACAAACTTAAAAAAACAAAAAGAGGTTATTTATTGAATAAAAAACCTACCAGTGTTAATATAATTACTTACTTGTAATAGTGTGAAGATGCAGTTTTTGATCTTAGCTGAAGCAAATTTTTTCCAGTATACTGATTTTTTTTCCTGAGATCCTTAAAAGATTTATCTTCATTTGTAACATCATTAAGTGAAGGTGCCCATTTTTCCTTTCAAAAATAATGAATATTCAAGATAACAATTGTTGTAGTCCAAAGAAGTATATTATTTAGATTGTATCTTTATTTTCCTTGTTTCAATATAATTAAGTTTTAGGATACAAGAGAAAAGAATACTTTTATGGTTCAACATTTTAACAGTAGCAGAGAATCTGCTAAAAGTAACAGTGGGCATTGTTTTGGATTTTAGAGAGCAGAAATTTTATCTCTCATAATATGAAAAGCAAGAAATATTTTACAAATGAGTCAGTATTAGGTAACACTAAAACTTCACTAACTGATTAATTCATCAGAACATGTTTCAAGAGCATTCGCTCTCATCTTCAGCTGGGGACTGACTAACTCTAGCAGGTGACGTAGTGGCATCTGATGGTTCCATTAGATAACGGAACAGGAAGTCCATTGGTGGAATGTCAAAAATTCATCACTCTATGTTTATTTTTTAAAATATAAATCTTTTCCCATATTGCCAAATCCTTGGGATTGGTGGTAGCTTTTACCAGTTTGGCTTCTCCTGCAGTGTTATGATCGTAAATCCAAAAGTGATCTGCAACCGCTGATTTATCCACTTGTTGAAGTGTTCTTTGGTCCTTGTCTCCAAATTTTGTATTGTTTTGCCTATATATATCTGATCACACTCCAAACAGTCTATCTGATACACTCCTGACTTCTTGCTGGGTGGAATAACATCCTTTTTGTTGCTGTTCAGAAGCTTTCCAATACTAAATTTATTTTGTGCAGCCAAACGTATATCATAATTTTTAAAGATTTTCATGAATGCCCTATTTGCCCACGGATGATATGTGAATCTTTTAAAAACCAGACCCTTTAGTGTTTTAGTGTCACCTAATACTGACTCAGTTGTATATGTAACAACTTCACTGTTCCTAACTTCTTTTAAGATTACAAGAAATATTTTATTTATTTTATTCATTTCTCATGCATGAACACACAAAATTTTTAACAAAAAAGCACAAATGAAAAAAAAATTAATTTTAAGTATAACAATTAGGAACAGTATCTTTGGCAATTCCAGAAAGCACTAACTACAATCAAAATTTACAACAGTTTGATTGACTCAGCCCCCCAGTCCTCGGTTCATCAGCAGCCTGGTTATTGGTGTATAAGGATCCTGTTTAACTAATATTAGATAACTAGTTCCATATCCTCCTTTACTCATTTCATCCTCCTTTCACTATTGACAATACTATTCTCAAGCACATTTCCTAAGTGTTTTACACCCATACCATTTTTGACTTACCTCTCCTATGTATTTTTCCAGTAATTTAATGTTTTCATCTAGTAAGTTTTCTCACTTTCATAATGGGAACTGTTCCCTCTAAAACTTGGTTTGCTTGCATTCTAGTATAAAATGCCAAGTACTATCTGATTAACATTTTTTAAAATGTTAATATTTGACATCACTGTTAGAAAAATTCACAATATTTTACACTATCTGGTTCTTCACACAAAGACATATCCCCTTAGTGTATCCATTTTTTAATCTACTTAAATATATTACTCCTGTACTATGCCAATTCTTCCCATCCTATCTTATCACAAATTTCAATATATCTTCTCTTCCTCATACATTTTTAGTGCAATATATACTTTCAGAGATTTTTGGTATTAAGATTTGCCCATATTTCCCATTTTCAATATACTCAATTCTTATTGATATCTCTTTCCAAAATCCTTTACCCAATCTTTCTCCGTTGTACTACTATCTTCTCTTCCTCATACATTTTTAGTGCAATATATACTTTCAGAGGTTTTTGGTGTTAAGATTTGTCCATATTTCCTGTTTTCAATATACTCAATTCTTATTGATATTTCTTTCCAAAATCCTTTACCCAATCTTTCTCCCTTGTACTACTAATTCCATGCCCGCTTCTTGTAGGATATTTTGGATTTTAGATAACCAAGTTTCTCTCTCCTTAATTTTTCCTTGTGCTACCAAATGCTGATTAATAATATTCTCCTCTTCTAGTCTCCCTATTCTATACCAATATTTCAATATTCTTTCTATGACCTCTTATATAGCCCAATCTTCCTAGTTCAATTAGGGCAACCTCGTTAGTGAGGGTGCAGGAAATACAGAAAATATGGATAGGAAGGAGATTTATGGAACTAAGGTTGTCAGAATTATAATTGTATCACAGTTGGTGAATGATATCCCACAGACTTATAGTGCAAATTAGAAAACATTTTTAATAGCATGGCTAGTGTAAAAGAATGATAACAAAATTAATGAGATGGTCAATGAAGCAAAAGTTGGAATAGAGACGATGTTCAGGGAATAAGAAAGAAGCATAATTGACCAGGACTATGGGAATAACAATGAAGGATAATATAAAATATAGTGAACTTTTGTAACAGTGATGTCAAATATTAACATTTTTAAAAAAAAATTGAGTCGAGAATGTAACATACACACCACTAAAATTCAATAAAATGGAAGACTAGTTTCGGGAGCCATCGCTCCTATCGTCAGTTCCTGGTTGACTGCCTGCCTCGCCAGCAATCGACCAGGAACTGACGATAGGAACGATGGCTCCCGAAACTAGTCTTCCATTTTGAATTTTAGTGGTGTGTAACATTTTTTTAAAAATGTTAATGAAGTAAAACTTGATTTAGTATGTATTCATGGGAAAGAAGTTAAAACAGAAGAGAGTAGCCAAGGTAGAAGAAAATTTTAAACAGAAACTTGATTTGGAGCTGATGGAACTTTGGACCTCTTAGAACAGAAAAACAAGCCTGAAGGAGATTACATATAATGAGGTATGTGATATTGTGCCTTTATTCTACAGTTCTACAGAGAACACACAAAATAATTGAAATGAAAAGTTTCACATATCATACTAGAGGATTTGGGCTCTCAATTGAAGGAAGAGAAACAGATATAAAGAGAAGCATTCATTCAAAAGATTTAACTATGTGTTGATGGAGAGACATACATAAGGGAGGAAAGGAGAGCTAAAAGTAGAATTCAATTTTGCAAGCTTCAAACAGGGAATAAAGTGGCAAGGGTTAATATAACAAGCCCAAATCATGCAGCACTCAGATAGAAAAGATGAGAGGAGGATCTATGAAGACAAGACCAACAAGCTTCAGGTGCTATGATGGTACTGCCTCTAAGGAAATACTTACAGACAGTGGTCACTGTAACCCAGCAGCAAAAGTGTGTCCTTAAGTGGTGATATGTGGTTTTGATCATGCTTAGAAACATCCTTTACCAACATATATTGCAATATACATATTTTACTTTATTACATTTGCAATATATAAAAAACCCATTATGAAAATTAGATTTACTGGTGTTCTGTCACATCCTGGCATCCTGTAGATTATTGCTAGAAGAGAGGAATGTTGATTTGGTTTATTTATGGATGCTCTTTAACATCTCAAGTCATTGGCATCCCATTCAATTCAGGGTGTGACCGCCTGTGGTGCCTCAGTAGTGAAAACGGGCGTTAAACACTACTCAAAAAAAAAAAAAATTCAGGGTGTGAAACAGCCAACAAATTTTGCTCAGAGGCTTCTTCTTTCAGGCTTGAGGTTCTTTTTCATGCATAAATCTATGACATGGACCCATGACTTTACTTCCCTTCTAAAGGAAGCCATACTTGGGATTTTTATCCCCGAAAAAATTGATTGATCCTGGCTGGGTTTGAACCTGCGATCTTGGATTTAGGAAGCAAGTATGGTTTCTACTATACCACCAGAAGAGAATTGGGATGATAATGTACACATATATCTCAAGATGGAGATATCTTGTGTCTATTTTAATAAAATTATGCTTTTGAATCCACAGAATAGAAATTACAGTTGATAGTTCCACACACAATTATTTTGTACAGTTTTTTTAACATTGCATGAGGCAATAAGTGAACCATCTCCCAACATGATGCATGCCTAACCAAAAATTACTCTTGTAGGCCTTTCAAATGTTAAAAAGTCTTAGAAGGAAAAAGAAGGATATAGAAAGTGGTAGTGATGAATAACAAGCAATTCAGCATGTTGTCCCTTCGTATTATGTCTCCACCTTATTTCACATTGAATAGAGCCCGTGTCTTCACTGTTAGGTTCACATTCAATGATATCATGGCATAGCACATTCCTGATAAACTGGTTAGTAGATATATAATTAACAATGTAAGTACATTTAATTGGTTAGTAGATATTTAAGATCAGTGGATTAGGAATATCTATGTGATAAACAAATATATCTAAAGTATTATCATATTAAGATATGCCGTTCAGAGAAAATAAAAATAGAACTATTAATATCACTGTATGATTCAGTTGAACTATACACTCT
Organism: Metallyticus violacea; assembly: GCA_030762175.1. Lineage (NCBI taxonomy): Eukaryota > Metazoa > Arthropoda > Insecta > Mantodea > Metallyticidae > Metallyticus > Metallyticus violacea. The sequence goes on along the minus strand of CM060840.1, from coordinate 106,202,299 downwards.
TAATGCTTCACTTACTTGTCATAATGTATGGAACCAGTTTCGAGAACATTTAGTTCTCATCTTCAGTCAGGCTAAAGTTCAACTCATTTCAATTTCTATTTCAATTATATGTTTAACTTCACTGTGCAAGTTCCAATTTACATTTTAATTAGAACTATTAATCTTTTTTAATTGATTAAGAAATTTGTGAAGTTAAATTAGATTGGTAATGTACTCTCATTCTAAAATATGTTTTTACTTTTCTTGATTACTACATATATTTAATGATTACTATGGAAAAGATTTTAAACTTTACAAAAATAAAACAGAAAGGGGTAACTTGCAACCCAGTTTAAGGCACTAAGGGTAATACACTTCCTGTGTGTTTATATTCTAGAAGTGTTGGCACATGAAAAGAGAAACCTAACAAACTTGCAGCATAAAAGAGACAAATATAATTATGATGCCAGAAGTAGTGATCACCTGAGCAGTATGTTGCATAGCATCAAACTGTATGAAGGTAGCACAATGTATAATGGAATGAAACTGTACAATAAAATACCTCAAAAAGTTATAAGATCTTTCAATAATGAAATTCAGACATATAATTCAATCATTTCTACATGAAAACTACTTTTACTACTTAGATAATTTAAATTGTGCCTATGTTTCAAAGGGTCCATGATAAACCTGTAATGACTGTATGCTTTATAAATTTTACTTCATTGATATTTATATCTAGACTGTAAAATTTTGCTTCACGTTCATTGTCTGAATTTATTTTAACATGTATTTATCAAATGTTTTATTCATTTATTTATTTCTTAATGACAGTACATATAAAATCTTCAAGACAAATAAATTGAATTGAATTGAATAACTGTTTTTATAATGATGTTAGGTGATTTGTGTTTTAAGATATGAAATGAAGCAAAATAGACAAATTTTGTTGCAAGTTTTATACCTTTTCCAAGATTAGCATATTTTTCCCCTTTTTACTCACTCTTTTGGTGATTCAGCATGATTTTTAGCATTTACTTTCATGTTTTGTTACAAAAATAAATGAATTTAATTTCTCTCTCTTTTAGCTTAAGATTTCGAAGCATTATTCAAGAGTTAAGGAAACATTGGAGAAACATCAGGTACAATCAGATAGTTAAATCACCAGTGGCACATCATTTTTGGAGAAATAATCATGATATAGAAATGGAAGTCCTGGAGCTGGGAGCTGGAGTTGGAGCTGGGAGTATGGGGAAAAAAATTATAAAAAAATATTAAAATAAGGTTATGAACTTCAAAATCCCAACACAAGACTAATTAATCCAAAAGTTCATAAATATTCATGAGAGATACACCAAGTCTATCCAAACAACAACAAATCCAGCAGTCGACTCACAGCTTATGATGCAGGCAAAAGCATGTGAAACATATTCTGTATAATTAAGTAAAATTGTACTTACAAAGCTGTAGACAATGGAGTGGTAATATATCCTACATTAATGTGTTCAAGTTGTTAACACTAACTCCACTTACTTTTTTTAAAACTTATAACTAGTTTTGGGAGAGGTCCCTCCCATCATCGGCTGCTGTTGACTGAATGCCATTGTTCAAAACGGGGATGGACACCCGTTTGCTCCTGTGGAGGTATCTTGTGGTTCCAGTAGAAACTTGCTGAGTTCATTCAGCGGCGGAAAATCAAAATTCATTTAGTTCTTTTTATTTTTTAAAATGAAAATTCTCTCCCACGTGGGTAGTTCTATTGGGTTGTGAAGTTGTTTCAGTAATTTAATTTCTGGTTTTATTTCATGATTTTTGTTCCAAAAATGAGCTGCTATTGCTGATTTGTCTATCTGTTTCAATCTAATGTTCTTAAAGTGCTCTTTTCTTCAAATTTCTAAATTTCTTTTCGTTTTCCCAATGTAGCTCTGCTCACAATCTGCACATTTAATCTCATATATCTCAATAAAACTAAAAGACAAAAATTGATTAAAGAAGTTTCCACACTTAAGAACACTGAAGAAAGATATAAATTCAAAAGTTTCACATACCACCCAACTTACCACAACAAATTTAGGAAGATATTCAAAGAACATGGAATAATGTTAGCCCAAAAGAACAAATATAATATAAAAAATTTAGTACATTGCACAATGAAAGATACCATCCCTACAGAGCAAAAATTAGGAATATATGAGATTAAATGTGCAGATTGTGAGTAGAGCTACATTGGGAAAACAAAAAGAAATTTAGAAATTTGAAGAAAAGAGCACTTTAAGAACATTAGATTGAAACAGATAGACAAATCAGCAATAGCAGCTCATTTTTGGAACAAAAATCATGAAATTAAACCTGAAATTAAATTACTGAAACAACTTCACAACCCAAAAGAACTATCCACGCGGGAGAGAATTTTCATTTTAAAAAATAAGAGGAGTTTAATGAATTTTGATTTTCTGCCACTGGATGAACTCAGCAAGTTTCTACTGGAACCACAAGATACCACCACAAGAGCGAATGGGTGTTCATCCCCCGTTTCGAACAAAGGCATTCAGTCAACAGCAGCCGATGATGGGAGGGACCTCTCCTGAAACTAGTCCTAAGTTTTAAAAAAGTAAGTCGAGTTAGTGTTATCAACTTGAACACATTAATGTAGGATATGTTCTGTATAATTTAATGGTAAGTGGAGCATAAGAGTATTAAATTGACTTATTGGCTAATTAAGAACAAAGTAAAAATCCATTCCTAAATGATTAGTTATGTATGGATTCATGATGTTTTTAATAATTCTATTTCTGTATCTATTTCATGGTTTCTTGCTCAAAAGGTACAGATACTGCAGATTTTTCATTTTCTTGTATTTGATGTTTCTGAAATGTCCTTTTGTTCATATGCCTAAATTTTGTTTTATCCAGCCAGCCAGTAATATATGTAACAGGTTATATTGTTTGCAATTATTTTGACACATTCCTGATCTTTTGTTTGCTTCAATTTTATCTTTGAATAATGCTTTTAATAACTTACTTAGGCTAAATTTGTAATGAAGAGCTGAGGAATGTTGCATTGTTTAAATATTTTTCCCTGCCTGGTATGTGAATTTTAGGAAAACTTGTTTTTCTCTATCTTTCTCTTTTTCCAAAGTGCTTGTGTCTTTCTATCTTTAGCTTTTTTTTATTAGTATGTATATGAATTATTTATTGAATCAATTGTTTATGGTAATCTTGATGACATATTGTCATTCTTTTAGGTACTACACTTTGTTGAGTAGTATGTTAACCAATCTGTGTGTCAGGCTATGAAAAACTGCATGCTGGTGTAATTTAAGGTTGAAGCTGTCCTTTTTTTGTAATTTTCTGCCTGCATTGATTTTCTGTAAATTCAAAACTCTGATATTTTGCATTTTCTAAATATTTCAAAGTCTAGGAATAGTAAATTGTCTGATGTTTGTGTCTCTACAATGAACATTAGCAATTTTTTCTGTAAATTTAGTAATTTGAGTGCATCTTCTATATGCATTTTGTTTATTATGCAGAAAATGCCATCCACATATCAGTACCACGATTTAAACATTTGTGAAAAAGATTGTGTCATGTACACCTCAATATGATTCATAAACAAATCTGCTAGTACAGGGGAAAACACCATGTTCTCACAAAAGAAAAGATAGGTGAAACAAAGGAATTTCTTATGCAAATATTGGTAATGTACTGCCACTAAGGACCTCATTTTCAACATCTCTTATAATACAGGTTAGTGCTTATTATTAATATTTTTAAAATAATATAGTACCATTTTATGCTTTCAGTAAAATATAAATACAGTCTGTCATAACTGGCTTTACTCAGGTGGCCCATAACTCAAATAATCTCATTGTTTAAGTTAAGTGGAGTCACACCTAATTATGACTTGCTCAGTAAGCTAATTGGTATTGAATCTGTCATATTAACACTCTTCATGCTTCACTTCAAAATTCATCAAATGATGAATTGACATTCAATGATGAATTGACATTCCGAAAGAAGAAAATATAAATTTTAAGTTCATAAAAGTTTCACCAGAGCGGAACATTGCTTCTGATACTACGCAACAACAACCATTCACACCAGTTGTCCACGGCCGAAGATGGAGATAACATATTTTTGAAACCGGTTCCGTACATATTTAAGGTTAGTGAAGCATGAAGAGTGTTAAGATGACAGATTCAATTCACATGAGCTTCACTGTGTTAGTTCCATATAAAAACTTTTTTAAAGATTTACAATTTTTAAAAAATTTTGATGGGAAGCTAATTGGTATTTTCTATTTTTTATAACTCAAAATGGAAATATAAACATTAATTTTTGAAATGCTAATTGGAACTTGTATATTGAAGTTAATCATATAATTAAGATCATTGTATGATTGAGTCAAACTAACCGTCAACAATTAGCTAAGGATGCAGAGAATGGTCTGTGAAACATGTACTAAATTTAAACAAGTAGAGTCAATAAGAGTGCATAGTTCTATCTAATCTTACAATGATATTAATTATAAACATTTATGTTATATAGTTTTGAATAGCAGGAACTTTCACAGTGAAATATAGTATAATATAACAAATTATTATTGAGGAAATCACTCAAATTTCACTAATTTAGTTCCACTTATTTGGACATGTTTCAAAGGCAGTTGTCTTCATCGTCAGCATGATCCCAATAAATGCTGACGATGAAGGCAACCCCTTTGAAACATGTCCAAGTAAGTGGAACTAAATTAGTGAAATTTGAGTGATTTGCTCAATAATAATTTGTTATATTTATGTTACAATTTATCTCCCTATTTAATATAGATGTACCAACTGATAAATAAAATAAGCATGTAGGAAAAAAAAATATATAAATTTTTAGTTGATTTGATATGGAATGTCCCTTCAGTAGGATATCAATTACATATTCAGAAATGTTAAAGAGCATCCATAAATAAACAAACCATAAAAAAAAAAAAATATTCAGAAATCAAATGCTACAGGAAAAAGAATGTTTTCCTTAATACATTGAAGTGAACAGGTGTCTGTTCTGTGAACAGAAGTCAATAATAATTAATTAGGGTTGGATTAAATATTGCAATGAACTTCATTTTTCCATGTAAAGACTACTTCAGCAGAACTACAGAAAAACTGTTGCACTGGAAGAAAATGCTCATTTTATATTGTTTATCTATTAATCAAAAATTGCAGTGAAGTGCCTGAAGAATGGTGATAGAATATTTGCATTTGCATAGTGAGTGTTTGTATACTGATTTTATAATCATTTATGTTATACAAGAATAGAGTTTTCTATTTTATTCAACATACCTCTAGCTTGTACACTGATGTGGAGGGGAAAGTTCTTTTCTGTGATTTCTTTGCCTGGTAGCTTTTTATGTCTAGAGAAGGAAAACTTGTTGAAGCAGCTCTTTTTCTTAGTTTTATTGAGGACTTCCTTTGCAAAACAGCATTTCCAGACTTTGATTTGAATTTTCTCTCAGTCACAGGGGGTAAACCTGAAACAACAATGTTATCACTTTTCTGCATTTCTGATAAAACTGCCTTTAGAAATCAAGTATGTGTGTGTGTGTGTGTGTGTGCATGCATGTATGTATGTATACATGTATGTATGGTTTTTGTTGATCCTTATAAATTATATAATGCACATATAATTTTAAATTATGTAAAGCTAGTAATTATATACAAAGTTACCAAATGTTACACCATAATGTAAAATAAACATTAAAAATCTGTAAAAACATTCCAGAATTAGGTGATTTATCAAAAGAAAAATAAATAAACTTCAACAACTTTACAAATGTAGTTAATTGTAATAATAAAATCTATTAAATTTCATACAGTATAAGTATAGTGCTATTATTTAAAAACTCATTTAATGATTGGGGCTGTAGGGTGGATGGTCAATCTCCTTGAAGTCACATTTCTTCACAGTTTACTTTGCAACAACAGCTGTGTGCATAGGTGCATTGTTGTATAAAAGGCATACACCACCACTCAGCTTTACACGCTTTTTCTCTTTGATGGAAACATGTAGTCTGTTCAATAGGCAAGCATAGTACTACCCATTTACTGTGGTGTTCCTCTCCTTGAAATCAATGAAGAGTTATCCTTTACAGTCCCAAAGATTGTAGCCATGATCTTCTTGGTTGACTGAGTGACCTTGGCCTTTAGACGTGGTGCTTTGCCAGGTTTATGCCACTCCATTGATTCTCTTTTGGACAGGGGATCATAGTAGAGGACCATAGTTTCATCTCCTGTAACAATGGTTTGCAGAACTTCTCTCTCGTTGCCACAGCAGAGCTCCAAAAATGCCTGACAACAGATGACTCGTTGCTGCTTTTGGACTGAGGAAAGAAGTCTAGGAACCCATCTTGCACTAACCTTAATCATGTTTAAATTTTCATGTATAGTTCAAAGGACTGTTGTTTTAGAAAGGTTCAATCTTGCTGCTATTTCTGTAACTTTGAGTCCCTGGTCTTCTATAATTTCTCCTTCCACAAGAGCGATGCTTTCAGGAGTGAGCACTTCCAAGGGTGACCTGCATGTTCTTCGTCTTCAATGTTTTCTCGATCCATTCGAAAAAGTTTGGGCCATTCTTTTAAGGTAGAACACGGGGTGCTTCCCCATATACACCGTCCAATTTCTGTTTAATTTCATTTGGAGTAAGTCCTTCTTTTGTGAAGTATTTAATAATAGCTCAAGACTCCATTTTGAACATGTCACAATCTTCTACCCAAAGCCTTCTTTATACAACTATATCTGAACAACTGAACACAGTGGAGTGGAAGTTATAGCTGAAATTATTTACTTAATAGATAAGGTATGACACCAGATAATGATTTTGTGAAGGCGATAATCCAAACCGGTCAGGCCAGAAACTTATGGACCTACCCTCGTATGTGTATCTGATTACATTTTCATAAACAGGATTTTCAAAACCATTCAAATTGCTTCAATTTTACTGTGCCAAAAGAATGTATTTCTTTTGTTTCTATACTTATGGCTAAAAAGTAGAACCTTACAGTTTTATTATAACCAATGAAAAGTAAAGCCCAACAAGAAAGCTAGATACTTCAATTACATGTTCTGATAATGGACATTGAGGCTGTGAATACAAATTCAGTGCATAGAAAATTTGCAACCATGAACATCAAGGGGTGCCTATTTCAGGCATTATGGATGAATATGCTATTAGGTTTATGAGATAGCAATCTGAATTTGGTGCAATCTGTTATGAAGCAACAAATACAAAAACTTCTTGCCTTACCATTTGATATCACTGGTTCATGATTGTAGAGAGTCTGGTTGTGAGTTGCTGGGGAATGAAGCTGCAGCCAAGACTGCTATTTCGTCTCCAAGCTCTTTATTTCCCATATTACCTGAAATTATTTTAGAGTAATTGCATTCTTTTGAGCTGATGCAATGGTTAATTGACTCTCCAAGGCAACAAACTTCAGGGGATTAAATTCTAACCTTTCAACCAGAAGATATCTTCTTATACTTCTTACCAGATAAAGGTACTTCTATATTGCCCACACAATTTTGGCCACCAAAGGCCATTTAAAAGTAACCCAGTTTGAATCTTACTCTTGTGGAGTCCCATTAACTGAGTATCATGGATAAGTTGTGGTTATTTCATTTTCTTCATACTGTTATAGTGTTGCTAGCTTTTCATAAGTCCTTCGATGTTTGAAACTTGCACTATGATTTTGGTTTTATTTTGTTTCTCTGGTCTTTATGGTATGATTTCATTTTTTTTTTGTGTAAGCCTGGACTTTACTTGGTTGGTCTGTGTTAAGATTAAATTTTAAGATAGGTACACATTTTTTGTTTCTTTTGTTTGCCTACATTAATTTTGTTTATGCATGCATTGCTATTTTTATTTTACCCATGTACTTTTGGCAGGGTAAAATTCTTGGTGTATCTAGGGTGCTACAGCCTGCTGAAGTTTTGTTGCTCATTCTTGTCATATTTTACTGAGAGGGAGATTTATACTCTTTCTCTTGGAATCAGTTACGCTGATGACCTGAGCTGTTAAAGAGCGTCCTTAAATAAATCAAATCTCTTGGAATCAGCATAGTTCTACTTCATTCTCAGAATGATGTTTACTCTGAAATCCAATGCTCCTAAGTTTACTATCCTCCAGAACCTGAGGCAATTTTATCACAGTCTAAGGAACTATATTGATTCCTATAAGTGGAAGATGTGCTCCTTTAATCTATAAACAGATATTTCAGCAATAGAGCAAACATTTTTATTCAGATGGTTCATGCATATATAATGAAATTGGATGCTTATATCATTTGCTTAATTTAAAATGAAAGTGTTGAGTATAACCCTTGCCACATTGTTAAGAAGTTGCAGGATGTAAACGTTTGCATTGCTTTATGTTTATAATTTTTTTATCTATTGACATTCCTCTGAAGGTGATCTTGTCATGGCTTCTCCTTAGTGTTGGAGATGCAATAACAACCTGGCATATCTGCTAGAATGTTATAAGTTGGAACCCCTCCCAATTTTTTCTTTGTCTGCCAGTATACATCAATACATTGTTTTGTGTGATTCAGTGCTATAGAGTATGATTTTTTTATTATTCAGTAGTGTAATTTAGATAACTTGCTATATTGTTATTTGATTTGTTGTTATTGCTGTATTGCTGTTCCTTTTCATTCCCATTATTTTTATTAAAATTTTTGTTGGCTTTTGGCCATTAATCTGCTCACTGGTGCTCATATGGCATTAATATTAGCCCTATTTCTTTCTGTTTTAAATACTATTCACACCCTTTCCCCTTTTAGCACAAATAGTTTCATGTTAAAGTGTGGTAGGCTGTTTTCTGATAACTGCTTACCTCAATTATTTTTAGGTACTCCTCCTCATTTTCTATTTTTTAAAAAATGTTTTGCTCACACTTAGAACTTCTTATTGTTGTGTTCTTCCCCATACTGATTTGTTTGTTTTGGCAGAAAGTTAATTTTCCACAAAGTATTTCTTGGTGTGCTTCTGACTGCCACAATTGAATGCTTATATCTCTACCACCACCAACACCAGCAATTATGCCATATCAATAATAATTACTGCTGTTAATTTAATTATTTTTTCATATGATTAAAAAAGAACTTTATAAGTGAAAAAAGTACATTACTGTATCACTAACAAATGAGCCACAAAGATCTAAAAGCACTACCGCGCCTTCTATGCTATTAATGAATATTTATTTATATTTCTCCTGGGACATTAGTACAAACTGAGGATACAAAAACAAAAATAAATTATTGAAATAAATCCAAATATATCAATTATGTATAAATAAGTTTCTACATTTTTAGAGCATAAAAATCTTAAGTATGACTTCCTTTGGAAGGGGAGTAAAGCTGTTGGTTCCATATTGTAGATTTATAGCATGTAAAAGAGCCTAAAGTCAATAGGAAGAGGCCTCTGAGCAAAATTTATGGTCATTCTTAATTTTATTGACTTCTAGTCTATTTTTCTGTGGAATTCATGAGTTTTATAAGAGAAAATATTTTTTTCTATTGCTGTTGAAGTGCCAGGAAGAAAGTTAATTTTTTTATCTTTTGAAATTTTACATATTTAGAATATTCCTATCATAAGATTTACACTTTGAAGTTTATAAGATAACTTTAATTTTCCTAGTAGATATCTGATTAATAATTACCACTTCACCAAATAATTCTATTATTCATGAACTGAAAGAAACAACATTTTTTGGTATTAGGATTCTTTTGAATCTTTCTTGGAACTCTCACGTCAAAAAATAGAGAAACTTTGTTGTATCTACTGTACATTCAGAGTGATATCTTATAATTAGTGTATTTTATCTGTGTGCAATCTCAAACATATATAGAGGGTGCCAAAAAATGTATACACATTTCAAGCAAAGGAAAAACGGTGTTAACATAACAAAGCTGAATTCACACAAACAGAAAATGATGAGCACTAATCATCTTAAACTTTTACAGTTACTTATGAAAAAGTCTTGGGATGAAAAATTTCAACTTTGCTGTTTTAATAATATGACATATGCTGGTTCTGCTAGACCCAGTCTCACGTGCACATTGCTTTGTAGATTTCTGCGGTGAGTGCTCAAAACGTTCCAAAATCATAGTCGAGGATGCGAGGCTTGTTACTGTGATAGATCTACTAGATCTTCCCTTGTGAACATCACATATGGTACCACGAGTCTAAAATTTGTCTTGAATGCATGCAATTGTTATTTGCATTGGCAGTTCTACACACATGTCTCCATTGTCTTTGTCTTCAACATTTTCAGTTTTCCAATACTACTTCAAAATTGTTTCCCACTGTTCAAACGATATTCTTGGCTCCATTTTGTTGTAGCAATGCTAGCATAACATAATGTAAGTCCGATCTGTGTACAGGACATCATTTGATAATCTTGATTTCATTTGTTCATTTTTGATTTACTTGTCACATAGCAATGTTTTCATAATGTATATGAGTCACATGTGATGTTCTGTTTACAGAACATCATACTACTCATTACTGTTGATTTTCAAATATATTAAGTGGATATCTACTGTGAAAGTGTGTATACTTATTTGGCACCCTCAATATATGTGTGTGTATATATATCCTACAAAACTAAATTTACCATTTCTACCAAAGCACATTGCGTACTAGATGTTCCATGCAACATCCTCAAAATTCTCACATTGACTAAAATTGTTCCTTACATTGTTGTTATAAGGGACTCCTCATATGAAGCCATTAGGATGGGGAAGGTATATTTGCCAACATCCAATTTTTTATCTATGAACTTCCCTATTTCATTTGAGTGCCTTTGTTTGGTTTATACAACTCAGAAAAGAACAAAATTTTCATTGGAAATATCATGTTTAACTTTATCCAGCACAGTGAAATTTAATTTTGATTAACTAATCATTAAAATAATCGCTTCTTATGATATTGGTTTGATAGAATACTTTCTGCTATCAATAAGAAAGAGTAAACATTCTCACTTGATGCATATATCTCACCCTGCAGGAGGAAAGCATAAAAAATTTGAAATCATTTTTCTCAAAACTAAAAATTAAAACTTATGTCTTTCCTATTCTATAAGCCTCATCTATAATAATTTCAATATAATTATATTCATATAGCATTCTTTTTTTTTTTTTTTTGAGTAGTGTTTAACGCCCGTTTTTACTACTGAGGCACCACAGGCGGTGGACACTGATGATACATGAGATGAAATGATAAATTGGGAAAGGATATTTTTTTTTTAAGGAAGGAAGCGTTCCAGGCCTAAGTTTCGGTACCTCCCCGGCATTTGCCAGTTATGAAGACTAAGGAAAACCTGGAAAAAACCCTAGTCAGGGAGGACGGTCCTGGCGGGATTCGAACCGCAGACCTCCCGCTCACGAGTCCGTGCCTTAACGACCTCGGCCACCCGTGGCGGTATATAGCATTCTGAAAGAGCATTTCATCTATGGAGTAGAAAGTATAATAAGAGATTAAGTATATTGTGAAATTAAAAGAAGTTAGGAACAGTGAAGTTGTTAAATATACAAATGAGTCAGTATATCTTTAAATTTGTCTTAAATAGTTTATTATTTTTATTGTTTTAATATCCATGTAGAGCCTATTGCCTGTTTTTATCATTATATAATGTGCCATTTTTTTAAAATAATTTTTATTACTATTTATATTGTGTATTTATATATTATTTACAATGTTTTCACTGTTACCAAAGGAGAAAGTTTACAATGAAATACTGAGGTTCAATGCTGCTTTCATAAAGCTGATCACAAAGTAAACCAAACTTAGTTGGTAGAAGATTAGGGAAAATGTTTTGGTGGGGATTATGTGTAAAACTGGGAGATTATGTGAAAAAATGTAAATTGTTTTCTTATTTATAATAAAATTATATAAAAAAATTACTAGTGCAGAAAGTGTTTAAGAACCTGTGTTAAGTAATTATTGATTCATTGATATTGTGTAAAGGAAAATTACACTCTGAAAATTAGCATTCAACAATTCAAGAGTACACATCTGTTTTCTTATGTAACCATGCCTTTGTTAATCACTCTTTTATGATGTATAAATTAATAATATTTACCTTTTGCTTCCAAACCTTTGTAGAAATTTTCTCCTATTGGCCGAATACTATTTGGTGATGGAGCTTGAATACTATGTTCTTCCTGTAGGAATTCAATGATGTACTTCACACCCTTTTCAAGCACATCCTTGGGTGGAAATTTCAAGGGATTCCCAATTAACTGAAGCCCTCTAAGCTTTGGAACCAAACCTAAAATTACATGTTGGTGAAATATATTATTGAGTTAATATTCTACAACTTTCCCCTTTTTCAATCATGAACCTTAATTAAAATATTACCTTTATTAAAATAAATATAGAACAGAATATCAGCTAATTTTTTATTAATATGCAAATGAAAATGATACATTTTTCAAGTCTATAAAAAGAAAACATCTAACATAAAGTTTATTCATATTGCTTTAAAACTGCCAAATGTATATTTATAGTAATATTTTTGCAAATTCTGATTAATATTTGTTCTTCTGATAAAGGTCTATTGACACACACACACATAATATTTTGCTTCATTTGTGGTTTTGGTCACTGCAATGAAATACTTACTCATTGTTGTTTTCTGAATTCCCATGCAAAAGTTTAGCATTTAAGAGAAAAATAAAATTCAATGTGTGATTTATTATTGTGGTCAATCAACAAATGGGGTAGTAGCAGCACAGGTTTGGGGCCCTATATGATAAATGTGCCACAGAAAAGAACATACAGCTTGGGTATAACTAACTTGCCATAGTGTCTCAAGAAGGACTTCAGGGATTCTGAATGATATAACAGCCTACAGTTTTTATAGATTTAAATTAATTGATTTTATTTGCATTTAAGTACATTATACTCTTCTGAAAAGCTTCAATATTATGTAGGTACCTTTAAAAAATGTGTCTTCAGGTTCCAATTAATTTTCTTCTTATATTTTTGAAAAAACTGCAATACATAGAATACATATATATGGTCTGAAGCTGCTGGTTGAATTTAATGATGAATGCCATGGGTGGCTGAGGTCATTAAGACCTCGACTCGTGAATGGGAGGTCTGGGGGGTTCGAATCCCTCCAGGACTGTCCTCCCTGACTGAGGTTTTTCCAAGTTTTCCTCAGTCCTCATAAGTGGCAAATGCCAGGGAAGTACCCTAAACTTAGGCCTGGAACCTTTCTTTCCTTAAAAAAAATCCTTTCCCAGTTTATCATTTCATCTCATGTATCATCAGTGTTCACCACCTGTGGTGCCTCAGTAGTAAAAACGGGCATTAAACACCATTGAAAAAAATATATAATGATATACAATGAACTTTAAATTGACTGGATATTACAGTTAGCAAGCCAAATGAACAATGGATATGCAAAATATTCCAAGTCTGGAATTTTATAGGGAAATAGAAATGTTAGCACCATAAAGAATACTGAATCTCTGTCAATGGGCAATATTATACTACATTAATATATAATGTAATTAACTTTTCCATATGCTATAAACTTTCATGCAGTCATTGAGTTAAACATGTTGTGACAGCAGATCTAACATTTTTTAATGTTCTTCAAGTTTTGATTCAGTCCTCTCACTCCTCCAGGAAGCAAAGGACATTAATGAAAGCATGTCATCAAATTCTATTTCCTGCTAAGATTTTCATTTCATTTCAACTTTACCTTTGTTGCCTTGTTTCAGTTTATATAGTATTTTGTCACAAGATTCTTGGTCTGCCTGTATTCCCTGTTATGCCCTGAGGATTCCATTCTAAAGCCATCCTGCTATGTTTTCTTGTCCTTTAGACAAAGAAAATACCTACACATAAAATATGATTACAGAATTACACATCTTCAAAAACATTACTTACTATATATGAACTACTATATAGAAATATGCAGTCATATTTAATGTGTAGTTATTTTCTATTTTCTACATTTATGTTATGTTATTCTGATAATGCCCTTTTAACCCAGATTGATCTTAGATGATGATGATGATGATGATGATGATGATGATGATGATGATGATGATGATGGTGGTGGTGGTGGTGGTGGTGGTGGTGGTGGTGGTGGTGGTGGTGGTGGTGGTGGTGGTGGTGGTGATGATGATGATGATGATGATGAATATTTCTCCAGTGTTCCTTTAATCTTAGAGCCTAAGGAACAAGGAGAAATATTAGATACAAACAAATAGAAAAATCAACAGTAGCTGCACATTTTTGGAATGAAAATCATGAAATAGAAAAGGATATAATATTACTAAAAACAATCCAACATCCAAAAGAACTTAATAAATGGGTAAAAATCTACATAAAAAAATATGAATATAAACTTATGAATTTTGATATATCTGAGGCAGACAACATATTGCTTAAGTTCATTAACAGACCGTCAGAGCGAACATAATCACATATATACCTTACCTAATTGACTCGTCAATCGTCAATTGGTTGACAATGTGAGAAATTTGTCTCAGGAAACATGTCCCAAAATTACTTTTAATAAGTGTGTTTATGAAACTTCAAGAGAGTTTTAATAAGATGACATGGTTTTTGATGTTTTACTTTAGATCAAAATAAGGTTCATGATAGTTTCACTGTGTGGATTCCGACCTTCCTTAAACATATTACTTCACCATATTTCAAGGTGCACTTGATGCATCAGAATTTCATATTTATATGACAAAATATTATTTACAAATTGCAGCAATAGCACTGTTGAAGGTTAGTTATTTATGTGATTTGGTAATAATGGTATTAAAGATCTACCAAATCATGTAAATAGCTAAACTTCAACATGCTGCATTTTGCGAATAACATTTTATCATATAAGTATGCAATGCTGATGCATCAAGTGCACCTTGAAACTTGCTGAAGTAAACTTTCATTAATAAACCCCCCCCCCAAATAAAAGGATTTCTGGATGTATGTTTATATGGACTTTTTTTCTTGTTTTGGAGTCAGGAACCTGTAAAAGTATTTCCAAAACCATTCTGTGTGTATATATATATATATATATATATATATATATATACACAATATAAAAGAAAAATAAAGTAATACTATTAGCAATGTAACAAATTAACAGTAATTATAGAAGATTTAAAAGGATAAAACACTAAGATAAAGTCACACCTGAAATCTATATATATATAGTTTAAGTAACTGATATGTGCATACAACTATAAATATATTTGTCCCCTAATTGTTCTTCTACCTATACTTCTTATATATGTATTTTATTATTCTATGTCATTACTTTGACTATTTGGATTATAACTGGTTTGAATCAAAGAAGTGCTCATAAGGTCTTAACTCTACTAGTACAAGTAAATAAATAAATCAAAGCAAATTCTTGGATTTGAAATTGATGAGAATTTTATTTGAAAGAAACATATAGAGACTACAAATCTTAAGCCCAGCTCTGCTTTACATTGAGAAGTTTAGATAATTTTGTGAATCAAAATGTAGTCAGATTAGTGTGTGATGCATATTTGTATTCCATTATGAGATATGGAATAATTTTTTTGTGGTAATTCTGACTCTAATAAGAAAAATATTTATTTTGCAAAAAACAAAGGTTTAAGAATCCTAGTAATTGTATAAAATATAGTGAACTTTTGTAACAGTGATGTCAAATATTAGCATTTTAAAAAATTGAGTCGAAATTGTAACATAAACATCACTAAAATTCAATAGAATAGAAGACTAGTTTCGGGCTCCCGAAACTAGTCTTCCATTCTATTGAATTTTAGTGATGTATATGTTACAATCTCGACTCAATTATTTAAAATGTAAGAATCCTCTTTGTTTTGATGTTGGTTCTTCACAAGCATGTAGAACATTACTTAACAAGCTCAATATTCCTACTGTTAATGGAGAGTACATATGAGGATAAGTTATTAAAATACAAACTGATGTGGGGCACTGCATTTTTGAATGAGGTACCTGAGGCTATTGCTACTAGATGCAGCATTAGTTCAATGGCAATTGGTGACATTTGACATGCATCGATCAATGTTTACAATAGTAAAACAGCAGTTGCAAGATGGTAGCACCATGTACAACCATTGAGCAGTGCTCCATTGTGTGATTTTTGTGGGCAAAAGGAAATCAAGGATTATTCATAAATAAATGTCTCCCATCTACAGTGAGAAGTGCCTGTCACATCAAGCTGCTTACATATGGATACAGAAGTTCTCTGGAAGGTAGACACATATCAAAGATGAATACCTTGTAGGTTGGCCAATGGAGATTTCCATAGAGCCCAATTTTCAACGAGTTGAAGACTTAATCAAGCAGACACAGGGGTAACTATAGATATGATAGCTGCTGCTATTGGTTGCTCACATAGCATGGTTTACCTAATAGTAGCACGATGCATTAGATTTTCACATATACTGACAACACAACACAAAATACAAAGAAGGGTCTGGCATTACAGCATCTTAATCACTACTACAATGAAGGACATGATATAATAGCCTCAATAGCCTCAATAGCCTCACAGGTGTTGAGTCTTGGGTTCATCATTACCAGTTCGAAAACAAAACATGCATCACCTGTATAAAAAAAATTTAAAATCCATCCACTGGAAAAGTGATGCCTACAGTCTTCTGGGATCATGAAGGCATACTGCTCATCACATTCCAGCCTGGGCAAACCAATGCTGATTCTTACTGTAACATCCTTAGGAAAGTTTGTAAGGTCATTCAATGGAATAATGTCAACAAGTCAAATGAGATGCTACAAAATTTCATGTGGGCAGTTCTTAAGCATCCTGCATACAGCTCTGATGTTGCTCCAGGCAACTTCCATTTCGCTTGTTTGGCCCTCATAAACATCAGCTTTCAGCTGAACATTTTTCTGAAGATGAAGCTGTAGAAAAGGAAGTAATTACCTGGTCCTAACAGGAGCCCAAAGAATTTTGACTACTAATACAGAGATCCTGGTAAGGTCAAGCGATCTGAGTAAGGTTTTTTTTTCCAGAATTTTTTCTTTACCCTGAGAAGGTGAATGCCAGGTAGCTTTAACTTTAAGATGCCATGGATTGCCAGCTTATTTGTGCCTTATTAATTCATTTCGTTTCATTCTTTCCTACAAACTTACACCTATAGTATTCAGTCCACAATTTATAGATGTTGCAAGAAGATCAATGCAGTCAAAGTGACAATAAATAAAAAATTAAAAAAGAATTATTATTTTTATATATTTAAATTAGTCACCATGTCTATATTAGTGACCAAGGCACAGATAGGCAGACCTCTTTAAGGTACATGCACAGAGATACTGGTCCATTGAAGTCAGATATAGGAGTGTATGGAAAACCATAGGACGACAAATTGTCACCAAAAAATAAACTTTGATAAAGAGATAGAATTAGGCAATAAACTACAGACCTGCAGAATGTACAAACAAGAGGAATTATTTTGACTGAAGAACTTAACTCCATTCATACCAAATTAGCTCATCATGTGACATTCAAATAAGCTCTCCTCTTGTAGGAGGTTTTTTTATATGTGACACAATAAACCTGTCATTTCATTTCATTTCAATTAGCCATTTAACAAGTTTGTTGTTCTTAATTACCTAGTAAGTCGATTTTAATAATCTTATGCTTCACTTACTATTGAATTATGCAAAACTAGTTTCGCAGGCTTTTGCCTGCATCCTCAGTTGCGAATCGACTATCGGCTTCGTTGTTGGTTGGCTGGAGGATTTGGTGTAGCTCTCGTGGACATTTTATGAACTTATGGATTAATTTATCTTCTGTTGGAATCTCAAAGTTCATAACCTTATCCTCATATTTTTTTATATAAATTTTTTCCCATATTCCCAGCTCAATGGGTCCATTTACAAATTTCAATAATTTCACTCCCATTTCTATATCATATTTATCTCTCCAAAAATGATGTGCAACTGCTGATTTCTCTACCTAATTGTACCTTATGTTTCTCTAGTGTTCCTTCAGCCTGATTCCAATGCTTCTTTTTGTTTTTCCAATATATACTTTGTTACCTTCTGAACAGTTGATTTTATATATTCCTGGCTTCCTTTCCTCCGGTATTCTATCAATATCACCAGAATTGAGCAGATTTTTTTAGGCTAAACTTGTTCAATGGTGACAAAGTAATCCCAAACTCTCTGAGTATTTTTTGGAATTTTTTGGTGGCCAAAGGATGATAAGTGAATTTCATGTGGATGGTGGATTCTTTTATTGCTGTCAATGTTGTAACCTGCTTTAACCTCTTCTTTTGTTTGAATTTCTTGCTTTTCTAATCTGATATGAACAAGAAATTGTAGATAAGAAAATCAAGAAATTCAAACAAAAGAAGAGGTTAAAGCAGGTTACAACAATGACAGCAATAAAAGAATCCACCATTCACATGAAATTCACTTATCATCCTTTGGCCACCAAAAAATTCCAAAAAATACTCAGAGAGTTTGGGATTACTTTGTCACCATTGAACAAGTTTAGCCTAAAAAAATCTGCTCAATTCTGGTGATATTGATAGAATACTGGAGGAAAGGAAGCCAGGAATATATAAAATCAACTGTTCAGAAGGTAACAAAGTATATATTGGAAAAACAAAAAGAAGCATTGGAATCAGGCTGAAGGAACACTGGAGAAACATAAGGTACAATCAGGTAGAGAAATCAGCAGTTGCACATCATTTTTGGAGAGATAAATATGATATAGAAATGGGAGTGAAATTATTGAAATTCGTAAATGGACCCATTGAGCTGGGAATATGGGAAAAAATTTATATAAAAAAATATGAGGATAAGGTTATGAACTTTGAGATTCCAACAGAAGATAAATTAATCCAGAAGTTCATAAAATGTCCACGAGAGCTACACCAAATCCTCCAGCCAACCAACAACGAAGCCGACAGTCGACTCGCAACTGAGGATGCAGGCAAAAGCCTGCAAAACTAGTTTTGCATAATTCAACAGTAAGTGGAGCCATAAGATTATTAAAATCGACTCACTAGGTAATTAAGAACATAATAGTCGCTTCACTGTATTGGTTCCGACATGAAATTAAATGTTATATTTAAGTTTGTTGTGTTATTATACTGTAATAATGGATAAAACATGCATCATTACCAAGTTCAAGGGGCAGAGTCTGCAACTTATTGTCTTGTAAAAGGAGGATTTCTAGATTTGGATGATTTATAATAGTTTTTGGTAGATTTTCCAGCAAATTATTGCGAATATCCAGCCACTTGATACTCGGTAGGGATGGGAAGAAACAGTCATCTAGTTCCACAATGAAGTTCCCCTCCAAATAAAGGAACTGAAAATTATAAAAATTTAATATTATGAGCTGAAGTAGAAGGAACATTTTCATTTAATATATACTCTAATGCAAAAATGGTAGTTACTTTAGATACCTTTATATAAACACATTGTTCATAGAGATATGTTGGAAATGTTTTCAAATTTTGTTTGCTAAGATCAAAGTAGGACGCATTTCCTGGTACTGGGATTTTTTCCTTCTCTTCAACTTTTGTATTAGCTGGTTCTGAATTTGTTTTACTAGCAGTCTCATAAGTTAAACAATCTATTTCTGAAATGATTGTGCATTGATCTTCTTGTGATACATTTTTATTTAAAGTATTTTTCACCCTGTCATTCACATGATGAGAGTAAATGTCATCCAATATATTAATTTCCATGAACTCTGATAATGTAAAAGCTTATTGTCAAATTTATATTGCATATAATTTGAGATATTATCTTAGACATTCAAGAAACCAAAAAATGTGACCATGTTAGATTGTTTTTTGCAATAAATATTTAAAAATCGATAAATCACACAAATTATTAAATATTTTTTATTTACACAATAGTAAAAACAGTTGTGGTAGTAACTAAAAATTGTTGTTGTGGTAACTGTTGCCATGGCAATCAGTGAGTAGTAAAATATTCATAGTGATACTTTTGCTTTTGTTGTTATGTGATACTGATAAACGGTTAGAGATCCATGAGATAAATAAGCTGTTGTTTGCTTATAAATGATACGTATCTAAAGCATGTTTGGGCCAAAAATGTGAACTTACCAAAAGTAAACATATTATTTTAGTGCTTTTTGAACATTTGAAGTAAAGTATCTAACTGTTAACAATGGTTTTTATTTTATTTGTAGACGAGCAGGGGTTTAAACGTTTTTCCTAATGTACGTCGATAATTGGTTAACTTGTTAGAAATTCTTAATTAATTTGGCAAAATACTGAATAGGAGATTTAAGGTTCCCGCGTTTGTTTCATATGTATATGTCATTAATGCTACACTCTGGCGGGCAGAACCTTCAACATGTATCTTTAATATGGCGAATGTCAGGGATAGTGATACGTCGTTATGGCTGCATAATAAGCTTGGAACAAGTAATGATTCATGGACAGGTGGTTCAATTTGCTCCCAACTCAATGCCGAAGTACTAAGAAACATCAAGGATTGTTTTCCAGATTTGCAAACTCAAGTAAAGTTAAAACTTTTACTGTCATTCTTCCACATCCCGCGAAGGAATGTTGAAGAGGTTTGTTTACAGTCGTGTATTTGCCTGTTTAAGTTGTTTTATTATAAAATTAAGGAAAGAGACATACAAATTTGCAATAATAAATTTTTTTGGTATTTTATATTCTACTTGCAGTGGCGCGTAGAATTAGAAGAGATACTGGAAGTTGCTCAAGTTGATAGCGAACAGTGGGTATCCATGCTGGCAGAAATTATGAAGACTTTACCCGGAACAGGTTCCTTAAATACTAGTATTGGTGAAATAGATGAAAATAGACGAATATTTTCTGATTTGGTTAACGACCTCAAAAAGCTTGGTAAGCACATTACAGAGCTATCAATTAATGGATGTCACTTGAATACAGGTTTCTTATTTAACCTCAGTTCACAAAAACTATTTAAGTCATCCCTGTATATGAGGCATCCCACCCACAGCCCTTGCTGCTGTAACGTTCTATGAAATCACAACTATAAATGTAGGTCTCAGTCACGTGTTGGTAATCAGTTAAATATTACAAGCATTTTTCTTGGTTATTTGCTAATTGTTGGATTGTTTTACAGTATAAGATCAAATTGTAATTACATACTATTTATTCTGAATTGATAATTTGTTGGAAAGTTAAATATTTTTATTTTTAAGTAATGTAATTAGGGCATTTGAGAGATGTCGGTGACTTTACTTTGATGTTTATATTAGATATAAACACATAGTGAGAGTGTTACTATTATTCCATCATTTCCACATGGAATTAAGTCAGGAAGCATTTTGGGAGGGTCTTTAGGGTGGACCTCTTATACTTGAGCCCAAGCATTTTTCTTGGTTATTTGCTAATTGTTGGATTGTTTTACAGTATAAGATCAAATTGTAATTACATACAATTTATTCTGAATTGATAATTTGTTGGAAAGTTAAATATTTTTAAGTAATGTAATTAGGGCATTTGAGAGATGTCGGTGACTTTACTTTGATGTTTATACTAGATATAAAC
Organism: Metallyticus violacea; assembly: GCA_030762175.1. Taxonomy (NCBI): domain Eukaryota; kingdom Metazoa; phylum Arthropoda; class Insecta; order Mantodea; family Metallyticidae; genus Metallyticus; species Metallyticus violacea. The sequence continues at coordinate 106,180,738 of CM060840.1, read as the reverse complement.
ACATAGTGAGAGTGTTACTATTATTCCATCATTTCCACATGGAATTAAGTAAAGAAGCATTTTGGGAGGATCTTTAGGGTTGACCTCTTATACTTGAGCAATTTGGTACACAATAAGTAAAATAAAAGCAGGATTATGTATCTGATATCCATTGACCCCCAAATGTTTTATATCTTTTCATTATATAAAGTTAAGAATTGGAGGGTGGCAATAATTCAGCCCATCTATAAAGGTAAAGGATGTGAAGATGACCCAGGTAACTATAGAGGAATAGCATTACTGTCGAACATGGGAAAAATATTTACAGGAATTTTGGCAGAAAAAATACAAAAATGGCCATAAACTGTCACCATTTCAATCAGGGATCGGAAGGGTAGAATAACAATGGATAATATAATGATCATGAAAACGATCGATAAATGTTAGGGGTGAAGAAGGGAGGTTGTACACCATATTTATAGATTTAGAAAAAGTATATCATAGGGTAATAAGGGAGGCATTATGGTATAAGGTAAGGTTGAAAGGGTTGAGTAAAGCCATGTTGGAGATACTATGAAACTGTACCAAATAAACACCTTTTACATTAAATGTGGGAAGGAGGAAATAATAGCTGAAATTACACAGAAAAGAGGACTTAGACAAGGTTGTAAATTCAACCTCTTGTTCAAATTATTTATAGATGACATCATGGATAGCTTAAGTGTGGGTAATATGCATATGCTAGTTATAGGGAATGTGGAAATACCAGGTTTATTGTATGCCAATGACTTAATGGTAGGTTCAGTATCTAAAATTGGTTTAAGTCGAGCCATAGTGGAAATTGAGAGATATTGTAAAGCATGGGATATACAAGTGAATCAAGGCAAGTTGAAGATTATCGTGTTTAAAAAAGGAAAAAAATGGAAAAGTTCAGAAAAATGGTACATGGGGGGAGGGCAAAGAAACTTTATTTACTTGGTTATCAAATTGTGGGGATTGGAGGAAACAAGAAAAGTGGGCGGTAGCTAAAGGGAGAACAGCATTGGGATTACTGAGAAAATGTTTATATATAGCACCAATGATGTTGGAATGGTTTGAAAGGTTGTATGCAATCCTAGTGGAATCAAGATGAGCATATGGAGTTGAGATTTGGGGGATAGATAAGGAGTGGGAAAAATGGATCCAATAGTAAAAGCCTTCTCCAAATTAATATTAGGTGAACACAGCCAATATAGGTTTGTTCTAGAAATAGGAAAAATCAGTATGAAAGGGATGGTGATGGGAAGAGTAATCAAATATTGGCACAGGATAAATCAACTGCCTGAGGAAAATATGCTAAAAGGGTTTCTAACTACAAGGAAAGCACCCTAGTGCTAAGAATTGGTTGAGTAAAATTAAGGCCAAGTTGGAGGAGGGAGGACTAGGAGACGTATAGGTACCAAGATTTAATATGGTTAGTGGGATATGGAAATGCATTCGATTCAGATTTGAAAATATGGATAAACAAGAAATGTGGGCGGGGTTGAGGGAGATGAGATCATTAGTTCTTTATAAAATAATTAAGACAGAAACTGACCAAGAAAGATATTTAGAAATATGCAATAGGGAGGAAAGGGAAGGTACTGCATGGTTTCGGCTAGGAGTATGGAAACTAAGGGGGAATGTAATGCAAGGTGTATGTCCTATCTGTGGGGAGAATGAGAATGGAGTGCATATTTTATTGGAATGCAGGGGAACGAACATATGATGGAAAATGTTAATTAGGGAGAAGTGGCTAAGAAGCAATAGAAGTGTAGTGATCAAGAAAATATTTTCAGATCAAGGGCAGTTAAGATGATTAGGGGAATTTCTATGGAAAGTTAGGATGAAATGGAAATGGTCAGTTGAAAAGTGTAGCATAATAGGGTTAAAATGTATTCGGGGGCTAATGAAAGTGGAGCAAAAGGAAGCCTGGTAAATTTATATGAAGAAATGAAATATTTGAACCCAAAGTTTTTTGAAAATCGCAGCTGGTAATGTCCGGTGAATCGGAGATGAGGGGCTGTATATATGTTGAGATGAATACAAGGGGTTTGTATTATTGGTAATAGTAGGAAGGATTGATATGAATAGTTGTCACAGTTTGTAATGATAAGTTAATGAAAGGAATAGGGGTTGGCGAACATGGAGGATATTTGGAAAATTGCAAATAAAGGAAGGTATTCATGTAGGTCTATTTGGACAAGTGGCCAGGGCCAGTTCCTATAGGCTACACTATGTATTTGTGTAGTACTAAAGAAATGAGTCGGAATAGTGTTTGGTTTGTTGTGATTTCAAAGAATGTAATTATAGTGGTGGTTGTAGGTGGTGGAATGTATAAGCTTATTTATAATAATGAATCCGAGTCTTCTGAAGGACAAGGGCTCAGTTTCAAGGGAAAATTATAATGTCAAAGGGAATGAATTAGTTTTAGTATCGTTAAGTTTAAATATTTTGTGAGTTATAGCAAAATTTTTAGGAACATTATTGGTGGAAATAAACTTTAATCATTAATGTATAAGAGGATGGTATGGAGCCTGGCCACCTGGATATTCCAGTAGGCAACTGCTGAACGGGGGACTAGGGTCTAAAAAATTTAATCAATAAGAAAATATAGTGTTTAAAATATTATAATGAGGGTTAAGTATGTTAATTTGTTAAATAACCATAAAATATGTATATTTTAGAGCCAAATTAATACTTTGTGTATGTAAACTTATTTGTAATGTAATGTTGTTTGGTGAAATAAATTCATTCATGACATATAAGTTTTATTTAAGATAATTACAGATTATTAATATTGCTAAAAAAACATTTTTAATTACAATAATTTATGTAGTTTATAAAGATAAATTCAGAATATAAAAGGCTAACTTATAAATAACAGTTCTGGAATAAACTTAATAAAGCAGTGTCTAGTCCACTTTTTCCCTCCTTTTTGCACCACTATGTTTTTCCTAACTGGTTTTCTTGTCAGTACCTCTCTTAATTCTGTTATGCCAGTATACCTGCTCCAAAGGTCTGCAAATTTGCTAATAACCACTTACCTGCATGTATATCCTTACTGCATACATATTAACACCAGCTTTATCATTATTAATATTCACCGTACTCAGCCCATTTAGCTTAGCCGGCATTAAGTACCTATTTCTCACCACCTACATTTCGTTGGGTTTCCTAATAGTTGAAGATATCCCAGCTTATTCAGATTTTTAGTCCTCATAGCTCTGTATATTTTCCAAATGCATCAACCACCATTTTATATGGCATAACATTCTGTAGTAGGTCTTCCCCCCTCTATGGTGGTGGTTTTTTGTAGTAGAAGGATACATAGCATGCATGTAATAGCTAATACATATCATATGTTCAAAATAGTGCACGAAATTTTCATATTAGTTTAAGACACTTGGACAGCAATTAAAACTCTCAAACTCCAGCCTTAATTTTAGTACTCAATGAATTTACGGGCACATGAAAGTATCATTAAGTCTGCAAATGTAACTTGTTAAATTAAATGAAGACTCGTGTAATAATGAATATATGCTTTGGTTAGGTGTTTGCTTAAGTTTGGACAATGAAGTTTCCTTGTAACAACGACTATTTCATTACATTATTTGCTTAAATTAAGTTTATATTTCCTTATAATAACAAACACCGCTTAGGTTATGTTAGGTGTTTGCTTAAATTCTGTTAAGGAATTTGCTTTAAATATGCACTAGAAGGTGTATTCGCCACAAACCATCCTTTTCCCAATAACCAATGTTTTAAATGTATTTCTTTTGTTTTTCAAAATTATTTAATTTACTTTTAACAGCTTTGCTTTTCTGTGCTGGGTTGCATATCAGTTGTAAATCTGTTCCATTACATGGTGAATATCCATTTCTTTTTCTCCTTGTAATTCTCCAGCCATGTGCTATAATACATGTATGCCATCATTTTGTACTATAACAATTTTATTAATGCACATTACAGTAACAGCCAAAACCATTTAATGATCCTTCATAAAATGCTCTGAAATGAGTTTAACTATTATATTAACTTAAAATAACATCTCATAAAACTATTGTTTCTGATGTGACTTGTATCCTGATTCCATACATATAAGTAACTCTTTATATGCCATTTTTGATACTGATCTCAATGCCCAGGATAGTTAAGGTGTCATACTTCTATTTTAAACAAAATTGAACAGTGTGAAGATTTCTTGAAAAGTGTAATTTGTACTGATGCGGTGACCTTTCACTAATGGTATAGTTAATCGTTAACTGTCAAATTTGGTCAGATGAGGCACCACATGAGATCACTAGCACAACCAACTCCCCTAAGATGAAATCATAAGATAATAACGGTCAATATTTTGAGCTTTGCTTCATTGCAGATGTAGCTGCAATCCAAGATTTGTGCTGGGGTGTGTACGTGCATGTGCATGCAGATTTTTTTTAAATGTTAAATGCCTGTTTTTATTGCTGAGACATCATCAGCAGACTGATTGATACATGAGAGGAAATAATAAACTGGGAAAAGAATTTTTTTAAGGAAGGAAATATCCCAGGCTTAAGTTTAGAGCATTTCTCCAGTTTTTGCCAGTTATGTGGACTGAGGAAAACTTAGAGAAAACCTCAGGGAGGACAGTCCTAGTGAGAATCAAATCTCAGACCTCATGTTCACTAGTTCATGCCTTAATGACCTTAGCCATCCATGATGGTGTGTATGCATGCAGGTGGATGGTCAAGCAGAGTTTGAGGGAGATTGCCAGGACAGAAAGAGGATGTCATGTTTTTTCCTTCTCCCACCCAAAACCCCTATTTTCTCAATTTCCCATGATGACTCTGACTTGGTGCAGAATATTCTGAATTCTGGATGCTATCTCATTAAGATATGACAGCATAACTATAATAAAGCAATTATGTTTAAAAAGTAAACATACATAATATTTTCACAAAATTTGAATTTGTCACTCATTTCTGCCAATAATATTTTATATACAGCATGAATCAGCTGCCCCTTATTATGTAGTGTTATGCAGTATAAATCGAACATGAAAATATTAGTCCCTAAGATGTGCATATACTATAACATATCTTCAGTTGTACACTATGCAAAAGCACTAATCCTATGGCAGTTACTATATCCAGTCATTGAGAAGTTGGTCCTCATTCCTTACGTAGGTAAGATTTCACTAAGGAAGCAAACTTAAGTGATAGCACAACTGCTGAGCATAGGATTATTATATTGTTTTAACAATCACTAAGGAAAGCATACACTTAAATGGCAGACAGTGTACCTGCCACTCAAGATGATGGGCACTTAGGGCATCCCAAAACTGCTAAAAACAAGATTGTGACAAAAGTTCACAATGCTATACTCAGTAATCACCGATTGAAGGTATACAAGTTGGCCGACTTTGCAAAGACCTTGATAGGTTGTGCTGCTACATTTTACATGAAGTTTTGGATGAGAAAACTTTCTGCTCAATGGGTGCCATGTTTGTTAACAATGGACCAAAAACTCATTTAAATGAATATTTTCAAGAGTGTTTAGACTTGTTTAAATGCAATTTCAGTGAGTTTCTCCGTTTCATAACAATAAATTAAACACGAATTCATCACTACAACTATCCTATTGCCATGGTTGGCCGAGGTCGTTAAGGCGCAGACTAGTCTGGGGTTCGAATCCTGCCAGGACCATCCTCCCTGACTGAGGTTTTTCCCAGGTTTTCCTCAGTCCTCATAAATGGCAAATGCTGGGGAGGTACCCTAAACTTAGGCCTGGGACATTTCCTTCCTAAAATAAAAATATCCTTTACCAATTCATTTCATTTCATTTCATCTTGTGTATCATCAGTGTCTCCACCACCTGTGGTGCCTCAGCAATAAAAACTGGCATTAATCACTATTCAGAAAAAAAATCACTACACTCCAGAGACGAAGGAGCAATCCAAGCATTGTGTGGCAATAGGTGAAAGTGCACCAAAGAAATCGAAAATGGCTCCATCTGCAGGAAAAGTCATGACTACAATTTTCTGGGACTCTCATAATGTAATGCTCATAGACTACCTCCAGAAGGGCAGAACCACATCACTGGGGAGTATTTTGCTTCACTACTAGACCAACTGAAGGATGATATTCACGCTAAATATCTACAGTTTGTGAAAAAGAAAGTACTCTTTCATCGTGATAATGTGCCTTGATGCATATCTGGAGTGTTGCTGCAAAACTTCATAACCTTCACTTTCAAGTGCTCTGCATCTGCAATATTGGCTGAATTTGGTTCCCAGCAATTATTTTTTGTTCCCAAACCTGAAGAAATGGCTGGGGGACGAAGGTTCACACAAAAAATTGAGGTTGAAACTGAGACAGATGCTTGTTTTTCAAATATGGACAAATCTTATTGTACTGAGGGTATTAAAAAGTTGAAAAGTCATGTGCAGAAAGATTGTGTTCTTTTAAATAATAATTTTTTATTTTAAATTAAAATGCATTCCTCCTCCTCCTCCTCCTCCTCCTCCTCCTCCTCCTCCTCCTCCTCCTCCTCTTCCTTCTTCTTCTTCTTCTTCTTCTTCTTCTTCTTCTTCTTTTTCTTCTTCTTCTCCTTCTTCTCCTTCTTCTCCTTCTCCTTCTAATAAAGTAAATGCTTTTAGGGTTGTTTCCTAGGGGTACCATTGTTTGATAATTTGCAGTGATTGCAACAAGCTAGAATATAATGATTCTGAGAAAACTATTGAACTAGTTTATATTTACTAAGCTGTAGTAATGTTGCATGAAAATTATTTTAATGCAATAATAATAATAATAATAATAATAATAATAATAATAATAAAGTTTAAACTTGTAATAATTAAAATCCTTAAAAACTTAAAAGGAGTAAAGTAATAGGTTTTAGGTTTAAAACTCATAGTAGCTTTATATTAAAGGTAAACTTTTATAAAGATGCCCTAATTAAAATGTATATTACCTTTCAAAGAAGGAATTATCATTGTTTAGAACTGACTGCTGCGAACAACACATGAGTACAAACATTGCTGAACTGAGTTGACATAAGCTAGTTAAAATTGGGGAGTAAAATAGGGTTCTATCTACTTAAACTGAGCTGTAACTGATAACTTTATTTTGCTTATGCTCATTAACAATGCAGCCTATTATAGTTGTTTCTATGTTTGTGCCTTCTGTGGGCATCCATACATAGCTGTGCTAGTGTAATATTGTGCTCAAGTCAGGGTGGTGGAGAAGGCACATATAGGAACAGATGTAGGTTGCAGCACCCTCATCAAAACTGGCAAACTTAAAACTAACATGTAATGCACTTGTATAAACAGTTACTATCAATAATATAAATATTAAGAAAGTAAATAAGTAAAAAAATTATTGGGATGCTGCATCATTATGAAAATCAATTCCATTAAAAAAATTGTAATACTTTATTAATGTATCTGTATCAAAAACATACCATCTTATTGTTTATTAGCATGTTCATTGCTTTTTTTGTGTTTAATAAGATAAGAAAGCCCTAATTATGTCAGTGTCTTAAATTCAGGCTCAGCTGCTTCAAAACGTCAGAAATGAATAGAAATATTTCTCTATTTTTAATCAGGCATTTACATTGAAAAAAATTCTGTGAATTCACTTTTTATATGTATATCTCTCAGAGATTAGGATGAATGGATTGATTGGAGTTAGAGAATTTGTGTACATCTTAGCACTTAAGTTGCAAGGGCCTTTTATGTTCTCCTTTAGACAAAGCTGTTCCAGAAATTTTTTCACTAACTTAGGAAATATATCTTGTGAAGGATTATATCCTTGAAATAGAAACATTCATTGCCTTTCCAAATGTTTGCACTTAGTAAGCTATGTTTTGCAATCTCAAAAGACTGCTCACATAGAGGGTATTTGGGGTTTCTGTGAAAAAGGCCCTGTTATATTTAAGTGCTTCCAGAATGGCCAATTTCTGGTAATTATTGCAATAGCTTTTGTGATTTTCTTTCTCTCCCTACCAAATAAATCTAACCTGTAGTTTAGTTTAGTTCCTGGAGCATTCAATGAGTTTGCAAAGCAGTCACAGAAATCTATGAACATAGAGACGTGTCATATTCAATTACCACAGTAGCACACAATCTACATTTACAAAAAATATTGTATACATCTACATGAATAGTTACTATAAAAATTGCTTGTTTGACCGGAGTTTTACACAGTTGTTGACTAGAGAAGTTCTTCCATCTTATTTAATGCTCTCTCTTAGCATATTGATACCACAGAAAGGCTCTGGTCCTATAGAATGAGTTTTAGCTCCTCCTTTTGCCAGTTTGTCTGCTGCCTCATTGCCTTCTATGCCATGAGGTCCAGACATCCAGAGTAATTCTGATTCTGAAAGGTTGTAGACATTCCTGTACCTTTGGAGTTGGTTAAGATTTAAGTGAACTGAATGTGGCTGTATTATCTGAGAGAATGAGTGGATATTTCCTGTTTGAAATAGTTCCTATTTTCATAGAAGTTAAGATAGGTCAGAAGTACAGTCACATCTGGCTGAAAAGCAGCCAAGTTCCAAGATATAGGAAAATCTTTGTTTTGGAGGACATCGTGCTCTCCAGTTTTTGAAGAATTCCATACTCTTGCTAATCTTGAGGAACCATCTGTAAAAAGTACCAGGTAACCCCTAGGTAGGGCAGGTAAATTTTCTCCCAGCTGAATCTAATACTAAATGGTTATGTAAATGTATGCTTTGTACACATCTAATTAGATGGCATGTCAAGCATTGTATTAGATAATACTGTTATTCTTATTATAATGTCAAACTTTATGGTACCTTTCTCTCCAATTGCTTGCAGTACTGGTTTTGTAGGCTGCCGTGCTGATCTCTGCTTTGATACACAGGTCTAGGGGCAGAATACCTAATATAATTTGAAATGCATCAGTTGATGTGCCTCAAAATGCACCAGTTATGCAGAGATAGACAAATCTTTGTAGATTTGCAAGTATGTTTTGCACTTTGTTTTCTTTGCTGTGTGCCATCACACCAAAGCTCCATGTGTTATTGGTTATCTCACCAGTTACATGTAGCCAATGGCACATATGTGACTTGAAATCCAATGTAAATCTAAGCATATGTTTACTTTCCATACGTGACATGGTTATGCAATTTTAGCAATTTTGCACATATTTAAATTTTATAGCGCAAATAAAATTGACCTTACTGTGAACAAAAATATTCAACTAGCAGAAATGAGCTGAATGGGTGGAATAATTGCAACGTGAGAGTTAAAATTTTTTAAAAATCGTAAATCTTTAAAAAAAATTTCATATGGAACTAACGCAGTGAAGCTCATTTGAATTGAATCTGGTTCTGTATATTTTTAAGGTTAGTAAGCATGAAGAGTGTTAAGATGACAGATTCAATTAACGTGAGAGTTATTCAGGCTCATTTTCTCTCAAATGTTTGAACATTAATATTCATAAAAATTTTAATGAATGGATTTTAGGATTAATGAAATTATGATTTTTATCAACATATTAGCATTCATGGTTACTTGAAGTTTCAAGAAAAATCAAGCACTCTTGATTAAAGTAAACTTAAACTGTGCCATAGTACTTAAAGAGAAACTCAAACAGATACTACTGTATCCATTGGTGGAAGATAAATGGTATTACCTTTCAGCCAAGGTATTGTCTGAATTTTAAATATTGTTAACTAACACAAAATGTCAAAGTGATGGAAGCTACTTTTTATTGCCGTCATTTGCAATTAAATTTGGAATGTGTGCACATCCATGAAATGCAAATGTGTGCTTTTAAGCATTCAAGATGGAAAGTTAAGAATCTTTAGAGTTCTAGGCTCCAGATTAGCGAAGATGTCAAGGTAGAATCCATGAACCCCTTCATGCACTTCTTAAAGTTAAGCAGAGGCTGGGATCATACTGAGCACACCTGATATATCAAGGAAGAGTGTATTCAGGGAAAATTTCATTTTCCAGAATTAAATCTGTATTAAATAGTTGGCACACCATTGCAGATAGCATATGATAAATGGTCCAGGAGGTGTATCAGCTTATAAATAGTAACTTCTTTTGAACATTGTCTTCTCTTCTTTTTGTAAAACTTGTAAGACAATGGAATGAGCAATATAAAACTCCTCATAGCATTTATTAAGAGTATTAGAAAAAAATGTAGTGGAAAAGGAATTCATTTATTACAGTATTATATAGTCAGGTTATCAAATTACAGGCTGCTTGGGCACAACTGTTCACTAAAGCTGCCACAACCAGAAAAGGGAAATAGAGTTACCATGCATTATGTTAGATTTTTATTTTATTTTAGTATTTATATTTTTACTGAAAGCATAAAATGATACTCTTTTAAAAATGATAAATATAAGTTCTATATTTGGATTAAAATTATTTTAGAATTCAAGTCACTGAATAGTGGGAGAACAATGTTCCATGCAGCTTGTCCGATGGGTGAGGAGTAGGAATCACTAATTGTCCCAATGCCCCAGTACTTGCAATGTGGTCAAATAAGTGCACTTCAGCACCTTGCTGATTATCATGCAGTGAGATATTAATCACTGTTTTAACATTGTAAACATTTGCTTGCTGCTTTGTTGCACGAAACAATTACTACTCAGTTGATGCATGCAATAAAAAGCTTAAACGGATGCTATTCACTGTAATAATAACTCTTCAGCATACCCTTGCAATTCATTTGATCTAATGTGGCACAGCAAGCATTGCAATGACATGCTTCTAATTTAGCCATCCAGGCTTTATGGTATGTTCTCTCACTCACACTTTCTTCTCTGTGATGCATCTGTCAATCTTGAAAGTAATTTTAATCCTCATGTAAGAAATATAGAAAATGTTTCCCCTTAGTGAAAATACATTGCCAGCATCTGCATAGGAAATTCATGTATTTAACTTTACCTTTCTTGTGTAAGAACACAAAGATTTTAAACATGTTTCTTGTATTTGGGAGATCCTGTCTCTCATAATTTTTTAAAAATTTGGGAAACAGTTCCTTACTTGGAATACAATTGCTAGGGTATTTTCTTGCAAATCACCTTACCCTTCTCTGCAAGAAACCATTTTCACATGATATCATACATTAATAACTTATTAGCACACAACTTACACACTGAATTACGTTTTTTGCATTATGTAACAATTAAATTTATTTAATTTTTTAAATAACACGTTCCATATCTTGTATAAGATCAGTGGATGCAATAAAATGAAGTGAAAATGCAGATCCCTCAAGCTAACTGTAAGCTGTTATCTTCACATGCATCATATGGGCTTTGCAACTGGTTTCTCTCAGTGTGTAGCCACACTCTGTCGCTCTGTAACTCAAACCCATTATATCTACATAATGATAACAAATATGTAATAATATTTACCTGCTCTTGGCATAAAAATGTAATAAGAAGTGGGGAAAAAATGCTAAATCATGTGAAGTTTGAATTCTATAAAGATCTGATTTTGCTCTAATTTAGTGTTCTGCAGCATGCACACAGATAATATAATTCCACACACACATGATGTGAAAAGGCTCTCCCCAGTTGTGCACCGCCACGAGTGGCCGAGGTCGTTAAGGCGCAAACTCGTGAGCTGGAGGTCTGGGGTGGTTCGAATCCCACCAGGACCATCCTCCCTGACTGAGGTTTTTTCCAGGTTTTCCTCAGTCCTCATAAATGGCAAATGCCGGGGAGGTACCCTAAACTTAGGCCTGGAACGAAGGATTTATCCTTAAAAATAAATCCTTTCCAATTATATCATTTTATCTTGTGTATCATCAGTGTCCATTGCCTGTAGTGCCTCAGTAGTAAAAACGGGCATTAAACACCATTCATTTCCTAGTTGTGCTCTAGAAAACAAAAGGCACAGCATTGCAACTGGTTTTGACATTCTCTGATTTTATGTTTTCTCAGAAATTTTGTGAAATATAAGTCTGTTATAAAAGTCCATCTGATCAATGTAAAAATTCTACTCCTACTACCACAATGTTTCACTGGCCTGCATTGAATAAAAACCATATACTTTATCAATTTCTTGTATATTTAAGCATTAAATGAAGTTTAAAGGATCAATAAGAAGTATACAGAAGTAATTTATCATAACTAGAAAATTTTATGTGCACACACATTTCAGAACAGTATAATTTTATTTTAGTGATAATATTGTAAGTTGGTGCATAAGTGTTTTAGTGCTGTTTTCTATTGAATATATAATTATTAATTTGTAAAGTATATGTATTTCCTGTGTGCACATTTGGCCTGCTTTTAATTTCTGATTTAAGGCCTAATACCATATATGACACCTATAAAAATGATTGTGAAATTGTTCTTTTGCAGCTGCAATAAATTTTAATTTTTCTTGTGAGCTTTTATTTAGAATTTCACTAAGCTCAATTATTACATCATTGCTTATACATCATGCACTTATTTTATAAATGCTGAAACCAGATTTTGATTTTGATATATTTTAATTCTCATCTTCTTAGCTGGAATATTACATCTGATAGTCTATGGTGAACAGGCAGCATAAGCACATTCAGTAAATTGCTTACCTACATAACAAAAAGATAAGAAAAATAACTCATACTGTAAATAAATATTTTGGTAATTCATGGATTAATTGGGGCATGCATTGTAGTTCATTTACTAAAAAAACATATCAGTTTAATTGGCTAACGAACATGACCCAATCCAGAATAGCAAGTTAAAACCTGATATCTTGATATTTATGTTAGTATTTATATATCTTTAGTTATTCTATGGATACTGCGCAATGAGCATTGTATGTTGCATTATAATTATAAAGAATAATAGGAAAAATATAGATACTGTATTAGTTATAATCCAGGAACAAGTTAATATGGCTAATTTGATAACTGCAAGTCATTTGTTAATTTTTATATACTTTAGAAGAGTAAACAGTTTATGGATAAATTTGTATTATATAGGAATTTATGCTTTGTTACTTCTGGTTTCAGTGAAACGTCAGTGTGATTTAGGAATGTTACCTTTGGAATGTCATTACCTCAACAAATCAGCCTTAAACAATGTTGTTGGACAACAGGTGATTTTTTTCAGATGCACTTTTGTTTTGTTTTATAGTTGAAAGTCAGAATATAATGAGGAAATAATTTTAGTTATGAAATATATGGGAGTATTTAGTAAAAAATCTGTGAAAAATAAATTTTACTTAAAATTTAATATACTTTGTAATATTAAATTGCTAATTTTGTATGTGTGACATATCCCTTCACTTTCTTTGACTAAAGTAGCAACATTCTTTAAGCCTTGTACTGGAGATGCTTCACATGATCTGAAGTCTATATAGGATTTCAAACATATAAGTAATATAATGTTGCTGATAATGTAGTGTCTCTAGAACAATTTTTATATCATTTTTAAGAGTTATATATATGATTTATACACACTGTACTATCTTCCACATTTCCTTGTTCACAGCCACCTCCTACCAAGCATTTCACATTGAAAAGAAAACCAAAGTCAGCAGCTCTAAGAGCAGAGCTGCTACAGAAGTCTGTTGATGCAGCCAGTAACTTAAAGAAAAGTGCAGCTCCTACAGTTCCAGTGAGGTCACGTGGTATGCCTCGTAAAATGACTGACACAAGTAAGTTAACAGTTATATTCTAATGTCTGCAGGATTAGATAACCATATTCATATATTTTAAGAACAGATTTTACCGGTATACAATAAAGTGGTTTAATGCCTAAGAATAATGCAGCTGTGCAAAGAAAAAAAATCGAAGATTGTAAAATAATAAGTATTTTTATACTTATTTTTAATTTAAAACTTGAATGATAAGTAGAAATTTCTCAGAGATATATCTCAAATCAATCCTGTGCTTCATTTGAGTTTTGATAACTTGGCTTTGTTAAACCGTGCTATATGAAGAGATAGCAGAAGTGCCTTAGGTCTTTGGCATGTAGTTTTTCTGTAAAACACCTTAGTTGCTAGCCAGAATGCTTTGTACAGTCACATTTCACTTGGCTCCACACAAATAAAATCACACAAAAATTCAGGTAAAGGCCATTTACTTATCTCTGAATTGAATGATATTTGTTTTCTTGTAAAATAACCACAGCTGATCAGCAGTCTCTGAAAATGGGCCATTTGAAGGAACGTGCACAATCTCGAGCATAGCAGAAGAATAACAAAGAGAGACTAAACAGTATTCTCTAGTGGGCATTTTACAGGAAAATGAATGTCATCTTGGCCCATAGCTAAAATTTTAGTGCAGGTTTGTTTGTTTGTTTGAGCCCAAGGTGTTTCTTTAGTTAGGAATCCCAGAAATTTAGAAAATTTAAAATTTAGAAATTGGGCACTAAAAATTTTAAAACTAAGATATAAGTAGGCCTACTCAGTCATTAAATGGATTTTCTCCCTCCCGAGTATTGCAAAATGATATTTCACAGGGCCCGGATGTTTATGACCTAAAAATATTGGAAATTTGCAAGCATTTATGACCTAAAAATTGCAAAAATATGACAATAATATGATCTTAAAACAACAATTTTGCAACACAAATCTTACCTTTGTTAAAATTAAAATCTTAACTGAATGCTTTAAAAATGTAGCACATTAAAAATATAAATATTATTAAATTTTGATTTATTTAATCAATCAAGATGTAATGCTCAACACTGCACACAAAGAAAGAAATATTACATGATGGATGATCACAGAGTACTGCAGTAACAAATCAACCTTACTGATTTCTCTTTTAGCTGTAAATCTTCTATTGATGGCATAAAATAGTTACCCATGGCAACCATTCTATAGCTAATCTTTGGTCATATTTCCCAACCTGGCTAATGGTAGCTCCAAGATATTGAAGCGAGTGACGTCCTACAATTGCTGATCTTTAAGTATGATGAACTGATTTGCATGCTGTGACCATGGTTTTAGTTTTCTCAGCTCTGTTGACCACACCTTTTCTACTCACCTCTTCTTGTGATACCTTCAAATTTGCATGGAGGTTCCTGACTGAATTGACCACAAGGGCTATGTCATCATTTACCTGAGATCTATCTGCACTGGCAACGATTTCCAACTGCCAAAAATGATACATTTAGTATATCTCTTACACTCTTTCATTACATCATCCATCAATGTGATAAGGAGTAAGGTGACAAAATGTTACCTTGCATCACATCCCTTAGGTTCTAAACTCTTTGGATGTTCTCACTTGATTTCTGCAAGTTTTGTTGAAGCTTCTAATGGATTCTGTTAGGCTTGTCTCAATGTTCTACTTCCTAAGAACATTCCACAGATCTGCCCTAGGCACCCTGTCAAAAGCCTTCTCAAAGTCCATGTAGAATATTGTGCTTTTGCTCTATAAATTTCACACTAATTTACCTTAGTGTAAAAATAAAATCCTGGGTGCTGCAACCTCATCAGAATCCACATTGTGCTTTTGCAGTTGTTCTGAGTTCTCAGTCGACCCTCAAGATTTTCCATTAAGTACACTAAGCAGAGAAATCCTTCTGTGGTTGTACATTGCAGTACTCTCTCTCTTTTTTATGGTGTTTAATGCACATTTTTACTATTGAGGCACCACACAAGCAGTGGATAAATGAAATATTTCAAAAAGGATTTTTTAAGGAAGGAAACTTTCCAGGCCAAAGTTTAGAGTACCTTCCTGGCATTTGCCATATATGAGGATTGAGGAAAAAACTTCATTCAGGAAGGGTGGTCCTAGTGGGATTCAAACCCCAGACCTCCCTCTCATAAGTTTGCACCTTAACAACCTCGGCCACCTGTTGTGGTGCAGTACTCCTGGTTATCCCCTTTCTTATAGATAGGGGCAATGATCTTTAGGTTTATCTTCTGTCTCCACACCAGCCAAAATAATTCTGAGCAGTAATATTTTATCATTTCTACCATTATACCATTGATGCCAGCTGTTTTCCCCAGTTTTAGTTTCTTATAGCTACAGAGAGTTATACTTCTGTAATATCTTCTCCATCTACGTTATTGTCTTTGTGATTTTCTTCTTCCTCCTTGCTTTCTTAGTCAGCCTGTAATAATTCCTGAAAATCCTTTTACCTTACCATAATCTCCTCAAACCTAGTGAGCATTTTCTCATCTTTATCCTTTATATGTAAACTTCTACAGGCAATTCTTCTCTTTTCTCATATTTTTCAACACTTTGTAGAAAAGTTTCTGATTTTCAACTGATGATGCTCCATGAAATGTTCAAACTCCTCCCAGGCTTCGGTCTTCAATTAATTGTATTTCTTGCAATAGTTTTTTTTTCTTTAAATGTCTTGTAATCATCCTGTAAGTTAGTGGCTAAGTAAACTCTCACAACTTCTTCAGCTGCACTTCCTTCTTCACCTCCTCTGTCTATCATCCGGTAATCTTTTCACCCTTTCTAACTTGCTGAACCTACAAACGCCTTAGGCTATTTCAAGGATAATGTTTGTTGTATTCAACTACTAAGCCTACTGTAAGCAGATAGTGGTCTCAGCCTATCTTTGGACCTTCACTTCTCTAAAACCTCAGACAAATTTATGTGTCTGTCTGATATTGTGAATCTATAATGGAGCTCATTTCTAGTGGGTCCTTTCCTTGTATACTTATGTTGGTCTGAATGTGGGAACGTAGTTTTTTGCTAAAGTGAGGTGAGATTCATCGCACACAACTGTAATAGCCTTTCTCCATTGTTGTTTCACCTCCATGGGTGGCCGAGGTCATTAAGGTGTGGACTCGTGAGCGGGATGTCTGGGATTTGAATCCCACCAGGATCATCCTCCCTGACTGAGGTTTTTCCCAGATTTTACTCAGTCCTCATTAGTGGCAAATGCCAGGAGGTACCCTAAACTTAGGCCTGGAATGTTTTCTTCCTTAAAAAAATATCCTTTCCCAATTTATCAGTGCCTGTGGTACCTCAGTAGTAAAAATGGGCATTAAACACCATTCTGCATTGTTGTTAAGGGTTGCCCCATCATGTGGGCCAATGACTCCCTGCCATCTATCCAAATCGTTTCTGACCTGTCCATTTAAATCCCCAAGAATGATTGAGTTCTAACCTCTAGCATCTTCTATAGTTCTCTGAAGCAGGTTGAAGAATTCATCCTTATTGGCTGCTGTGTCGTCATGATCTTTATTTGGGTCATACAGTACAATGATAGTCAAGAGAATTCCTTTTTCTTCTACTTCTACCTCTATAATTTTCTCATTTCAAAATTCCAGTCTATAATATGATCGACATTTTCCTTCCTGACCAACAATCCACTCCACCCCACCCCTCACATGTTCAGCACTTGAAACTGCACAGTAAATAAGCAGACAACCCTCATCTGAAATTTCACATCCTTGCCTTTACTTTTTGCTCTCCATCACTGCTAAATATTGTACTTTTGTTTGGGAAATCTCCTTAACCAATTCCTTTTCTTTGCCATTTATATCTCTGGTATTCCATGTTCCAAAAATCATATTCCTATATCCTCACCAGTTTGACATCTGTTTAACCCACCTGGACCTCCTGTGTTACTTTTAATAAAAAATGTTCAGTCAGTCTTGGAATCTGCCAGTCTACCCTAGGGGCTGCCTCTGCGTTTGGACTTACAACTCCTTAGTTGTTCGGGGGTATGGTAGGCATTTCCTCCTACCCTAAAATTGTATGATTTTCCCGCCAATATTCAGGTGGCTAATTGCAATGGTTTCTCACTGGGCAATGAGGTCGCCACATCCCTATGCCAAGGTTGATATTTAACCACTTAAATCTGAATTTTAAAAATTTGAGCATTTATCAAATTTGGGGAGGGGGAATTCTCAGTTATCAAGTATTTTCATTACATCATGTTTGTTGTTATTATTATTATTATTATTATTATTATTATTATTATTATTCTCTTTTCATCTAAATAATTTAAAAATCTGTTCTAAATCCAAACTTTAAATGTAGCAGTTTGTCAAAATGTTTTTTTTTTTTTTTTTTGTCTTAAATATTCACTTGATCTCTGTTATGAAGCTTATTTTCACAGACCCTCCAAATGACTGCACTTCAAATACTTTAGGTCCATCATTTTTAGTGGAGTCTCAACTAGACCATCTTTGATTATCGTATTTATTTGCTGTTAGTCTCAAGACCACTACCATGACTTTCCCTGAAAAGTGCAAGGTTCAATAGCTAATTTCAGTTGCCCTAGATAGGAGTAGTTTCTATTTATATATTGCAATGTAAGTACCACAATGCAACCTTGATTTCAACAGCTTTTAGATTAAACATTTCCATGTCCAGTAAAAGATATCAGCATATTTTACACTGATAATGGATGTTGAGGAAATTTAAAATTATTGTTCAGCAAAGTTGTTTTATAATTTCTTTGTAATCCATGTTTCACTAAGCTATATAAGGAATGTTCTAATGCTTATAAAGATAATGTGATCAGGCTTAAGCAACAATAGATGATAACTTATAATCTCCTACCTGATAAGAGCTCCTAGCTATGAAAATTTAGTTACCTTCATGTAATATAAGTCTTTATACTAAACTCAGGGTTACCGCCACGGGTGGCTGAGGTCATTAAGGCATGAACTTGTGAGCAGAAGATCTGGAGTTTGAATCCTGCCAGGACCTTTCTCCCTGACTGAGACTTTTTCCAGGTTTTCCTCAGTACTCATAAATGGCAAATACTGGGTACCCTAAACTTAGGTCTGGAAAAAAAAACTAATTTCATCTCATATATCATCAGTGTCCACTGCATGTGGTGCCTAAGTAGTAAAAATGGACGTTAAACACTATAAAAAAAACTCGGGGTTCAAACTATAGATTTTAAAGCACTGTACAATAACTAACATAACAAAGATCTGAGCTAATAACTTATTCTTTTCATTTGCCAGCTCCTCTTAAAGGTATTCCAAGTCGAGTTCCAGCTGGAGGTTTCCGCTCACCATCTCTGAGCAGTCCAACAATGTCACGCCCTCCAATGCCTAGGACTCCTGCTGGTCGAAAAGATGGAGGCATCAAACTTCTGGACATTAATGAACAGCCTCTGGGTTATGCTCAAGCTAAAAAGAGAAAACGCATGCAAGGTATGATAAATGTTCTCTGCTCCTAAACTTTTATGAAATGCAGGTAATTCAAATGTGTTAAGGACTAAATGGAAGGAATTTTTCTTTAAGATATTAATATGAATGGGCTGAAAGGAGCAGAAGATATGTTCATTTCTTGCCACATTTCTGCAGAAGATTTAAACAAAGCACCTCTGGATTTATTTTATTACCTATAAAGAAGCTAATAATGTATGGTTCTAGCAGCTGTTTGTTTACAGTGACATTAGGTTGAGTAGTCAGAACTGTTTGTATTCCATCTGTAATAACGTTTATTCCTAGTGACTGAACAGGAATTGTCATTCACAAATATTATCCAAATGCATTGGTTTCCCTATTTCGAGTTCTATTATCTGCTTCATTCTCCATTACCATTCTGTTGATAAGTAATCAGTACAATACATTACTAAATGAAAATAAGGCTATTTGTTTTATTAGGATACTTGCTTATGCTGGGTAACCAAACATTGAAAGTGCATTTCCTTGGACAAAACAAAATTTTGTAATAGTAATGCATATAAAATATATTAGTATCAATGCACTATCTTATTATTGTGGCCTGGATTTTGATCACATGTTCTTTTCTTTTCCCTCCCATTTGTGGATATGTTGCTCTTAAGTACTAAAACCTGGAATAAGAAAATCTGGTTATAAAAATGTGAATCTTATTTTGAATTTTTTATCATATCTTTTGTTTTGCAAGTTTATGCCCCCTTCTTTAAATTCTTTTCCAATTAATTTTGCAATTATTATATTAACATGGTTATTAAATTATATTTTCAATATTAATTCAATTTGGAATTGAACAAAGTGAAACACCCATGAATAATCTCTTCTAAGTCTGATATTTGAAACACTCTTTATGGTTTCACTTACATTAGATTTACACGGAACATATGTTTTGTGGAACTTTTTTCTACATCATCAGCTGTTAAACGACTGTTGGATCATTTGTAGAAGATGGTAATTATATTTTGCTTATTAAAATGTAAAATGGAACAGTGAAGCCAATTATATAATTGATATTATTGTATGAGTTAGTTGAACTACACACTCTTAATTTTTCACTCACTTGTCATAATGTATAGAACCGGTTTCGAGAACCAAATGTTCTCGAAACCGGTTCTATACATTATGACAAGCAAGTGAAGCATTAAGAGTATGTAGTTCAACTAAATCATACAATAATATATTTTGCTTGTTCGTTTTTAGCCAGTTGTAATAATTGACATTCATAATTTTTTGTCAGTTACAATTAAAACAAAAGTACTTCTATTGCCATGTTCATTTAGGAGCAAAGCAAAATGCCTGTTGACAATGTACAAATATATTTGAAAATCAGAGTCTTACTATTTATAGTAACCGCACATTTTTGATTTATTTTCGCTGCCATACTTTTAGTTGGTGAAAGATTTTCAGAGATAAAAGTTTGGTTACCTCTTCCTGCAGTTAAACTCACACACAGTTGAAATAAAGTCATCTAAATTATGCCATTTTCTAAATTTAGAGATGTTTTTTTCAATGTGCAATGAATAGAGCCCCATGAAATTTGTGAGTTGCAATAATGCAAACTTTTATCATTTTGCTTCTTTTTCATACCATTAGTATTTACAAAGTGGAATAACATAAAAAGGTATTTTTCTAATCACTATTTAATGCAAACACTCATTAATGCAAAGTTCATGATTAAACATGAAATTTAACCTTTCGAGAAAAACACATTCATTTAATAACTAAAATGTTAATTGGAATTCACAGTGAAGCCATCATATAATTGAAAACATTCATTTAGTTTAATTTGTGAAACTTGTAATATTTTCAGTATAAAAATATTTCTATCAAAATCAATAATTAATATTGTGGTCATTTATATTGTACTCTCTGGTGACTATCATCATTGATGTGCATACAGCTCCATGTGCTTGTATACTCTGCTGGATGCTGCAACCAGCAAATAGAATCTACTTACCCTTACAGCTTGAATTGCTCTGGTGCAGCTGTTATGCCTCCTTCACGAAAGGCAGCGCAGGGTGCGGATAGGGGCAGATATAACAGTAATAACATGTTTAACCTTATTTTGATTTAAAGTAAAACACTAAAAATCATGTCGTCGCATTAAAACTCTCTTTAAGTTTCACAAACACACTTATAAAAGTAATTTGGTACATGTACCTCACGAAACATGTACCAAAATTACTTTTATAAATGTGTTTGTGAAACTTAAAGAGAGTTTTAATGGGACGACATGATTTTTAGTGTTTTACTTTAAATCAAAATAAGATTAACAAAAGTTTCACTGTGTTGATTCCGACATTTTGTAAATAACATGTTTGTTTGATACTTGCCTTGGTAAAGTCAACTGTCATTCGCTCACTCCATGCTCTTTCCTGTGGACATCAAGAGCAAAAATTTCATATAGGGAGATAACATACAGAATCCTTGATCAACAGTGCATTTTTCTAAGAAAAAATGTCAATAGTTAAGAGCTTGAAGACAATACACATATACTATACGAATGCAATATCTAAGCCGAGTGTGTTCGTCAGCAGCAGAGTTAATGTATTCAGTAATGAAGGTTTTTATTTTAATGATAAAAGGATAAAGATGTACAGATATTGTGGCAAGAAATTGGAGCATGAGAGAAGAGACACATTACTTAAGCACATTGCCAGTGAAACCCACAAAAGTGCTAAGCAAATGAACAAGACTTCTTTAAAATGGCAATTATCGATTCAACAGTCTTTCACATAAGCTAAGAGAGCAAAAGGTGACAAAATGGAATTCAAATTCAATCTGGACAAACAGAATTGTTCTTTAGTGCTGGTATCTCAGTTGAAAAACTGGACCATCCAAAAATGAGAGAGTGGCTCACAAAGTATGTTAAAGGCAGTGGCAATTTACTTTGTGCTGACAGCAGTTTAAAAATTCACATATCATACATGGGCTACAAAAAAATTTCGGAATATTCTTAAAGATTTTAATATCAGGTTAGCATCTGTAAACAGATTTAATGTCAAAAATCTCCTAATTGATAATGATAATGACAGGAGAAAAAAAGCAGATATTTACAAAATAAGTTGTGCAGAATGTGAAAAAATCTATATTGGAAAAACAAAGAGAAACATAGGCACATGGTTAAAAGAACATTTCAGAAACATAAAATACAAGCAGTGGGAGAAGTCAGCATTGACTTTTCATTTCTGGACAGAAACCCAGACATATTGATTAAAACAAAATTATTAAATCGGTGCAAGGATCTACGGAATTAGCAACATGGGAGAAAATCTACATTTATAAGACTGTTTAATGAACTTTGACATTTCTGGTGAAGAAAACATAAACTTCTATTTCATCACACCTCCGCCAAAGCAGATTACACATTCCCACAGCATTACTGTTTATCCTCCAGTTGACAATTTGCTGATGATGCAAACGAAGGGTTCGTAAGTGGAGCAAAAGAGTGTTAGTTTGACTCGATCACACAATGATCTTAATATATGATTAGCTTCACTGTGCGATGTTTCAATTAGCAATTTTAGTTAATTTGGAGGTCTATCTGATTACTATCAATTTCATACACATATTGACAGTATCCCTTGGTCATAAAAGACTAATGGATTGCACTTTTGTAAATGGTTGTACATGTAGGTATCAGCTATAGATCTGCATTTGCCTTAATGCACTGACTTGGGATCCTGCAAAGCTCACCTCAAATGATAAAGTAAAGGGTGTGATGCACACCTGACTTTTGGAACAGCCGAAAAGCTTTTTTTCTGTAGGAATGCAGAAGCTAATTGAACAATACAACAAGTGCATCATCCTGCTCAAAGATTATGTGGAAAAGTTATATGTTCATTTGTTCATAGTTACTTGTATCAAAGGTGTGAAATGGATTTTGCATATATGTAGATTCACTTTCATACTTCCATGGGAGAAAATAAAGCAAGCTAATGCTAGCGTTCAATGTAAACTGCAAGTGATTGTTTACTTTATGGTTGTTTTTGTACATTGCTTGATTTGATTTCATTGCTTTGGAGTTTGTAATAATATACATTGGCACTTATTCCACAAGGGCTTTTGTGCATTGCTTTTATCCTGACGTAGTTTCAAATCTAGAGCCTTAGTCAGCTCTAAAATCTTTCGTAGGAAGGAATTACATTTCCTAAAGAACTATTTCTTAATCTTTGTCATTCCAGAGTTTCACAAGCAAGCTCTGTTTTGCAGTCTCATCAGAGTGTTCACATAGACAGCATTTGAGATTTGCATGGCAGAGTTCCATTACACATAAGTGTTTTTTTGAATGGCCAATGTCCAGTAATCATTCCAATTTCTCTTCTAACCTTATTCAGTAGATTGGATGCTATAGGATGCATTAATAAGAATTTGACCCAGTTGTTGACTGAGAAAATTCTTCCACCTTATCTAATACTCTTTCATGGTCCATCGATATTCTGTGTTGTAACAGTTTCTTGCTAATGCTGCAGAAAGTTTCTGGTTTAATCAAATCAATGTAAGGTTTTTTTTTTTTTTTTTTTGGTGCCTCTTCATTACATTCTATAAGGACTGTTAAAAAATTCCGAAACTTTGTTCACAAAATTTTTCTATGCTTACCTTTTACTTATTGTGCATGGTCTCCTTAGAAATACTCTTCTCCTCAATTGACACACCGCTCCCAACAACGTTTCCACTTCCGGAAGCAGTCTTGGTACACCTCTTTCTGGATCGCGCGAAGCACTGTCTGCAAATTTTCTTTTATCTTGTCTATTGTTGCAAATCTTCGTCCTTTCAACGGGACTTTCAACTTTGGAAATAAAAAAAGTCTGCAGGGGCCAGGTCTGGAGAGTGCGGAGGACGAGGCAGCACACTGATTTCGTTTTTTGTGCATTAGTCACGCACCAACAGGAATGAATGTGCAGGTGCATTATCGTGAGAACCATGAATTGTCTCGCCACATTTCAGGCTGTTTCTTTCTCACATTTTCTCTCAGATGTCGCAACATGTCCCGATAGTACCATCAATTAACAGTGTGTCTCTGTGGCACGAATTCATGATGAACTAATTCTTCAAAATCAAAGAAAACTATCAGCATGGCTTTCACATTTGACCTGACCTGATGAACTTTTTTTTGGTCTTGGAGAACCTTTCCCGACCAATTGTAAAGATTGAACCTTGATCTCAACATCATAACCATAGACCCATGTCTCATCACCAGTTATGATTCTGTTAAGGAACATCTCATTCTCATTTGTGCGATCCAAAAGCTCATCACAGATTGCGAGGCAATGGTCTTTCTGGTCTTGACTCACGAGCCATGGGATGAACTTGGTGGCAACATGGTGCATTCCAAGGTGCTGTGTCAGGATCTCATGACATGATCCAACTGAAATGTTACATTCTTCTGCAATATCTCGGACAATCAGTCTTCGATTGGCATGCACATTTTCGTTGACGTTCCTGACATGAGCGTCGTCGGTAGACATTGAAGGCGTCCTGAACAAGGGTCATCTTTAACTTCTGTCCAGCAATTTTTAAACCATGTGAACCATAGCACCGAGTATGGCTTAAGCACTCATACCGTAGGCTTCCTGCTTCATTTGGTGTCTCTCTGTAAAGGTTTTCTTGAGTTTCACACACAGTTTAATGCTGACGCGTTGCTCCCTATAATTCTGCCATCTTGAAATTCGCAAACTGTGCGAAACAACATTCTACTCAATACAGCACTGAACAATAACTAACAGACGTACAATAATGAAACTTTTGGCAGATACACATTAAGCACAGGCTTGTGCAGGGATGCGAACTGCATTTCGCTCCAACACTCCATAGGCATGGATTAACAATGTTCCAAAATTTTTTGAACAGACCTCCTATGCCCTGATGTCCTGCCATCCAATAAAATTCTAGTTGATTCTATATGGAAAGGTTAATGAGAGCTTGAAGATGTTCCCATAAAAGTCCAGAGTTAATTAATGAAATTTAAGTGTGTTAGCTTGACTGTACTACTTTAGCTTGACTGTCTGAAATGATGATTATATGTTGATTAGCATTCTGTTCTTGCAAAAGTTAAGACAGGTGAGAAGTGCCTGAAAAGCTGTAACAAAGTTCACAAACTTATAGAGGTCTTTGTTTTTGAAGATAATCGATAAACTCCTAAAGATCCTACTCTTGCGCCATCTGCAAAGCAGATCAGATTATTATTATTGTTGTTGTTGTTGTTGAGAATAAGGGAATTTTCTCCCATTAAGTAAGATTGTTCTCCAATTTTGATTCTGAATGGTGGTGTAAAATTGTGCTTTGTAGATGTGTAGTCAGATGGCATGTGAAGCACTATGTTAAGGAATATTGTGATTCTTATTGAAAAATGTCCAGCATTACAGCATCTTTCTTTGCACTTACCCACAGCTGCCACTCTGACTTCTGCTTTAAAACGTAGGTGTATGGGCAGATTTCCATTCCAGTACAGATATTGGTGTGCTGTGAAATACATCATTTATGCAAAGACAAGCAAATCTTTTACATACAGTTATTTGTTGCACCTTTTTCTGCCACACTATAGCTCTGTATATTATCTGCTTACATTGCTCATTTTCATTTACTTCAAGTTCTAGTATTATATATTTTAAATAATGCAGTATTCTAGAAGGACTGAAGTTATACAAAGAAAATATCTGCAATTTCTTATATATTGTGCATGATGATTGACATCCTCTTTTCATATAATTAAATTATTGTATGATTTGCTTTCCTGTACAGGTTCCAATTCATGCTTCAAATAATAGCCCCTTTTCATGTTTTATCCTAGCCGGAATCAGATTAGCAGCACTGCAAAATGTCACTCTTCTATTTATTGGGCTACATGGTACCAAATGGCTTATTTGCCAAAAGCAGGCATTGAATTAAAATCAAAGCTCTGAAATTGCTATATAATATGATAACATACTGTTGTATTGTGTTGGTATTACTTTTAATTTAGAAAGTAAGAGGGAAGAGGAAATGTGATTTTGATTTGTGTTAGTTTTATGTAATGAATATATCAAAGTCATTTAGTAATGAAATATTCTCATTGTTCCTCTTAGTTATGGGTGCATAATTATGATGTTTACAGAATTAGAAGAAGCAAAGAAAGCATCCGAAGCTGCAGCGGCCCAGCAGCAACAGATGTTACAGCAGCAGAACCAGACACAGGGTACAAACCAGAGCACTCCAGATTATGCAGTTGGTCTTACTGCAATGAATCCACCAACTCCTGCACCTGCGACTCCATCATATAGTCCCGCAACTCCTCAGCATTCGGTTACAACCATTATTACCATTCCCAGAGAAGCTGCAGGTAAATAAATGCATTGGGGACTACAGTTTTATATTGCATGCTTGGAAAGTGCAGGTTTTGAAATGCAAAGAGTTCTGTTCCATTAAGTGGCATTCACTTATTTGCTTCCATAAACCATGTTCTAGACATTTAAAATATTTTTTTTTTAATTCATAAATGCCTATCAATTCTAAACTATGCCTCCTAAATGCTCCACATTTCAGAGAAAGCTAAGAAAATTAAATGTAAATTACATTCAAATAGAAACAAAGCAAACAAATCACTAGAAGGGAAAAAGACATAGAGCAAGTGTGGAGTGAAACTTATAGGAATTTGGTGTACATTCAGAGCCTCTCTGTACACCACACGTAGTGAGTGAAAATGAAACAAATTTTTCCTACACTAATGTAATGTAGGATATATTACCACTCCATTGGCTACAGCTTCGTAAGTACAATTTTACTTAATAAAACAAATTTTTATAAACAATGTATACAGTTTTTATATATATACCACTCCATTGTCAACAGCTTCGTAAGTACACTTATTTGGGAAAACAAATTTTGTTTGTGAAATCGATAATGGCTATGGCACTACAAAAGCTGCCCTTCAACCCTTAATTTCAATAGTTGATTCAAAATTTCTTATTTAAGTCTATTAACAACTAAGCATCTTAAGCAATAAGGAGAAAGAGACCCTCATAATTATCTCTTCAGCAGATGGAGCAAAGTATATAGTTTTCCATTTAGATGATTCATATGCAAGAATAGAAGTAAGGCTGCACTTACACTAATTATACTGTTTAATTGTGTGTTGATATTCTACATTTTGTTCATCAATGTCTAGGTCTCTGGCTCAAAAAGAACAAGTTCAATAAAGTTTAGAATAACTGAGTCAACTTTGTAACACTTGCATCACTAATAGTTTTTAAAAGAGGAAAACTAAGTTTCTGGAGCTAATCGCTCCCATCTTCTGTTCCAGTTGGATGAACTTCTGTATTAAGATTTCAAAGTTGAAAACGCTACATTTGTTCTTCCAAATATAAATGTTTTCACAGACGGTGAGTTCTGTTTTCCCTGTAATGTTTTTAAGTAGTTTGGGATTCCTGTTTATATTATGTTTTTCATTCCAAAAATGCCAAGCTACTTTGATTTTTCTTCCTGTCTTTGTTTTATGTTCCTGATGTGTTTTTTTGCTCATGTTTTTATGTTTCTTTTAGTCTTTCCTATGTAAATTTTTTCACAATCAATACATTCCATCTGATATATTCCTGATTTGTTCTCTTGAGGAATGCTCTCTTTTAGTTTAGAATTTAGTATATTTTTTATGGAGTAACTTTTTTGGAGCTAAAATAATGTTTTGTTTTTTGAAAATCTTTTGGAATTTGTAGAAGGTTGATGGATGGTATGTGAATTTTTGGTACATTCTATTTTCTTCCTTGTTAGGAATAAGAGTACTGATGTCTTTGATTCTTTTCTTGTTCCTAGCTCTGTTTATTTTCTTATATATCACTTCTTATTTGAAACCATTTTCTATAGCTATATTTATTATATTGCTCAGTTCTAAATCATATTCTTCTCTGTTCATGGGGACATTTACCAACCTGTGAGCAAGACTATTAAGTACTGCACGTTTATGAGGAACTGGGTTATAACTGTTATATTTAATGTAGCTATTAGTGTGAGTAGGTTTTCTATATATGCCAAATGTTAAGTGGTTTTTTAACTTAATTATTTTAAGATCCAAGAAGGGTATCTGTCCATTGCATTCTCTTTCCATAATGAATTTTAACGATTTTTCTTGTAGATTGAGTAACTTTAGTGCATCTTGTAGGTGTTTTTCTGGAACTATTGCAAAGATGTCGTCAACATAGCGATACCATGCTTTGAACAACCAGGGGAAACCGTTCGTGATTCTAATTTCTAATGCACTCATGAAGAGATCTGCTAATAATGGTGATAATGGGCTACCCATTGTTAAGCCAGAATTCTGTTTATAATATTTTTCATTGAAAGTGAAGTAATTTTGCTTTATGCACAGGTTAGTTAAATAGATGTATTCTTCAGTTTCTTCTATTGTTTTCCCTGCTTTTAGCATCCAATTTTTTATATAGGTGTGTAGATTTTTTGTAGGGATGCTTGGAAAAAGAGCTGTGATATCAAAAGAAACCAAGATATCTGTTTTTTCTATTTCTATATCTTTAATTTTTTGAATTAGTTCTGAGGAGTATTTTATGCTTCTAGTTTCAAATTTTGAAAAGGAAGAAAATCTGTATGTTAACCATTTGGCTAATTTGTATGTTGGGGCATCTATGTTGTTTATAATGGGTCACATTGTTTTCCCCAGCTTGTGTACTTTTGGAAGACTGTACATTCTAGGCAGTGTGGGGTTATTTACTTTAATTTTGTATTGCTCTTTTTTATCTATTAATTTACAACCATTAATCGTTTTATTCAATGAATTTATGCTTAGGGGATTTTTTGTTATTGTCGAATATTCTTTGTTTTCTAATAGCTGTTCCATTCTATCTATATAGTCGGTTTTATCTAAAATTACAACTGTGTTTCCTTTATCTGCTTTTACGTATACAACTGGTTTGCTTTTTAATGTTCTAATTACCTTTGTGTGAGGGTTAACTTTCCTATTGTTTCTGATTTGTTCTATAATATTACAACATTGATTTTTTATTGAGTTTCTCTCTATTTCTGCAAGATTTTTGTGGCAATTTGTACGTGTGCAATGTAGTCCTCGATTTTATCGGAGAATTTTATGCATGTTTTTAATCCTTTACGTAAAAAGCAGATTTCGTTTTCCGTGAAGCTTTGCTTAGAGAGGTTATGAACATTATTTTGTATAGTCTTTTCCTTTGCTGGTGTTTTTCCCTCATGTTTTTGGCATAAACTTTCTAGTTTCTGTTTTGAAAAAATTTACCTAGGAAAAACTAAAAGAAACATAGAAACACGAGCAAAAGAACACATCAGGAACATAAAACAAAGACAGGAAGAAAAATCAACGGTAGCTTGGCATTTTTGGAATGAAAAACATAATATCAACTGGAATCCCAAACTACTTAAAAACATTACAGGGAAAACAGAACTCGCCGTCTGGCAGAACATTTATATCTGGAAGAACAAATGTAGCGTTTTCAACTTTGAAATCCCATCAAGTGACGTCTTAATACAGAAGTTCATCGAACCGCACCAGAGACAAACCAAACCACCACGAAGAACAAGGCCAGTAGTCGAACTGGAACTGAAGATGGGAGCAATTAGCTCCAGAAACTTAGTTTTCCTCTTTTAAAAACTATTAGTGATGTGTTACAAAGTCAACTTAGTTATTCTAAACTTATATTAAACATTACTGTTACAAACGTCCACCATGTTTAACTAAGTTCAATAAACTTCTTTAACTGAATAAAAAGAACATAAATAATAAAACAAAAGAAAAGTTTCTAAAAAATTCTTTGGACCAACAGTGGGAGTATACAAAAGACACATGCGAAGATAATAAGATTGGGAGAAAAAACAAATTTCATGCAGGTTATGAAAACCCTCTATTTGTTGTGTTAAAATATTCATTTAAGGTCATTGCACTATAAGCAATAAAACAAAGAAGTGAATAAAAGCTGCATTATACAGTACCAAAAATAATAAATTTATTATATAATTTAAAAATTAACATTATTTATGTCTATTAGAGTAAAAGGAAAGCAAAGTCTGTTAAAGGAAAAAAAAAATTTTTTAAACGTTAAGCTGTCTTTTATTGGGGAAGCAAGTGAAGACATAACATAAGTAAATTAAATGTAATTACAGTAGTTGCTAATAAATACTGGGATAGAGGTATAAATTTTCATGTGAGGGGATGAACTCATTTTTTTAAAAAAAATAATCATTACGTAGCAGGACAGTAATTTTTCAAGAATAAGGGATAAAACTAGAAAAAATAGAGGCAAGAGAAAATGATGATATACATATAATAGAAAAAACTAAAGAAATTTGACTATACCATAAATAATACATTTTTCCATTTATTTGCATCTAACACATGTAAGTATTTCTTCTTTTTTTGCTGAGAAGTATTTTGGTAATATAGTGCAATTGTTTTTCTTACAGCTCCATCGGCAGCAACTACAGCAGTAGCAGCAACTGCATCTGCAACCACTCCAGGCAGCTCACCCTCTAATGAAATCTCACCGAAACCACAGTCAGTCCTTGTTGCGAATACTCTGGCTACCCCTACTACACCAACCTATGCAGCTTTAACAACAACTACACCTTTACAGGTAAAAGAACTACTAGGGAAGGTATAAGGTTTTCATATGTGACTAGTGTGCTGGTTTTATTACGGTTGCATATTATTATGAAAAACACTTTAGAAAAATGTTGAAAAATAAACCATTCAGCAAGTAGAACATTTTCTTGGGTTATCACAGAAATGTTCTGAACACACATATTTGAGATATTTTCATATCATTTTTGTTCCTCCTAAATAGTGATGTAGCAATGCACTGAACAATAATGTCAAGTGATAACTATTATTTGATTGACATTGGAGTTCTGTAAATTGGCAGCAGAGAATTATGAAATAGTTATGCTTTTGTCCATTATTTAGCTACCTATAGAATAAAAAGTATTAACCTTCTGTTAGTTGCTAATGGGTCAGGGGGGCCCATAGCATCATTTAGATGCTATACTTTTTTAATGAATGCACCTACATAATTGCCTAACTTGGGCATCTAATAGCATTCCTTTCTCAGTGTTTTACTGCAGCAATAACCTGATCTGTTTGTTGAGTTGCAAGAACAACGCAAATGCAATTTGCTGGGCAAATCTGACTTGGCATGCCAACTCTTGTAATACACTGTTGATGTTTTTTTTTTTTTGAATGATTTATTTAAGGACGCTCTTTAACAGCTCAGGTCATCAGCGTCCCATTCAACTCGGGGCGTGAAACGGCCGACAAATTTTGCTCAGAGGCCTCTCTTTCAGGCTTGAGGTTCTTTTTCGTGCCGTAAATGTACGACATGGGACCCATGTCTTTACTTCACTTAGGATTTTTACGCCCCGAAAAAATCCATCGATCCTGGCCGGGTTCAAACCCGCGATCTTGGGTTTAGAAGGCAAGTATGGTAACCACTACACCACCAGGACCGACTACTGTTGATGTTGCTGGAACATTATTTTGCCTTGTATATTTGCACAACTGCTTTGCCATTGCAAGTTATTTATTATTCTGTTGAGCATCAGCAAGAGCTACAATATACAAAACCTGAAGAATTTGAAAGAAGTTCATTGTCTACTTTTCGGTGATGATACCCTTCCAGAGGATAACAATTTCTATGAAACTGATGATTCTGATTCTGAGGATAAACTAGAAATAAGGTCTTCAGATACTTCATAAAGTTGAAGAGATTGATGACGAAGAAGACTAATTTGATGGCGAAATGTATTTTATAAGCGAGGACATAAATCACAATCATATTAATTTTATTATTATTTATGAATTCCATTTTCATTTATAGGAAGAAATGGAATAAAAACAACTTGCTCATAATATAATTCATAATTGGTAGTTGCTGTATTGGTACAAACGATATGCCCATAAATGTAATAGAATTTTACTAATAATTATTTGAGTAGTTACTATTCTGGTATTATGTTGGTAGTCTTTATATAAGTATAATGAAATGATGCTAATAGATCATTTTTCATCTAAATAAAGATAAGAGTAAAAAATTAAGAAAATAAAAAGCATTTAAAATAAATAACGCCAAAACTGTAGCTAGACCAGTGTGACCAACTCTTAAATGCTCTAAGTGCCAAATCATATTTTCTATATAGAAGTACAGAACAATAATAATTCTAAAAAAATTATCAAGTATTTATTATGAATAGAACTGCATTTCACATTAAACCTTTAGATTTCTGTCATAAATTTTAAAAATAATTTTTGAATCAGATAAACCACCCTCCGTGTTAAATTTTGAAAAATACTGTCATGGTTTCAAGGTCAACATCTTGCCAAATTTTCAGAAAATTATAATCATAGTATGTGAGCATTTTAGCAAAGAATATGATAATGTTGCTTTCTCTCATTCTTACATACACATATCTCTACATGGTGAAAAGTCAGTAGCTTAAAAGTGTTTGGCAACAGTTAGTACTGATTGGTTAATTAATTGAGAGGTGAGAGTGATGGCTCATAAGTTTCATCCAGTCCATGTCAGTATTGAATGAATTTATTTTCTGCATGTACATTAATTTTCAAACTGGTCCCATGAGATATTCTTAGTTCATAAGAGTCATAGGAGCATGTGCCTTTTATGAAATATTTCTGAAATCCATTTTAAATCTAAATTAATACATATTTCAAATGAAGCAAGTGATTGTGAAATTGTGTGCTCAACTACTATTTACTAAAATTCTTATGAAATATGTGTATATTAACCTTTTCACCACATGTTTATGACAGAATTAGGTTATAAAACAAATGAAGTTCCTATTGCATGTTTACATCAAAACAATGTATGTGGTGATGCAAACTAGTGCAAATTCTGGAATTGTTGATCATACTAGAAGAGCAGTTGCTTTTCCCCATGTAAGATTTTGATAGTTATAACTGAAAACTGTTACAATTTTATCCTACATTAATGTGTTCAACATATTTACTCCACTTACATAAAACTAGGACACGTTTCAGTAGCAATCACTCCCATTATCAGCTGTTGACTGATATAGTCGAAATGATGGCTGGATACCAGGATGCTCCTATGGCAGTATGAACAGCTGAGGATGGGAGTGATTGCTTCCAAAACATGTCCTAGTTTTGTGTAAGTGGAGTTAGTATAAACATGTTCAGTACATTAGTTTAGGGTATATTACCACTCCATTGTCTACAGCTTGATAAGTACAATTTATTTAATTGGTACATATTATTTAATTAAGATTATTGTGTGATTGAGTCAAACTTACACACTCTTATTGCTCCACTTGTTTATAATGTGTAAGCACTAGTTTCACGAACCCTGTTGTGCGCATCCTCAGCTAACCGTCGACTGGTGGATAATTCATAATGTTGCATATTGTCATTTATTCCATTTAGATTTTTCATGCTACAGTTATAATTGCAGTTTTGGACATTGGATTTTTTAATAAATGGCTATAGTTTCTAAAATGTCCAAGTAAACTCTTTAAAGTAACATGCAAAGCTTAAGGGATGCTAACACTTTGCAGCTATTACCTGTAAACCTATTGCTGTGTTACAATACACAGTTTAGCATATACTGTTTAGGTGGCTGCATCAGGTACTCCACAAATCTAGATAGAAGAATATTTGAAATCCACCTGTTGCTTAAACAGT
The DNA here is from genome assembly GCA_030762175.1 of Metallyticus violacea. NCBI lineage: Eukaryota > Metazoa > Arthropoda > Insecta > Mantodea > Metallyticidae > Metallyticus > Metallyticus violacea. The sequence goes on along the minus strand of CM060840.1, from coordinate 106,146,995 downwards.
TGAAACAGTTGAAAGTTACAGAAAATTTTTGTTGTACTTGAGAATTAAGGAAACAGAAAATTTTAAACAATTAAATTTGTTAATAGACCTTTTGGTTGCATCAATTTTTTTACTTTAGCTGTGTTATCATAAAGCTTGGGATTTTTGTGATAATTGTAATGGAATAAAGAGGACACCGCTGTAGACGTTCATGTAACTAACACCACAATATGTTCAGCCAGTTCAGGGTTTGGAATTATAGCTGGATTTTTAAGATTGATACTTCTGGATTGAAAGGAGCATGGCTTTTAAGTATAACAAAAAAAAAAAAAAAAAAAAAAAAAAAAAATGGATAGAAATTTACGGAATTTAATAATGTTTTGTTATTACCACACAACAGTACACTTTTCTAATTCAGATAAGCTCTGAGAATATTAGATGCAGACTGAATACGAGACAGACATGATATAATTTATATTTCTCTCCCAAAAACTATGTTTTTATCCTGTTGTAACTCTTATACTGTTTTCCTATATGGATATTAATTCAAACTGGTTACTCCTATCATTCACCACAAATAATAATTTTGTAATTGCTTCCACGAAATATTAATCACCACTTATATTTACGTAATGTTATTATGGAGTATGAACCACTATTTTTGCTAATGGAATTTAAAACACAACTTCTCTATACGAAATCCAACACATAACTAAAATAATTTTGAGATATAAAGCTTCACTTATTACAATAGGATTGTAATAATACTGTACAGTACAATACATTATATTTCCAACATACGTATATTAAACAAATGAAATTCATTCATTTCTATTTAGTCCCAATAAAGCTGCCTGTCTCGTGTTTCATTTTTGGTACACATTATTAATGTTGTTATGCTTGCCATTAGTTGATTCGCTTAGTATTACAATTTTCGTATCTGTAGTTTTAATCCTTTCATATTCTTGGCTATGTATGTTTTCCTTTGAACCATTACAATTTTATATTATTCGATATTGTCATAAAGGCCAACAAACAAACATTAAGACATACATTGTAATAGCCCTTATCTGATACATGAAATCTATACAAATGTGCTTGCTAGATTTATATGATTTAAAACATATTACCGACAAATGTTTGTTATTTGAATTGGAAATTAAAGACATTATCTAACATAAAAATATCTGCAAATGAACTTTTTAAATTTATATGATTAAAAACATGTTATCAACAAATGTTTGGAGCTTTAAATAAAATATTATGGCCTTTATCTTATGTAGTAACATATGTAAATGAACTTCTTAAATTAACATACCTAAATAACTATTACCATTAAATATTTGTGACTTTATATTGAGTATTATATCCTTTACCTAATATAAAAGCATATGCAAATGAACTTATTAAATTAAAATATAATTAAAAACATGTAATCCATGAATGTTTTGAGTTTCAAATGAAATATTATAGCCTTTACCTTACATAATAACATATGTAAGCTTTAAGAGTGTGTAGTTCAGCTGAATCATACAATGATATCAATTAATATGATTGGCTTCACTGTGCAAGTTCCAATTTACATTTAAATATGTAAATTAACTTCTTAAATTAACACAACTAAATAGCTATTACCATTAAAGGTTTGTGGCTTTATATTGAGCATTTTAACCTTTACGTAATATACAAACATGTGAAAATGAACTTATTAAAATAATATAATTAAATAACTGTTATTAATGAGTGTTTAAGGCCTTCATTTGGATATTTTCCATTTCATAGTGCATCAAAGATTTATTTACAACTTGGCTATGTTCGCATACACAAGGAAATGTTATATACATTTCTTTCAAGCACTGTTTGTGCTAGTTTAGAAATGCATTGCTCTTTGATTCTCTACTTTTCTTTACTGAATTTCACTCAAACCAGAGCAGTTACCCAGAGAAAACAGGACTGACTGTGAAACCTACTACGTATTTTTCAGTAATTATTTCATACTTTAAATACTGATAAAGGGGAAGATAAATTAAATGAAGACTACATCCTTGCTAAGTGGTTAGGCTTGCCCAACAAGAAGATTTAAGTTTGGTTCCAGCAGTTGTAAATGGAATTTGTGGCAGAAGTGCGCTTGGGCGAGTTTTCTCAGGGTACTGCCATTCATTTGTCTTTGCTCCACTTCGCCCCCATCATTCAGCATAATTTTGACAATTATACCTGTACACACATTGCATGTCCTTTACTACCTGTGTGTGGAACTCCAATGCCCTGATCATGCAGATGAGTTGGCATTAAAACAAGTACATGCTGACATGCTCATAAGTCTTCTAATAATTATTCACATTACTTTTCCCTTGGCTGTTTTAGCAGTTTCAATTTTTTTTTGTTCCTCACTTTAAAAAATAGTATGGTTTTTCTCTTGCATGTAAATTTTTTTTAAGTTCATAACTTCACATTATTTTGCAATGCTAACTAGTAGATAAGATTTGCTTTGCTGACAAAGTAGTCACCATGTATTACATTACTTAAAGTCATTTTGCACATGATGTATGATAAATCAGTTCACTACCTTAATACTGCAACTAGGTAACTGCAAATTTCATAATTTTACAGGAAGCTAATTTGAATGTTTGTTCTGAAATTAGAAGCATTTCTGTAGAATTATAAAATCAATGTTTGATTGTTCAGATACCTATGGAACTTCTTTATGGAGTGCATATTATAAAATTTATGTTTCCAAAAATAAAAAGTAAAAATTAGGGCCTAAGTAAGATATACTTATTTGCTGTACAAAGGTTTATTTATATAACATAGTAGAAAACTACATTCATATTAAGGAATGGATAAAGGTATTTTAAATAAATCAACATTCCCTGAATGAAATGTTATGTATTAAATTTTACTGTAAAACAAATTCTCTAGATGTCTGTCTCTACAAGCAGATATACTGAGTAAATGAAGGGATTTCTCTAATACAAGCTTTATCCCTCAGTTACTCAAGATTTACTTTTTGAAACACGATACATTCATCTGTTCAACCCTAGACCAAAACAAAAAGAAATGCATATTCATTGAGTCACAATTAGAAAAGTCTTGAAAGATTGAGTCTATGATACTTAGCTCACAAATTCTGGGTTAGCTCTGAAAACCATTGTTCGTAGTTATTTGGACATCAGAAGAGATGATAACTATGTCTTTATGGTGACAGTGGTAGACAACTACAATAACAAGGGATGTGTGTGCTTAATCTAATGCCAACTCACTTGCCTGATCAAGGCATTGGAATTCTGCACACAGGCAGCAGAGGGTAGCATAGTCCATTTGTATAACAAGTGCACCGATGAATCTGTGGATTACATTATGTTGAATGATGATCAAGTTGAAGATGGGGTTGAGATGATGGGGTAACAATGGAATGAATGGCAGGGGAAACCAGAGTTCCTGAAGAAAACTTGCCCAGGAACCACGTCGTCCACACAAATCCTACTTATGGCCACTGGGATTAAACCTGGGCTGCTTCAATGGGAGATACTTAGTCTAACCACTCGACCGGTGCTGGCATAGAACGTGGGATGTAAAATGTTACTAAAAATGTAGTATTTGGACTTGCATCTTAGCCTTTTCTCTGAAAAACAATAACTACCAAACAGGATGAATACTTCCATCAAGGCCCCCTTACCAAGGTATGCTGTCTGATGCTGAAGCCCATCAATAAGAGATGATAATTGTTGACTCTTTGTACAGAGACTAATGAGACACCATAAGAAAGAAAAGGGCATTGTCCCATTTAGCCAAATAAAATTAATATTACATTTGTTCAGTATTAACATCATGGATCACTGTGAATTATTTTAGTGCTTTTGTTGATTTATGTATTTACATTTTCAAGGAAAACATTAGGAAATCGAGTGTTATGTTTTGTTTACATTATAATGAATGATTTGACCAGATTATTAATATTGGAAACTTACCAGACACCACAGATTCCATCAACACTAATCCATTTGGATTAGAGAAAACTATAATAAGCACTATGTAATATCTAATATTGATATAGAGTTGGTTTGATGATACTTATACTTCACTTACTTGGTTTTTTAATTAACATGTTTTGGGAACATTCGCTCCCACCATCAGCAGAAGATCAACTGATAGAAGCATCCTCTGTAGGTGCTTGGGGAAATTTATCGAATATCGAACAGTAATAAATATTCCTGAAACTTGTCCAGTTAAAAACCAAGTAATTGAAGAATGTCACCAAATAACTATATCAATAATATTTTACTACTTCACTGTTAATAGCTTTAATAGTATAAGTTCATATGTAACATCTATTTATTTGTGTATAGAACTTCATCATATTATTCATCATGATTAACCACTTCTATCTTCCTTGCTGCTGAGGTTTATTTGAGTTTATTGTCATATTCTGTAGTTACTGCTGCTGATAGATTTTTATTTTTATTGAGAATACTGTTTTGGTAAACAAGTACAACTTATGATATTCTATTTTACATATTTGGAGATATTGGGTGATCAACAGCACTGAATCATGAAATGAATATTTTTTATTTCAGCACCAGACCAGAGTTACACCTCAGGCAACGTCTATTATTCAAACACCTGTTTCAAGTACAGTTGTTATCCAAACAACTGTAGCTCCCACTACACCAGTAGTTGTTGCTACTCCAGTGGTAACTGCTACCACCACAGCTGCTGCGGGCATTGTTGCTTCAGCTGCTTCACCTGCAACTACATTAGCTCAGAAAGTGATCCAGATTCGCCCAGCGCCTCAGATGGCTCAGATCAGGATCCAACCTGTCACTGCTGCACCAGGGCCAAATAATGCATTGCAGCGAAAGGGTCTCTCTCTCACAGTAAGTTAAGCTCTTCAATTAATTTACTTACAGGATAGTCAAAAAGTATAAAACAATTTTGCATAAGTACTATGACGGAAGTAAATATGACAGAAGGCTGTACAGGATACATTATAAAGGAAAATTGTGGAAGTTTTATTGTAACTGGTCATGTTTTTTAAGTATTCTGCTATGAGTGCTAGGGTCATAGGCAAGTGATCAAGAGAAGGCATACTAGTTTAGAGTTTGCGAGAACTGCTTCAGCTGCATTTGTGCAACAACATTTCTGTACATGCATTGGGTGGTATTCCACTATGTCGAAAGAATATTTATCGATGGTATAAACAGTTTACAGAGATGGGGTCTGTGTGTAAACAGAAGAGCAAAGAGCATTGGGCAGCCATGTGTAAGCAATGAAACAGTTGAAAGAATTTGGGAAGCATTCACAAAAAGTCCACTAAAGTCGACAAGTTGTGGTAGTTATGAACTGTGCTGCTATTTTCTTAATTTTTGATGTAGAAATTGCTCTTATTCTTCCAATAACAATCATTTCTAGTGGAAATGTGCTACTACGTAATAAGTATCATGAAGGATAATGTCAATTGTGGAGTTAGTGAGAATTGCTCCTGTTAACCCTCCTGTTGTGATACTCATTGAACTAAGTCAGTTCCTAGATATGGAATTGCTGATAGTAGATTAGTAATTACTGTTGCTCCTCAAAAAGATATTTGTCCTCATGGAAGAAAGTTAAAAAAAATGAAATAAAAAAGAACATTTCTGGTACAATAAATAAAACTATTCCTCAAGTTACCACAGAAAACTGTCATATGTTGTTCATAGGCGATTGATTTGCAAACACTATAAATTGCATCTGAATGAGCACCTGTCTCATCGTTGATCAGCTGGACAACCCCAACTGATTGCCCATTTTGCACATGGCCACCAAGATCATCACCCCTTGTGATTTCTTTGTGTGGGTCATGTAAAAGTCTCTGTGTACCAGTCATCTCTTCCCAAGGATCTGCAGAAGTTAACAAAAATACATTACTGCATTCCAAACTATAGGTGGCAATATGCTCTCTCAAGTATATGCAGAACTTGATTATCGTTTGAACATCTGCTGCATGATACGAGGTTCTCCTATTGAATCATTGTACTACTTGTAAAACTTCCAGAGTTCTGCGATGTATTAATGCTGGCTTCAATTTTCTGTCATAAATAGCTATGTGAAAGTGCTTCATTCTTTTAGACTCACTCTGTATATAGAACAATCTAGATAGTATCTCTTAAACTGATTCACATGAATAGATAAATGCCATGTTCTTCTTTGAATGCAGTGAAGCAATCTGGGCACTGCTCTCATCAGCATGTGATGATGAGAAAAGTTGCATCAGAAAGATATTGACAAGCACATAGAACTATTGCTTTGTGTTGGAGGGTGTTATAGGTATAAAAATAATAAATAATAGGTTTACGGAATTTCGGAATCCACACAGTGAAACTTTTGTTAATCTTATTTTGATTTAAAGTAAAACACTAAAAATCATGTCGTCACATTAAAACTCTCTTTAAGTTTCACAAACACACATATAAAAGTAATTTTGGTACATGTTTCGTGAGGTACATTCCTACATTGTCAACCAAAACGACGACTGAGGAGCCAATTTCAGCAAAGTATGTATGTTACTATGCTTGCTCTGGTGGTCTGTTAATGAACTTAAACAATATGTTGTCTGCTTCCGGTATATCAAAATTCATAAGTTTGTATTCATATTTTTTATGTAAATTTTTTCCCATATATTAAGTTCTTTAGGATGTTGAATTGTTTTTAGTAATGTTATGTCCTTCTCTATTTCATGATTCTCATTCCAAAAATGTGCAGCCACTGCTGATTTTTCTACTTGTTTGTATCTAATATTTCTCCAGTGTTCCTTTAATCTTATCCTCAGATTTCTCTTTGTTTTTCCTATGTATATTTTGTCACAATCCTTGCAATTAATTCTATATATACCTGAATGTATATGAATGTATGTATGTATATGTACATGTACATGATTTTTAGTGTTTTACTTTAAATCAAAATAAGATTAATAAATAATAGTTTTGAGGTCTTGACTGAATATTTGAGTGACATGCAAATTAAAGTGTTTCAACATTTACTCACAGCCTTCTGTAATACTTCTAGTACTTAAAAGTACTGCAAATGAACACAGTATATAAAAGTATGCTGTTTCTTGAAAAAGATTCAACTTGTTAATAAGAATGTAATACAAACCAAGAATTTGTATAGTCATGAGTATTAACATCCTTAGAGGATGATTTATTTTCAGTTCATTAACATCTTATTTGGTCAAATAAAACAATAGTTAAATGAGGGTTGTGGCTTAAATCATGGGATTATATAACATAAAAGGAGAATCATATGTGTTATATTTCATGCATTGATGGGGATAGTAAGTAATTCTTTTAAGTATCATCATCAGTCGACCAAAGCTCAGTAGATAAGCTATGGCCTGTTGTAATAATATGCAATATAGGTTATAGTTAATAGTTTGAATCCCAGACCCCTTAAGTATCTTGGTCCCAGAGCATGGAATGCATCTTATCCTCTCTCATAGCTGTAAAACTCATTAGAATTAATACTCTATAGCGACATTATCAAGACATAAACATTTAGTAGCAAGAAAAAATAATATTTTAAAATTTAAAGTAATAACAATGACAAATATCCATACATTAATGCAATATTAATTGATAACATATATTAAATTTATGTACATGCATGCACAAAAGAGAGGGAGTTTCCTAAGTTTCAAAAATGTTCATGAATTCATGTAATTTTTTTCAACAGAGAGAGCAAATGCTGCAGGCACAGGAAATGTTCCGTACTGCAAACAGAGTTACTCGTCCAGAGAAGGCTCTTATACTTGGTTTCATGGCAGGTTCCAGAGGTAAGTTAGTAACTCAGTGTTTTACCCCTAGATTTTTTGGGTGGCCAAGGCTGCTGTCCTAGTAATAGGCATTAGCCCTTTAAAAAAAGCTGCAAAATTGAGCTTTCTAAAACATATGTGCTTTGCATCCTTCAACAACATAGCACATGCATAATACCAATATATGATGGGTGCCCCAAATTCTTTAAGCAGTTGAAATGTATGTGCATGCATTGTCAGAGGTTTTAGAACCTTTGCTGTGGTAAGAAGAGAGCAATATTTAAATCCATCATTACAGAGGACAAGACTATGGTTCTGTATTATGACCATATTTCAAAAAGAGAATAGACAGAGCAGCAGAAGGAAAGGTCAAAATTGCTCATCACATGAAGATGATAGCAATTTTTTTGTATTGCAGAGGAATTCTGATAGAGGACCTGAAAACTGAAAATAGTAATTCACGGATGATAACAATGTGTGAAAATTTTCATTGAAAGCATGTAAATGGCATAATTTGGCTTTATAAATTCTTTTGAGCATAAAACAATAAAATATCATCACCACTTAAACACTTAGCTCTTGTTTTTAATTAGACATATTAATAATAATAATAATAATAATAATAATATTAAAATAATAATAATAATAATATTAAAATAATAATAAATTTATTACTGTCAATAGACTCATGTACACAAGTTTCAGACATTGTCAAAATCAATCATACAAAATATGCTTTTAAAAAATATGACATAAAATAGCAAGGTTTAAGAGAGTCAATATACAATAACTTATTCCCTAGAACATTTTAGTACGCATTTACAAAAATTAAAGGAGAATTACACATTTAACCTACAATTAATAATAATAATTATAATAAAAGTAATTATTATTATTATTATTATTATTATTATTTAATATAAGGTAATGTCATTGTCAAGTATTAAGATACAATATTATACATTAATGGTACAGAAGTCCTGATTAAGTAAATGCACTCATACCCCAAAAACTAAGGCAATAACTTTTGAGTGCATAATTACTTGAATGTTATGGTATCGTAGGCACGACAAATTCAACTGCTATTCACAAATACAAGTATAAACTATTAACAGTGACATCGAAATAAAATATACAATATAGAGAATATTGCCTTTGTAGTAATAGTAATTTACATGGCTCAAGAAGTTAATAAACAGATAAGAAATATAAATGTATAAAAGATTTGATGTTTTGAATGTTCCATGTATAAAAAATTGTTTAGACTGTGTTATGGTATTAATTAATTGCATGTTAATGAATATCATTGTATGATTCAGTTGAACTACACACTCTTAAAGCTTCACTTACTTTTCATAAATGTATGGAACCGGTTTCGAGAACATTTTGTTCCCATCTTCAGCCATGCTAAGGTTCAACTGTCGGATCAACTGTTTGATCCGACAGTTGAACCTTAGCATGGCTGAAGATGGGAACAAAATGTTCTCGAAACCGGTTCCATACATTTATGAAAAGTAAGTGAAGCTTTAAGAGTGTGTAGTTCAACTGAATCATACAATGATATTCATTAATATGATTGGCTTCACTGTGTAAGTTCCAATTTACATTTAAGTAATTGCATGTTGTTTCACTTGTGTTATCACATTGGTAACTTTATAATATTAATACATTTTAAATAGCTGGAACCTGCTAACATCTGAAATAAAGTGCAAGCCCCTAGAAGAGGCATGAAAAGGTGATTATTGAAAGAAAGGATAGGTTTGCATAATAGCAATTATTATGTATATCATTCCTCTGACAATGCAATTTTTATGAGGAAATCTCTCAAAATTTCATTTATTTTGTTCTACTTAGTTGGACATGTTTTGAAGGCTGTTGTCCTCATCTGCACGGTTTTACTGTCAACTTCCCAGTGTGGTATTAAGCTGTTGCTCCATAGATGCCATAGATTTAGCAATGCGGCTACTGCCATTTGGAAGATCAAAATGAACTAAATTTTCCTTTATTTTGTTTAGGGATATATTTTCCTACACTGTTATTTTATGAGTTTTTGAAGGGGTTTTAATAGTTTTGGTTTCTTTTTGGAATTTGTATGTGTGTGGGCTTTTTTTTTCCCCTCCAAAAATGGTATCCCAGTGCTGATTTCTCTGTGTGTTTATATTTTACATTTCTCATGTTCCTTAAACTATAGGGTAATGTTTCTTTTCATTTTTCCTTTAGATTTCATATTCCAATCTTTGCACCTGCTCATAAATGCCTGAATTATTTTCCTGACTGAATGTTGTCTTTTGTGTTTTAGGATTTTTTTTTAAACTGCATTTGTTTACTGGAGTTAAAATAATGTTTGCATCTTTAAAAGAATCATCTAAAAATTTTAATGTGCTCATGGATGGATGTGAATTTCATCCATCTCTTGCATAATTTTATCCGCTACATATGATGGCAATAATCCCACTTTAATATTCTGGATTGGTTGACTTATTCCACTATCTTACAAGCCTTAACAAATTCCATACATCTTTAATGCCCTTCCAAACAAAATACTGGTGAACCTATGTCTAGTTTTATATGTATCCAGATGACCTCATACTGGTTTTCATGATAATAATGAAGCAATAATGAGACTACACCTTCAGGAATGACATTGCATAACAGATTGGGCTTTGAGGCACAGCACAAAATGTGCTCTCTTAAAATATATGGTTTTACCATCTTGCCCTGTCATAATTGTTGAATTATAGTTGCTAACTTAGGATCAGCTTGCTGATAATGGTGCAAATCTGTGAATGCCAATGGACAATCTGACAGTACTGCCATTAATGACTGCACAACTTAGGATCTTCACCACTTTTATGGTCTTTGTTCTCACAAAACATAGCATGATAAAGCATCTGCCATGCAATTTTCAGTGCCTTTAATGTGCACATTTGAAATTGAAAGTCTGAAATTCTATTTGCTCACCTGACTTTTTCCAGTCTTCTGGTGTTTGGCCAGAACCCACAAAAGAACCCGATTATCAATATCAAGAATAAAATGTCCTCCAAATAAAAGCAAAATTTCTCTAGACCATAAAAGACAGCCAAAGCTTCAAATTCATATGCAAAACACCTGCACTCGATTTCCAATAATGCTTGTGAAGCATATGCCACTGTCATCCTACTCTCAGGATGCTATAATTGCACAATTGAAATTGCCCTACCAAAATCTGTTTGCAAAACAAAAGAAAAAGAAAAATCTAGAATATCTAAGACTGGAGGTGACACTAATGCATACTTTAAACACTCAAGCTTCATGCTGTGTAACATTCTTCTTATGTAAGGCATTCAACCTTCCAGCATGTATGAGGTGGTATCCAGAATATTCAGGACTGGTGCTGCCATCTGGTCAAAAACTTACTTTAAGACTAATGACCACCGTCACCCACGAAGTAGTTCCCTTCCACACGTATACACTGGTCCCAGCGATTCTGCCATTTTCCAAGTGCATCTTGGAAGTCATGTTCTTTGAGGGTGTTTAGCTCAGCCAGCATTTCTTCTTGAATTCTCTCAATTGTTTCGCACCAACATCCTTTCAACTTGATTTTCAATTTGGGGAATAGAGCAAAGTCACAGGTGGGAGACAACTGTCATCCTGTTTTTCATCAAAAAGCTCCTGGTGAACAAGGAATTGTGACAGGGCACATTATTGTGATGCAACAGCCAGTTCCCTCGCCGCCAAAGTTTGGGTCATCGTCTCTGCACATTTTCATGGAGCCTTCGCAAAACATCACAGTAGTATGTGGAATTCACTGTTTGATTTCGTGGGACGATCCACAATCTCCTTGGTATCAAAGAAAATGATGAGCATGCTCTTGACTTTGCTTTTCACTTGTCTCGCTTTTTTTGGTCATGGCGAGTTCGGGCTCTTCCACTGGGAAGATTGTTGTTTTGTCTCAGGGTCATAAGCATATATCCAGCTCTTGTCGCCGGTGATGACTCTGGACAAGAAGGTTGAGTTATCGGATACAGCCTGATGAAGCTCAATGCAAAATTCAACATGCTGCACCTTCTGATCAGCAGTCAGGATCTTTTTCACAAATTTTGCAGCGTCACAATGCATGCCCAATTCATCAGTTAAAATTCTTTGGCATGTGTTATAACCAATTCCTAATTCATGAACAAGGTCTTCAATGGTTCGACATCGATCCTCACGAACGAGGTGTTGAACTTTGGCAACAGTGTCAGGCTTTGTGCAGCTGACGAGCCGACCTAAGAGAGCATCGTCTTCAATAGCTGTATGGTCGGCCCTGAACCGAGCATGCCACTCAAACATACATGTAAGGCTCATGCTTTTTTCCTCAAATACTTGTTCAATGATTGCGAGGGTCTCCGTAGCATTTTTCCCAAGATTTGTGCAGAATTTGATGCACACTCTCTGTTCTAATCTTGGATCCATTGTATCGCCACACACTACACACATAGTATTATGAAAAGTACTATAGAATCTCAGCACCTCTACCCAGTTGCTTGAAACTTTAAACACTCACTCATTAGATGTGCTAATATTGCCACCTAGTGGTACAAAACTCTACTGCAACTACTGTTGAGATGGCAGCACCAATCCCAAATATTGTGCATACCACCTCATATGCATAATACAGAATAAATTTTTCCAATTAATTTATCATGCCAATAAACATGGACAATTGTTTAGGTGTTTTGGGGGCCAAATATTTGCAAATCTTTTGAATGCACTCAGGATGTACAACACCAGCTGTAGAAATAATATGCCCAAGAAACTTCAACTGAGGAGTAGCAAACTTTACCTTCTCAGGAAATTGGTGTTTAAACCTATATTATGTTTTATTTACTATTGAGTATGTGGAACATAAGGCTTCAACAACTTCCTAATTCAGAAAAGGTTTTGCTCCTTGCTATGCACTGAAATACTTTGTAGCCAATTAATAATTATACACTACAGGTAGAAAATATGTGTGCAAAACTTCTTTATGGCATTGTTGTACCATACTGTAATCATTAATTTGCAAAATTGTCCACACAACAGGCAGTGGCAGTGTTATCATATGTAAAACTATGGCATTGGAAACTGCAAAATCTACTATCCATAATTGTTTGCCACAAATTTGGCAAGCATTATTAAATTGGCATTAAAATTTGGTGAGTGATAATCTGACGTGTTGTACAGCTGGCAGCACACTTCCTTCTGTATTTGTTACCTGCACCTGGACCTGATGTTCACTATGCTTTAATTCGTTAATAAAGTCTACTAATCTTATTTTGATTTAAAGTAAAACACTAAAAATCATGTCGTCACATTAAACTCTCTTTAAGTTTCACAAACACACTTATAAAAGTAATTTTGGAACATGTTTCGTGAGGTACATTCCTCACATTGTCAACCAAAAACGACGACTGAGTGATATCAATTAACATTGTAGTTTATTTTGCTTAATTTGTTAGAGTGAATGAGCGGTTCTGAACAACAAAACAAATAACATGGTAACTACAACAAACATGCACACATGCATTTAAGGATGTGCCAACCTTCTCCTCCATCACAATATCTAATGCTGTCTGTATGTAGTATGCCTTTAACCATGGTGCTATTTTTTTTAATTGAATTGAATTTATTTCTCTTTACATCAGCATACAATTTTAAATATTACATTAAGATCTATGTCTTTGTAAATTCCATAATACTAATTGACAATATAAAATTAATGCATATCATTATGGCTCTGTTACAATATTTTAATTCTAAACACTACGTCCAACTATTACCCTATACTTGTAAGTTACTTATTTCCTTAGGACTATACCACTAACACCCAGGTAATTGGTGTATAGTAATCCTGTTTCTAATGCTAATTTACTCCCATTCCCTCCCCAATTTAATTTATCAATCATTATCTATCTCACCATTCTTTATCATTTCTTCCTCACCTTCCCTAAATACACTGTAAATCTATACAATATTATACTTTTAAGGTTATGCTGCTTTCTACATTTCTTTGCATTATCCTCTTTGTCATTCTTATCCATTTTCTCTAACTTTACCTAAATAGTTTCCTATCATTTTTGTATCTTTCTCACCTTTTACAGTAAAATCTTCCTAATTAAAATTTCCCCATCTACATTTTCCCATTTTTTTATTCCAAATCTTTTCTCTCCATAACTTTGTTTGATTACAATAAAAGAAGCAGGTTTCAGAAAACACTATTCAACAATTAATCAGGTTTTACATTTAACACAAGAATTCAAAATACCTTCAACAAAAAAAGAAACAATGTTTACTCTCTTTGACTTCAAAAATGCTTTTGACAAAGTATGGAGAGAGAAGCATATTTATAAACTGAGTAATATTGGGATAAGAGGAAACATGTTGAGATGGTTCATGAACCTATTATCACAAAGTACATAGTTGTAAAATGAATTAATATCCTCTCTAAATGGCATACGACTAAAGTATGCCTCAAGGTGGTGTTTCCAGTTCAATTCTTTTTAATATTTTCATAGATGACATCAACAAAATATTAGCTGACCTCCCAATGACAAATATGGGATTGTTTGCAGATGATATCACCATATGGATTAGCCAAAAAAATAAGCAAAATAGATGTTTTTTTTTAATTTGTTTTATTTAAGGACACTCTTTAACATCTCAGGTCATCAGCGTCCCATTCAATTCCGGGTGTAAAACTGCCAACAAGTTTTGCTTAGTCTCTTCTTTCAGGCTTGAGGTTCTTTTTCGTGCCGTAAATGTATGACATGTGGCCCACGGCTTTACTTCCCTTCCGACGGAAGCCAGACTTAGGATTTTTATGCCTGAAAAAAATCCATTGATTCTGGCCAGGTTTGAATCCTCGACCTTGGGTTTAGAAGGCAAGTATGGTTACCACTACACCACCAGGACCGACAGCAGAATAGACAACACTACATAGAATAGAATAGAAAATGAAATGCAGAAAATTATCAATAACAGGGAAACATGGGCATCCACAGCAATATGGAAATAAACACTGAAAAGAGTGTGCTAGATGACAGATTAATTATAATTTACATTTAACAAGCTTCACTGTTTAAGTTCCAACAGAATTTTTTAAAAATGTCTTATTTTTAGAAAGTTCTTAAATGAACTAAAAAGACAGCTTTTCAGTCTTCAATACACTACAAATGAATTAGAGCTTAAAAATGATAATGAACTACTTCAAGAGAAAGAACATACTAAACATCTTGGTATAACACTTGACAAAAAACTTTCCTTCCCTGAACAGATCAAAAATATAACTAAGAAAGTGAATTAGAGGAACCAACATATTAAGAAGACTAGCAGGAGTCAAATGGACAGGATCATTAGGTCTGCTAAATGACATGTACAAAAGATACATAAAGCCCAATTTGCTCTATGGAAGTGAGATAATGTCCACAATAAACAACCAACTAAATTGAATACAATACAATCTAGGTCCTTAAGGATAATAACAGGAGATGTTAAAACATCACCAATTGCTACAATGCAGAGCATAACTAACAACCTGCCAATTAAAATAAAGCTAGACATTAAAATGACTATATTGGGATAGAAATTAAAAAAATAATCATCAAAGGAATAAATGATTTCAAATTCCTGACTGCTTACAACATATACTGTGAAGAATATACATCTTTGGACAGTATACTAATAATTTTGATGATGAAATAAATGCCATTAGAGCAGTTTTACAAAATCTACTGTATAGACCGAAAATAAATAAAAGAATTGTTATCTTAAGTGACTCTAAAGCATCATTACAAAATATAATGAATTGCAGTTACCCACCCACATACACTATAAATGAAATAAGAAAACTATAGCATACAATCCAGATCAGAAATATAGAAAGTTTTAGAATATATCCTGAGCCAAGTGGGATTGAATGGAAATGAGATTGCTGATACTGTGGCAAAAAGGAGCCACCATAAAATTAAAACCATCTTTTGAACTAGAATTGCTTATAAATTGATACTTATAAAAACATTAATATCTGAACATGAACTACAAAATATCAAAAACAAAAACTTAAAGGAAGACCATATGAACATCTAAATGCTTTCAAACATCTTTTATTGAAATCAAGAAAAATAGGAGTTGCCCAATTTTGCTTAATTATTGGGCATGATTGCATGTCAGAACATCTCTTCAGGATGAAATTAATCAAGGACAGCTACCACCCACTGTGTAAGGGTGTGAATACCATCCTAAACAAAGAACATCTGCTGAAATGCAGCAAACTAGATAGCAACAAACAAATGAAAAATAATATGTAAATTCTTTATTGGAAAGATAGGGAAAAAATGATAAATATCACCATCCCAATGGCCACTAGTAACCAACCATATAACTGCAGTTCTAGCCCAAGCAAGCCCTTCTCTACCTGCCTTATCGCATTGTTATATTTTTCCATACTCCATACTATTTTTATTCCCTTATAACATCTCAATGAACTCTTTTCACCTAAACTACTAATTATTTCTTGTTGTTCAAATCTTCCAATCTTAGATTTATTTCTTTTCAAAATCCTCTGTTTTGGTATTCCATATTTATCCATACTTTTCCCAAACCTATCTGTTGCAAAATTTCCTGCCCTTTGAAATACCATGATTCTTTCCACTTAGACTTCTCCTGTATTCTAAAACATTCTTTAATATCACTGTCTTCTAATACAGTGCTATTTAGGAGCAGTACCTTGAGCAAATGAAGCATCTTTCTTTTTCCCCACTTCCTTTGGAGATTTAATCAGTAGCATGCTGATCATTAACAGATTTTATGCTATTGCATGAAATTTAGAAACCACAGATCATATGTTCCCTATCACAAATGCTTATCTGGGACCCCTCCATAATCCTTGCAATTTGTGTGGTTGAATTCTGGTACACCCAGTATATATGTATATTTTAATATATCATACTCTTAATACCACATTTTATATTTTCAGATAACCCTTGTCCCCATCTTGGTAACATTGTAACAATAAAGTTGAGTGAAAATCAAGAGAAAGTAATGCAAGCAGACGATACTTACATCACAGCAATGGTTGAGACTCACTTCCAAATGAACTATAACACTGGAGAATGGAAGCGAATCAAGAAATTGCGTAAAATTGAAGATGTGAATGCCAATGCATCACCACCTGTTGCAGCACCATCTTCCACAGCAGCACCTGTTCAACCTTCAACTCACATTGCTACTGCTGCTGCTCCATCTACAGCAGCTGCCACTGCAACGTAAGAAATTTGATCTGTCTTAGTTTTCAGATCTTCCTATCTTCTTCCAGCACTTCTGCTTTTCTGTTGTTGTCGACAGTTTTTGAAATGTTATGCAGATACTTTTTCTTTTTTAAAGACATGGTTAATAAATAATGCAGTTTTTTGTTTGGATTTGAAGAGTTAATTGTATCTTTTGTACAGATGTAAATAAGAAGCATATAGAAAAATTGTGCATTCTGTGAACAAGTACTGTTAGTGTCTATAGCACTAGTGTTAGCTTATTATTCATTAGAATGTCTATCCAGTTTAACATAATATTCATTCCTAAGGACTTGCATTAAAAAGTCATTAATTTACATAAAAGATAGTACATCATGTTCAGTGAAGGTCTTGCTTCATATTGTGGCAAATCTAAATTTAAGATAGCAGTTCAGTTATGTTTCTGCACAGACGTTTAAGCAACTCTCAAGTCCATCTTAGTAGAGGTTGCACACTGCTGGTCAAATTTGTTAGTAAATGAGCATTTAAGGAATTTCAGTGAATTTGTGGCTTAAGACAGAAATACAATAAAATTCACACTTGGAAGTAAAGAAGACAAGGATAGCCATAAAGTATTTTTTTTATTCAAAACAAACTTCTGCTTTTTAAGTATATTTAAAAGTGGAACACAATATATAAAAGGACTACAGGGGGGAATTTATAAAGAAAAACTATTTCCAGAATGCTGGACAATATATAATAGGATTTTAAAAAATGTTGTAGGTTTTAATGCAGCATTTTCTATTTTATGTAAAATTATATGGTAGCCCAGGGTATGTGCAAGTGTATTTAGAGCAGCTGTTCTGTGTGATCTTACTCTGTAAGTGATATGTCACTGATAAAGATTGCATATGTAATGCTGTACAATAGACTTGCTCTGGTCAAGTGGTAGCATTTGTACTTGCCACACTGAGGGCCCAGATCAATTTCCTGATTGAATAATTTTTCAGCAGATGTTTTCTCTCAATTCTTCATATGAATGCCTGCAAAATTCAGGCCATAAGTTAATTGGTTGAATTTCAACCATAGACATGATGATCACAGTGCATGATCATGTAAAAAATATGCTACACAGATATTGTTAGGATTGGTATTTTCAGTTTCAGAATTGTCCTGATTTATTCATGTGAGGTAAAGGAAAAAATTGGAGTATAAGAGGACAAATTAGTAAACAATTTCTTGTGTGCACTCTTTGCCATAAAAAAAAACAAAGAAACCCCAGTTAGATTAATTTGTTATAAAAATGAATCCAGATGGATTCCAGAAGTAGTTATTTGCATCACATTGCCATAAAAGCTATAAAAGTCCCATTTCAATTAAACAAGGATTAAAAAATATTCAATGAGAATTATTTTCAGTTTACTTCATACTTATACATTTTTCATTAGTTCTATCTCTTTGCTTGAATGAAAGACTTTCTTATGCATATTAATATTTTGTATTACATACAATTTTATGCTGGCTGCATTCAGGATGAATTTACACTTTCTTTCTAACAACATACAGCTCTGCAGTTTCAGCATGACTGTTTTATTTGGTTACCAGAGATTCAGCTAATGCTTAAGTATGGAATTTGCAAAAGACAGCCTACTCTGAGATTTAGGAGCATTAGCACCAATTGATATTAAGCATTTTTTACTTTTGTATTAGAAATCTTATTGCAGTAAGCATAGGTTAGGTTGTATGTGCAAATTAAATAAATATAAAATATATTTATTTCTCTTTGATAGTAAACAATATTACATTTTAGAAATCACAGATTTTTTTCATCACATAATTCAGGAACAGTTTCGTGTTATACCCATATGACTGTCATTGCTGCAACATGCAGCTTACTCAGTGTTTAACAAGCATTAATGGTACTGTATGATATGCTTCTCAAATTGCCTGCCCCTTATTTGGAAGCATTTTTCAACCTTTTTAACAACAAAGACCTCACATGCCTTAGCTTTGCAACTGCAAGATCAGCAAACATCAATATTAAGATCATTATGTGATTGAGTCGAACTAACACTGATTAACTTCACTGTGCAATGTTCCAATTAACAATTTCAGGTAAACATCAATACCTTCTTTAAGTTGCTTCGTGCTCTCCAGTAGCTGTCCATAAATTTCAATCTTTTAGATGACTTCAAAAGAAGAAACTAGAGGGATGAGACCAATCTGTATTTTTGTGATACAGTGTTCAGGGAATGGTTATATTTTGGCCGTTGCAAAATACTGATTCATCTATCTTGAGCATTTGCAAATTTAATATTACTTTGAAGAATAAATGAACATGTTAACAATAATTAGTCAGTATTGTATGATAACTTTTATCTGACATATACTCATGTGCCCATCAACCCAAACATACACAATTTTTTGTTGTTGTTAATGGCAAACACAAAGGTTTAACTTGAATAGAATAAAAAGCTAAATTATGTGAATGTTTTAAAATATACTGAAATCATGAAAAGAAGAAACAGAATCATAATAATAAGTATATTTTGTTTTGTTACAGGGTGTAACAAAAATACTGGGACAAACTTTGGGGATGAGATCCTCAAACGGAAACAAGAAAAAAAAAGTAATTTAAACATATGTTCGGAAATGCCTGGTTTTGATTTATTATTGAAACATAATATTTAACACATTTCTTAGTATGATCCAAAAACTTAAGTTTGTTAAAATAATTATTTTTCAGAATGAGTGATGTTACAGATGATGAAAAATTTTATGAGCAGCTGCCTTCTGTCTGGGAATATCATTTCTTACAGCTGCGCAACTTTGCATCCATTGCCATTCACCCAACTGTGCATAACTGTACCTCTCTCTGTTTGGGATATGAATATCCTGCCATGGTTAGCTGCTCAAATTGCAATGCAAATCAAACATAAGAAACTGACTAATTGCAAATGTATATAATTGATAAATGTAAACAAATCTCCATGGCAACACATCATATTGTACATCAACATCAGTAACATTACTCATTTGTTTGAAAAAGTTAATTATTATTTTAACAAACTTAAGTTTTTGGTTCTTATGTTGAAGTGTGTTGAATGTTATCTTCCAGTCACAAATCAGGCATTTCCAGACATGTTTATATGACTTTTTTTTTAGCTGGAGGAACTTGCCCCAAAAGTTTGTCTTGGTATATTTGTTATACATGCACGCATGCACACATACACACAGAGTGTTAATGAATAACATGCACAAGCACTTTACGTATAGAAGGGTCCTGGAGAATCAATGATATGCAAAGCAAAATTTTGAGTTATGTAAATCTGAAATAATGGATATTTGGTAATAATAAATCAGTCATGTAGCACGAGAGAGTAATAACTTTTACTGGAATAGTAGCATATCTTTATGGACTTAAGAAAATCTGAGAGGTAACAGATCGTGAGCAGCATTTTCAAATTGTTGCATAATCAAGATTGGTAAAAATGAAAACGAAACATATGATTGCATACCATTGAACTGGTAAATAGTTTTGGTAGAAATGGTAAAATGAGTGATTAATCATTTTGTGTGTAGCCTAGTGGGTAAGGTGCATGACATTGGATTGAAAAGAATGGGTGTAATTTAGGTTATGGGGCCCTTTTTTGATGATTTATTATTGTTAATATTATTTGTTTTTCTTGTTATTAAGTCAAATTAAAGTTATTTCTCATATAATTCATACCAAACTAATACATATACACATCGTATCACTTATTTTATTGGCATTTTTTGCCTATAATGCACAAGAATACTACAATGCAATGTTGCATAAAGTAAAATGGAGCATAGGTACATATGCTGACTTATTTATATGCATGAAGCAGGAGATGATGCATCAGTAGCTGCAGAGATTTACAGACAAGTTCCAGAACAGATAGCATTCACACAAATCTACTTTTGACTCTGCCAATAGATGCTTGCAAGAATGGGAATTTTTGCTGCTCAAAACAGCTGCCAAGCAAGATATATCATACCCTGTATTTTGAAAATATACTTTGTAGAATAGAAGAGGATTCTTCAACAAACACTCACATCATCAATAACATGCAATGGGCACCAACCACATTAGTGAGGGCAGCCTGCAATAGAAAAGCTGTATCTGAAAAATATACAAGAGCTGTGTGCAGTAGATTTTAATCCCTGCTTGCAACTTTGCAATTGGACTCCGTGGCAGCCTCTGGATTACTTTTCAGCAATGCTTTTTACTGATGAGGCATTGTATAGAAAAGGGGGGCAATTTCTAAATTCATTAAACAGTCATGTATGGGCTGCATGCATTTAAATCTGATGGTACTGTACAGAAGAGCCACTGATTGCGATTTGGTGTCAACATATGGACTGGCATTGTTTCCAACTGTGTAATTGGTCCATATCTGTTTTCTCCTCGATTGGCAAGCTTTATAAACATTTTTAAAACATGTATTGTCAGCTTATTGGAGGAAGAACCCCTTGAAATCTGGTTGCAACTGTGTTTCCAACATGATGGAGCTGCTCAGCATCTTACTCTGAATGTGTAAAATTATTTGGTTTGGGTATTTCCTGGTCTCTGGATCAGAAGAACCAGTCCTCCTATGTCTTGGCCAGCTTGTTTGCTGGACCTTATACCTGGGCAACATTGCACTTGACAGTATCTGTGCATGTAATCTTTGCTATGTTGTGGTTGCAATGTTGCAATAGTCACCATGTTTAACAGCTGACATTGTAGTTTTCAATTTTGCCTAGTAAATGTATATTAAGTGTACTTAATAATGAATTACTTTGCTCGAGAATTACTTATAGCCACAATTAAATTGATGCATTTTAAGCTTAAAAAGGAACAACTTTTGACAGTGAGAAATACCGTGTAGATCTTTGCTCATGATTTTAAGTAGGAAAAAGCTTTGAGCCTTTGTAACATGTACTTTCTCTAAGAACATTTTGCATCCATTTTACACCTGATACATAGGATTATACCACTCTTTAAATCACTCTGCTTAGCCTCTTTGGTACATTTCCTAACTACTACAAATTAAACAGTTAAATTAATCACAGTATCTCAACTGCAAACACCAGTTTGTAAAATTGGCAACAGAGCAGCTTTTACATTATGATTGAGTGATAAATCATGGTACTTTGTGGTTGGTTCAAATGGTGTAATGGGTAGCATTCCTTATTTGATAAACATTGCCAAATGAAAAAGTAGCTTTGAAGAGCAAAGTTTCAATGGGCCAGGTATTATCCTTTAGGTTTTTTTTTTGGGAGGGGGCACCTCTAAACTTTGATGTATAAAACACCTGTTGAATCAAATGAGGCACTGGTCATCCACATTATCACATTTTGTAATGGAATTTGCATCACACCGGGATTATTCAACAGCATATAAGAATCTTTGCTGTTTTGAATAGTGTTTAACGCCGTTACTACAGAGGCACCACAAGCGGTGGATACTAATGATACATAAGATGAAATGATGTATTGGGAAATGATTTTTTTAGGGAAAGTAATGTTCCGGGCCTAAGTATAGGATACCTCCCCAGCATTGCCATTTATGAGGACTGAGGAAAACCTGGAAAAAACCTCAGTCAGGGAGGACTGTTCTGGTGGGATTCGAACCTCAGACGTGCCACTCATAAGTCTGCACCTTAACGACTTCGGCCACCTGTGGCAGTCTTGCTCTGTTGATGTCTGCTATGTCGGTGGGTGAACACTTTGAGTAGTTCCTCTAAAACCTAAGCTATTTCTGTATTTCCCCTTTGCATCTCTTGCAGTGTATTCCTTCTTCTGTAATGTAGTATCATATGAGGTAGTATCAAAAACTTTCTGGACTGATTCTCTAGCTTACCAACAGATGGCAGTATAGGTTTGTGTGTGCATGCTAGAAAGTTTTAATCTTGAACTAGCAGTGTAACAAGGGACATTGCTGTATTTACATTGTGAGTAATGCAATTGGTATTTTTGTCATCATTTATGTGTACTACCTGCGATTTCATCATGGACAGCAAGTTAGATCAAAGAACTAATGTGAAATTGCATTAAACTTGGGAAATGGGCCATTGAAACATTAAATTTGCTTTGACAAGCTTACAGCAATGATGCAATGGAATTTATGCAATGTTTTGTGTGATATGGGTGCTTCAAAAGTGGAAGAATGTCCCTGGAAGTTGAAAAAGTCTGAAATTGTTTGTGAGGATTGAAGGTGAACAGTCAACTCCTGCCAACTTCTTCCTTTTCCAGAAGATGAAGATCCATCTCGAAGATCATTGATTAGATAAAGTGTGAATCACAGAAGTTTCTACACTTATCAAAAGGGCCAGAAACTCTATGTAAGGTGTATTGCTGCCCAAAGTATTTTTTGTGTAAGAGAATCAATACTGAAATTTTTTGATAGCACCTTATATTTGTGCCCTTTCAAATAATACCTACATACAGCAAAAATGTAAGATGATGATATTCCACTTATTAACCTATGATCATTATTCTGAATATGTAGTGCTCCCTTAATTGTATTGCAATGCATTTTGTATAATCCTCGATTTTATAGATTGAGTCAGAATTAACACTGAACAACTCTAGGGCATGATTCAGGGGATCTATTTCAGTATTTTCTTATGGGAATGTAAGCCTGTAAACTTATTGTTATTGAGCTAGAGGGCATTAATTTTTTTTTTCAATAGACACGTTGCGTTAGATTAAATTTTGCTGAACAGATCCCCCATGGAATTTGTTTTCTCATTTGCATTTTGGAATATTGCTTGTGTTCTGTTTTTAGCATTGTTTACAACATCATTAACCTAAAATCTGCCTATATTTAAGTGGCAAAGAGATTGCGTCGCATATTATACAGCAACTTTGTAGTTCCTATAAGATGGGCAGGTAGGCAATCTCAGCATACACCAGGGCATACTAAGTGCTCCATTTACTGGGAGTCATTTCATTTTTATGGGCTATTGTAAAAATGTGTGACTTTACATATGCAGAGTAATTTATGTTTATGGTGCCGCTTGGAGAAATGCAAAAAAGGTACTGTGCTTTACCCAAGGAGTCATAGCACCTTTACTGTCGTACATCAATGACTGCGAGAAACAAGAACTTTTGGAAACAAGCGCATCTTTCAGGAGTCCAAAGCAACGTAAGAACAGTGGCTTTAGAAGAGGATATTCTTGGTGGGCTCCATAATTCTCCATCCACAAGCACAAGAGCAATTTCATGCCATACAAGCCAGTTTTTGGTGCTAGAATTCTGCTTGAACAGCAGTTACAGCTGTATCATCTCACCCAAATTTGTGCATTCAGGCCAGATGACTTTCCAACCCAACTACAGATATTCCAGTGGTTTGTTCATAAATACATTCATCAAAAAATATTTCCTACAATGATATTATGAATGGGCTAGAAAGTATTTACACAAGAGGGCATGTTTAATACACATAACAGTCATATTTGGGCACAGGAAGACACTAGAGCTATTAGAGTTGGAAATTATGGTTTGCAATGAACATCTGAGCTGGCATTCTTGTTGAACACTCATTATGCCCTATTTACTACTCCCATGTTTGACAGAGCACATTTATCTACAGTTTTTACAGCATACTTGGGAATACCCCAGTTAATTCGATTTTAAAGTGATGGGGCACCTGTCATTATTCAGGTGATGTAAGGGATTTCCTAAGTGTAATGTATTCTGACTTCTGGATCGTTAGAGTAGCACAGACACCATGGCCAGCATTTTCACCAGATTATACCCCCTTTGGATTTTTTCCTTTGGGGACATGTTCAGACTCTTTGTAAGAAGTGCCAGTTAATAGTGAGGAGGAGCTGATGCCAGGATCTTTGTAGCATTTGATGCTATTTGTAATATGCCAGGTATTTTTTTAAAGAACTTTGCAGTCATTACACGATGCTATTAACTATGCTCCTAAGGTCAGCATTTTGAAAATCTTTTATAATCACTTATGCACGTTTTCTTATTTTGTTCTTGTAGTGTAATATAATTAAATAAATATTCGCAAGTTACTAAGTCAATTTAAGAATGTTTTGCATTGTTTAAAATTAAAGATATATGGCCATTCTTATTCCAAAACTTTTCCAATGCCTTATAGCAAAAGATGCATAGTGACTTGTGTGGCGGAATTTCATCTAAACCTATGTGTCTTTTGAAAAACTTTAATGCTAATGCCATATCTTGATAACAAAGACATTTATGGGCTAACA
This sequence comes from Metallyticus violacea, assembly GCA_030762175.1. Taxonomy (NCBI): domain Eukaryota; kingdom Metazoa; phylum Arthropoda; class Insecta; order Mantodea; family Metallyticidae; genus Metallyticus; species Metallyticus violacea. Next base: position 106,121,772 of record CM060840.1, on the reverse strand, counting down.
TTCCCTATAAGAAAATACTAAAAATAGATCCTCTGTATCACTCCTTAGAGTTGTCCAGTGTTATTATGAGTCACCCTATATAAGCAACAAGGATAGCTAAATGAATGAATTTTGTTTAAAAATTGCCTGAATATAGTTACTTTGAAAAGCTAAATACCATAAGTATTTGGCATTAATTCTAATGAATTAAAAAACAGGGAGAGTAATAAAGTTGCAATGGAAGTTTAACCCCGTATCTTGGATTTTTTTTTTTTGATTGATTTATTTATGGACGCTCTTTAACATCTCAGGTCATCAGTGTCCCATTCAACTCAGGGCATGAAACGGCCGACAAATTTTGCTCAGAAGCCTCTCAGGCTTGAGGTCCTTTTTCGTGCCGTAAATGTACGACATGGGACCCATGGCTTTACTTCCCTTCCGAAGGAAGCCATACTTAGGATTTTTACACCCGAAAAAATCCATCGGTCCTGGCCGGGTTCGAACCCGCGATTTGGGTATAGGAGGCAAGTATGGTAACCACTACACCACCAGGACCGACTTCTTTGATTTTACTTATTCATAACATAATGTAACCTATTATGCCAACACACATTCCATAAAGGTTGATGTATTATTGGTGTTATTTTACACTTTAGGCAAAATGGATCATTGACATGTTGATCCTTTAAAAATCTTAACCCATGTAGTATGAATCATATGATCTCAGTTTCAAATTGCTTGTCTTGGACTGCTCTGTAGGTAATTTCATGTTGTGTTATTCATTACACTCTGTATGTGTAATGAATGTTTATATATATATATATATATATATATAATTTATAAATGACCTATTAAACTCATTGTTCTTGCACAGATATACACTAACTTGACTAACTGATTAATTTTTCACAACATGTTTCAAGAGCTTTTGCTGTCCTCCTTAGCAGGGGACCAATTATTTATTCCTGGCAGGTGATGATGTGGTCTGTGGTGGTTCCAATGTACAGCAAAGCGGAAAGTCCATATGTGGGATATCAAAATTCATAACTATGATGCTTATTCTTTAAAATGAGAATTTTTTCCCATATTGCTAATTCCCTGGGATTGTTGGTAGCTTTCAATAGTTTGGTTTCTTTTATGAAGTCATGTTTGTACATACAAAAATGTTCTGCAAGTGCTGATTTATCCACCTGTTTATATGTTACATTTCTAAATTGTTCTTTCAGGCTTGTCTCCAAATTTCTTATTGTTCTGCCTATATATATATATGTTATCACAATCCGGACAATTTATCCGGTACACTCCTACCTTTTTTGCTGGATGGGATAACATACTTTATGGTTCTGTTCAGAAGGTTGTCAATGTTGAATTTATTTTGTATAGCTAATGCAATATCAAACTTAAAAATTTTCACGAATGTTTACTCAATGATTATATGTGAATTTTTTTAAAACTTATGTCCTTCTCTATCATGGAGAGTGGTGATGTTTTTAATATTTATAAATCTTTTGAAATGTCTGATCTTATCTACTAATGAATGGTTGAATCCATCGTTGAGAGCAGTATTGATGATGTAGTGGTATTCCGCAGTGTATTCTTTCTTGTTCAGTGGCGTGTTGACTAATCTATGAGCAAGGCTGTTAATAATGGCCTGTTGTTGTGGTCTAAGGTTGAAGCTATTATTTGACTGCACAAACTAAACTTAACATTGGGAACCTTCTGAACAGAACTACAAAAGATGTTATTCGATTCAGCAACAATGCAGGAGTGTACAAGGTAAATTGTTTGGATTGTGATCAGATATATACAGGCAGAGCAATAAGAAATTTGGAGACAAAGGCAAAAGAACACTTTAGAAATATAACATATAAACAGATGGATAAATCAGCAGTTGCAGATAATTTTTGGAAGTACAATCATGATATCACAAAAGAAATCAAACGGTTGAAAGCTACCAAAAATCCTAGGGAATTAGTAATATGCAAAAAGATTTTCATTTTAAAGAATAAGTATCATATTATGAATTTTGACATCTGCAATGGACTTCCTATTATGCTGTTTATTGGAAGCACCACAGGTCACATCGTCACCTGCCAGCATTAGTTGGTCCCCAGCAGAAGATGAGAGCAAAAACTCTTTAAAATGTTTTGACAAATTAATCATTAATGAAATATAGTGTCACCTAATATTGATTTCTTTATGTGTATAATCAATCTACTTCACTGTTTCTAACTTCTGCTAAGTTTACAACATTGGTTTTGATTAACAATAGCAAAAGGTCCATGAAGGTAGTAAAAATTCTCTGCATAGCCCTGCTTTCTTTCACATTTGTATTGAAAAATTATGATGGTAACTATGCAAGGAGTATTAGTGAAAATGTGTCCAGACTGCTTTTTATCTTTGCAGCTATAATGCTCTCTTACAATGACTTTTTCCTATAATTGTTGAACATTAATACTTTTTTTAATAGTATTTAATGCCTCTTCTAACGACTGAGGCATCTTAGGCAGTGGTTATTGATAATATTAGAAATTAAATGATAAACTTGGAAAGGATTAACATTTTTAAAGAAGGAAGCATTCCAGGCCTAAGTTTAGGGTACCTCCCAGCATTTGTCATTTGTAAGGACTGAGAAAAACCTGGAAAGGTGTCTGTCAGGGAGGACGATCCTGATGAAAATCGAACCTCAGACCTACTGCTCACAATTTTGTGCCTTAATGACCTCGGCTATCCATGAAGGTGAACATCAATATGAAAGTTCTTTCCCAGAGCATTGATCTTTTTTAAGTGGTTATTTTGTAAGATGCATAAATTTCATTTTGTTTAATGAATTTGAATGTATAAAGAAGTCCAATGCTCTTGTAGAGCAATGGAAACTGCAGAAACTCAATGGTTTGATCTGTGTCTTAGGATATTTTATTGTAAGAAATGCAAATAAATGCTCATTAGAGCATGAATCTTTTTTCTAAAACTGGCAAATATATTCATTTTCACTCTGTATATCGTTGCGCATTGTATGCCGATGGCTAAAAGGAATTATGAAAGGAAGTATACCTTATATACTTGTCCCTCACTTATTTCATCTTTCCATTTCATTCCACTGAAGGTAGTTTGACTGCTTGAATATTAATCACACAGTGACAGGTTATGAATAATATTGACAAACATGTTTGGTTGATTATATTAAATCAAAATATAAAATTAATCTTAGAAAAATGTAGGACTGAACATTCTTCAATGTTTCGGGTTGCTGCCATTGCCAGTCATGAACAGTAACATGAGTTTGAGAAATGCCTATAATCTGTCCATATCTACCAACAGTGAATGCATACATGCACAACACACATTACACTCTCTTCATTGATGTTTACAGCATTTTTTGTGCTATGTTAAGTTGTACCATTCCAGCAAATATATCATACACACTAATTTCTGAGCATAAAAAGAAACGAGATTTGCTTTATACCTTAAGCCTTTAATATATGTAACAAAACTTTCCTTCTACACCATATCAACCAATATGTCCAGGGTCTGATTCCAAAGATATCCATCCATAATTCTCTTTGCCAGTTCCTAAAGATATTTCTTGATTATTCCTCATCATATTTGCCACCCAACCACCAGAACATTAACAGTATTCTGCAAAAATTATTCTCTTACAGTGTGTGATCCTAAGCTTTGGAATTCATGCTATATAATACATGTCAGACCTTTGTTAATGGTAATGATATATGAATCTTTTTAATACAAGATTTAAAGCTTTCTCATTGCTGATTATTAATGATAATTTCATAGGAAATCAGCAAATGAGAATCTGATTATCTTCCAAGCTTTCAATGCCTGTAACTCTGTGGCATTTTTCAGGGTATTCAGTGTTGAAACATTTTTGTTTTTTTCTTTAAATTTATTTGAAGTTAATTTTGCATCATCATTCTCACTGGTCACTGTCCTTAATTGCTGGAAACTTAGGCATATCAGTAAGACCCTGAAATATCATGAAGCAACCAGCAAGGTAACTCTGCCTAAAGATGAGTTTTATAACTTATTGCTGGTGATTCTTGTTGAAAATGTTTTGCATTGATAGTGGCCCATTTCAATTTCTTAATGACAAGCTAGGACTAGACCACAGGAGTCGTATTTGCCCTGTGATGTTACATTTATTTGGCATCAAATGCTGTTGATAAAATTATAGCTTGGATTTTCTTTTCTTTGTATTTCTATTTTATTCTTTCCTCCACTCTAACTTGAGATTTCACTTTTAAAGGCCTAAAGATGTGCTGGAGATAAGTGATAAGACTGTGCATTCCAAAAAGCTGTCTGTGGCTCTACAGACTTATTTTTAATAGGCATTTTATATTAGAATTATCTCCTTTGTTTTACTTTAAATTTATTGCACATAATTTTTAAAACATGAAGGTAAGTCAAGTTGCAGCTTTTTATATTCACACATTTTTGCCAATTTAAGTCGTAAATTTATTGAAAACTGCAATCAGCATTGTTAAAAACAAATTGTGTGTATGTGATGTGGACAATTTAAATTAATATCGTAATTGCTTGAGTTAATAAAATCTGCTATTTTCTTTTTTTCTGTGCTATTGCATTACCCCTGCATTCTATAAGCTTATCATAAGTATTATATTCATTCATTGGCCACATCAATTGCAGATCATATTTTCTAATATCTTTGCTGGAAGGACATTTTTGTAAAGTTTCCTGTATCCAGTATATCAAATAAAACTTTTCAAAGTGTCATTTTCCCTCAAATCATAAAATCTAATTTTATTTGAAATTAGTTTTATTCAACATTGTACCTAAAATGAGTGCAGAGTTAGAAAAACGACTTAGTTACAATAAGCGATGAAAATGTTTTAATGTGAATTTGTAGATTAGTTGGTGAAGGTAATCCAGTTAGTGGCTCTTCTTCCATGTAAGCTCTGCAGACTAGAATGTTTTATTTATACTGACAGAGTTAAGACCATAAGGCTTTCTCTCCTACTCAGTCCTCCTCAGAATAAAGGTTTATAGCACATTTTTGAGCTGCTCACATTTTGAGTGGAGTAAGTTTGTAGCACCACATGGAGATGTGGTAGTTAGTACATGGTCAGAATATAATCTTTGGGGAAAAATATATATATATGCTTGAAAATTGCCAGCTTGGAATTGAGATATTCCATTCTCATCCTCCAATAAGAACAAGTTTAGACACCATAAATATAGTAAAATTGAATGAGAGTTTAATGACAATTAGAGAATCACCATTAAAGAAAAAAAAACTGTTACAAAACTGTCTCCATGAGAAAAGCTGCAAAAAAATTAAATATAATAAAGAATATATTTTATATTGAAGACTATACTTCAGATAAAAAAAAGTCAACTAACTAATATAAAACATAAATTAATGAATTCTTTTCATAAAACACACGATAGAAATCTTATAATAAAAGTTTTAAAAAATTTTGGCACTTGCTTGTATAGTAAAATAAAATAATTTAAGATTAAGATTGATTTACGTTCCAGTGGGTCCTGTACAGAATATGTGCTGTAAAACATGAAAAAAATGAAAATGTACATGGCTACATTAATATTTAATACATAAAAGAGAAGTATTTAAACTGCAGTGAAAGAAAAAGAGAGCAGTCATTTCATTGATTGTAATATTTCATATGTTGTCTTACAACTATTTGATATCATACATATTCATCTACTGAATAATTTGTCTTGTTGCATAAATATTGTGTAAGAGCAGATTTGAATCATTCTGTATTATCAGATGATACCAGAAAAGTGCATTTTAGTGACTCCTGGCCATAACTGTGCAAAAAACCTTGAGCCAATACAATGATTAAATTTTATAATTCTGCAAAGTGAATAGAATTATAGTTGGTAAAAAAAATTGTGTTTATTTTAAAGAAAGTGAGTGGAGAATTTAGTAACAGAAACAATTGATACTAAACACTTGTCTGTTGTCTGCAGCACTTGGTTCAAAATAATGGTAATTACTTCCTTGGCCAACAACAGCCAATATGTTTAAGCTTCTTTCACTTGCTGGTATCTTGGATCTATCCTGGATCCATTATGTCTCCAGTAGTATAATTGGCAATGGGAATCTGTGCTGGAGACCTCATCCAACCATATTGTTGTCACCCAAATTGCAGGTGAAGTTGGAAGATATTTTAATGCAAATCCCATTCGCACTTCCTTATGCTGGAATAGAGAGGGATCTGTAATAGCGGCTCAGTGAGAATATATTGCTGCAGTCTTGAGCTTACGAGCAGCTGTTCTTTTGTTAATGAAAAGTTCTTCTTGTGCAATAGCATCTCCCAGAGGCTGAAACAGATGGGTCTCTATCTCTGCAATAAAAGCATCATCATCCTCCAGAATTATTTCATCTGTTGTCAGTTTCTTATTTGGTGATCGCGAAGACCTTCCTTTTGCCAAGCTGCAATCCAACTGAGGCACAATGTGAACTGTGGTGGGTGTTATCTCACAATATCACTTGGATCCATATGTGCCCTCTACATTCCCACAATCATGCCATATTGAATTTCAGACAAGTATGAATACATATCTGTAAGTGAAATAAAATATTATGTCGGTATTCAACAGGCCACCACTATACAGATATCTGTGCATATGAGGTAGTGCAAGTAAACTAAACATCTCTACGTGGAGCAAAGGCTGTTGTTAAATAATGCTGAAACACATCCATGAAGTGCTATGCTGCCACAGCTACCCTGCCTGACAACTATATACACAAACAGCAGGTAGCCAGAGGGATGCTGTCAGAATGGTCTCTTACTGCCTGATGGCATTAATGATGGTCAGTATACTCCCTGAAACCAATTTAATTTGCATTGAACTGCAAATGCAAAATTAGTGATTTGCAATAATTATATTTCTTGCCTCACTAAAATACAGATGATATTCTCATCATGTGGCAACTCGCCTGCAATCCCCCATTGCCTAACTATTTAAATAAATTAAGTATTTTGTCCAGGATCTGAAAATTTATTACATAATTTATGACAGGTGTTTTTTGAATTGAGAAATTACTTACAGAGAGTGGATTGGACAAATTTAGAAACCCTAATATCAGTTGAGGACTTCCTAGGCAAGTCATTAAAAAAACTTAAAAATTGATTGCCACTTATGTTCATTGTATTTTTGAAGGATTACAAAGAAAATCTGTGATCAGGACATGTACTTTAACAATAAAAAGGCCACAATTTACCTCTTTGTGACGTACTATAAACAGAACAATGGCATAAAACGTAAGAACTCTGTTGCTATTTCTGAATGTTTAAAGCATGATACCAATACTTTTTCCACTTTTTCCATACAACATGCTAAAATTTTGATTTGGAACAACTCCACAAACTAATAAACCTTTCAAATAGTTCAAGGCTCAGTATAAAAATAAAATACATTTTTTGAACACAAGTTTCCACAAAAATTACTTTCAAGTTTGTGTAGAGTGGCATTTTTTCATTACATCCCCTTGTTGAAGCAATGGGTATACAGTTAGGAGACTTGCAATGAAAGCTAATCCAACTCGGAATAGATCCCATCACATTACCAAGAAAAATGTTTGATTGGGCCAAGAATAAAATTTCATTTGTAGCATTGTTTTCAACTTTTTTTCCAATAGGGAACATAAGCATAGTAATATGGAGCAACATAGAGAATATGCCATCGCCATTCATTAAGTTTCGACATTCTTGGCGAACTTAAACCACAAATAAAACAGTTCATTAAATATAGAATCAAGAAAAAGTTAATATCCGTAGATATATGTTTCATAAACACATGCTTAAAAGAAAACTTAACTCCTACTATCATAAGGAGGATAGTAAAAGAAAACAACAACAGCAAAACACAAATAGCAGCCAAAAAGAAAGTGTTGAAAGTGGAAAAAATGAAACACTACAAAGCCATAAGAAAGTTGCATTTAAAAACTTGTGAGCTACATATAAAACCAGCCCTACAATTAGACAGAATCTTATGGAGGAACCTTGAAGAAACTTTTTTGAGGTTAGAAATGTCCATGTTAAAAATGGAGGATTATAAATAAAAAAACTAAACAATTTTAGACAGAAACAACAGAAGAATATAATTAGGAAAGAAATGCAAAATAACATAATAGATAATGTCATAAACCAGTCAAATCAACACTTTTCGAAAAAAGAATTGCAACGTTAAACTTGGAGTTAAATTCATATATAGATTACTCAAGAAATATAGAAGAATATGTAGCCGACATTGAGACATAGCAACTTTTAACAACCAGAGAATGAAAAAAATAGCATAAGATTGCAATGTAGAAAAGTCCTAGAGAAACTAATTAAAAAAGAAAATAACCAAAAAAGACCATATCGTAGGGTACTCAGATCTTTAAAAGAAAAAGATGTTATTTATAGTTGGGCTGATAAAGGAAACGAAATAGTAATAATGAATCAGACAGATTATGAAAACAGTAAGTACAATTTATTAGCTAGCTAAGATTATGAGAAAATGAAAACAGATCCTACAAAAAAAATATATCAGTGCAGTAAGAAAACAAAAGTAACAATTCCGAGTGAGGAACTAAAAAAGAAGATCATACCAGACAATCCTACAACACCTAGAATTTATGGCCTACCATAAATACATAAACCTGTCATTAAAATGAGACCTATTGTAGATACAGTAAATTTACCCACATTCAATTTAGCCAATTGCATTTTAAAAAAAATTAATACTTTACTCAAATACAAAAGCCTAAGCATAAAAAACTCATCAGAATTAATGGATAGAATCGGGCATGTGAAACTGGAAAATAGGAATTTGCTAGTTTCTTATGATGTGGTCTCTCTGTTTCCTAGCATTCCTAAAAATCTAATAAATATTGTAAAAAAATGGCTAACCTTAATAAACCTACCTGGAAAAGTAATAGAACAATAGCTAAACCTCACCAAAATTTGTATCAATCAAACCTACCTCACATTCAGAGGCAATAGCTATACATAAAACGAGGTTTCTAGCAATGGGAATCCCACTGTCACCATTTTTGGCAGATATGTACATGAGTTTCTTGGAAATAAACTAGTTCAGGCTTTTTCACTATATACAAATGTTGGTACAATTATGTTGATGATGTCTTTGCAATAGTAAATGAAATGTGGAAAGAGGATGCAATAAAACTACTCAATCTACAGGACAGCACTGTTAAATTCACAATGGAATTAGAAAACAATAAAGCTCTTCCCTTCTTGGATATAAAAGTTATAAAAAATGGCAATAAGCTGGAATTTGGCATATTCAGAAAAGATACCCATACAGATAATTATGTAAAAAACAACATAAACTAGCCATAATCAATGGTCTCGCATTCAAATTAACAAACCTAAAAATAAGCAAGACAGAATACAATTCAGAGTACCATAAAATCATAGATATAGCACAGAAAAATGGCTACACAATAGATCTGATCAACAATAAAATAGAAAAATTAAAAAAACAAATAAAAGATATCACCACACTAAGGGGCTACAAAGGAGCTAATATATATAAAAAATTCACATTCCATCCATGGGCACACCAAAAATTTCAGAAGATTTTTAAAGAGGTAAACATCATTTTGACTCCAGTAAACTAATGTAGTTTAAAAAATCTCCTAAAAAGCAACACAAAAGACAGAATTCTGCCAGGAAAATAATCAGGCATTTATGAAATAGGTGCCAAAGACTGCAACATGAAATACATAGGCAAAACAAAAAGAAATATTACCATATGATTTAAGGAATACATGGAAATTGTAAAATATAAACACATGGAAGAATCAGCAATAGCAGATCATTTCTGGCAAAAGAACCCCGAATCCCAAAAGAAACCAATACTCTTAAAAGCTCTTCAAACACCCATAGAATTAACCGTGTGGGAAAATATACTCATAAACAAAAACAAGAAAAATTTAATTAATTTTGATCTCCCAAACAATAGTAACCTCATCACCAAATTTGTAAAATCCAAGAGATACATTTTAATATCAAGCTGGAAAGCAGACAGTGGAACCATGCTGAAGATGAAGGCAATAGCCTTTAAAACATGTCCAAGTAAGTGGAACAAAATTAGTTACATTTGAGTGATTTCCTCAATAATAATTTGGAAGAGTGGTGGATATTTTAAACTATTTTCGTAACATTTTTAACATTAGCATTCATAAAATGTAGTCATTGAGTTTATTAAAACTTGTATATACTTGAACTAAGTTGAAATTCTATATCATGGTACGTGGAGTTTGTGTAAAAGTTGCAGACTGTAAAGCAATTAATGACATCATTTCTACACACTCATGACTTGACTTTGTAAACATGTGGTACAACACTACACCACAGATTACCCAACTGTGTGCAAAATTATTCAAAGATATCCACGACAAATGATCTGATAAGTTATTTAATTTCTCATCAATCATTTTGAATATTCATTTTTATTTTTTATAGGCTTGTATAAATATCTTTTGAATGTTTATGGAATATTTAAGTGAGTTGCTGACATTGATAATGATGTTGATAACTGTAATTCTTTTGTGAAATTTGTGAATACTTTACGAAAAAGTTTTGTTTTACATGTAAATGAAATTAGTATTTTATCTCTCTCTGGCAGGTAATAACCAGAAAAATTCTTACCTACCTAAAATGAATACACAATATTTCAGGAAATTCAATATTTTGTATATAATTGCATTAATGTGGTGTCTGCAATTTTTCAGGTTAATAGAAATGTTATTAATGTAAATTGAAACAGTAATGGTCCTAGCACAGAGCCTTGGGGTACATCATGGTTAGCTAGGAGGAATATTTATTATTCAAAAGATTTTGTTGGCATCCACAAAGTAAGGAAACTGTTCAGGCTTTGGCCTGAACCAGTATTCTTAATTTTGCAGTTTAACAGGTCACTGTTTACTTTTTGAGGCTTTAGGAAAGTTCAAAAATGCAAATCTCTCCCCTTCATTGCCTTTCATGCATTCTCAGCCACTTTAAGCAGCACTGTCATTGTGCTTGTCCCTTTCTGAATTCATAAGATTGAGAATATTGTGCCTATTATGGTAATCGATCAAATGCTTGTGCACAGTGCATTCAAATGCTTTAGAAAGAACCAAAAGAACACTTGGTGTGTAGTTATAGTGTGTCAACTTAATTTTAGGGAGAGGATGGACCTTAGCCTTTTTCCGAATAATTGCAAGTAGTTATGGGTGAGTTAAATATGTGAGTCATTGTCAAGAGTGCAGGTACTTTTGTACTTAAGTTGTCTATCCCCTGTGCTTTTGGCTTAATACACTTTGAAATTCTGATAGGACAGTAGAGAAATCTGTATGATGCCTTTCATACCACTATTTGGAATCCTTCATTTATGTTGTTGGTCCTATTCTTATATAAAAGTGTATCCTGATATTGGTTTTATAAGTATGGTGGATATTAGGGTGATACTGTGTGTTTTTTTGCCCCAAGCTACTAAGGCTGGAATATAATAGGTGTGAAAGTAATATAAAGGAGGTAAATTTTCATTGCAAACATGTTCACATAATTTTTCAAAGATGCCTTTAGTGACTGCCATGTAACTTGGAGGTTGGCCATGCAGAAAGTGATAGAGCTGCTTTTTGTACAGTTGGCATGCTTTTGATAATAATGGTGTTGGAATTGCAGAGATAACTATTTATAAATTTATGCAAACATTTTCATATATAATAATTAATGCCATTAGTACATGTTCTCTTTAATTTAATTTAAGTTTTAGCTTTGCATTTTTATGCATATTACATTTTAAGTTATATAGGTAAATATTCTTCCTTAGAAAGAGAGAATGTAAAAATCAAAACTTACAAGGTAATAATAATCATTTATTAAATAAAAACAATTTTATATTAATATACAAAATTTCAATTATGAAAAAGAACTTGTAACATAATAAATGCTGAAGCCAGAATAAAGAGAGAGAAAAAGGGAGGGAAGCTTTTGTTGTCTGTTGTAAAATTTCAAAACTTTATGAAAAACCACGCTTCAGTGGAATTCTTCCATTGCAGTAATTGGATTCACCTTTTGCTCTTTTTGACTGGAGTATGAGACATCAGATTATTAGAGGTATGTTCTGTGATTTCTCTTCTAGAACAATGTGTTGCATGATTCTAAGAGTTAATGCTGTTTGCTACAGCTGTCTGTTTGCCACATTTTGCAATGCTGCATACTGGCCTACCTGCAGATGCTGCTTTCTTAAGTAACTTGTGTACCTTCTCTCGCTTCCTTGTGTAAGACTGGCTGCTACCTTTGGTTTTTCCATTGCCTACATGTCCAAACTATTATTTGTTCGACACACACATTCACAAAATACTTTAAAATGCAGGGAAAATGAGGTCATTGGATTACATTTCTCTGTACAAGATCACATCTGACTGCTTTCTCTTGGCCAACAGTCATGATATCACATATTGATACTACTGTGCATTGCTCTTAAATCACCAAGTTATGTGCTGGCTTTGTTCAGATGGAACAAAGATGAGGACAACCATCATATATCTTCAGTTAGCAATCAGCAAATTATTCTATTGCTCCTGCAAATCTTTTTTCTGAATTCTTTTGTAAACCAAATAACCTAAGTTTATAATAAAGCTACAGGAAACAAATGTTCCATGTAGGGCTGCAGTTAATGCTATTAATACTTGATTTTTCTGTGGTGCTAGGGCATGATTTGCTTGTAATGTTCTCAAGAATTTACAATGTAATGTATTTATGACTTGGTTCTCAGTAAGGTGTATACCAAAGGGAAATGCAGGTTCTCATTCTCATGGTCTGCGCTTTTCATCGACCCATAACAGTAAACAGCTGCATTAAAATAAATGGGGCCACTTTGAATGTGCTATTTATGAGCCATCAGCAGTTGTTAATCCACTTCTGTTGCAAATATTATCACATGGTTGTTTTATGTATCCATCCTTTGTGTAATAGGTCATGAATAAAAATCTCTCATCCTGTAGCTTAGTAATGTACATGACTGAAATGTTGTGAAGTTCTTGCAGTGATGTAGATTTGGAGGTTGGGTTCATCTACTTTCCTTTGTATATGTCTTGCTTAAATTTATTTCATCAGGTAAATAATTTACTACTCTAGAAAGCATCCTTTAAGGCTCATTTCATAAAAATTGTGAGGGTTTCAGTTCCAACAATTATTATGCCAAATATTTTATATTATGTTGTATTTTCTCTTCTTCTACCTCCTCACAATCGAGCAGATGTGAATGGGCTAATTTTTCACAGACCTTCAACACACTCACATCTACATTTAAGTCCAACAATATTAAGGTGTTGCACTATACACTTCTGTCTCTTGTACACTCTCAGCAGATTTTCCCACCATCATTGAATCTCGTCTTGTAATATAAATATCTGTTATAGTTTTCATCACTACTTTCCTCAATATTAATATTACTGAATTACTAACCATAGTAGTATATTAGTATATTGGGAAATTAAAGCTGGAATGAAGCATTTTTGAATGTATCACAGCAACTATTCTTTATTTTTTAAGTATTTATCACAGCAACCACTATTTGTATTTGGAAGAATGACTTGTCAGAAAAATAGTATACATTGTGCCACATCATAACTCAAATATTATTTTGCATTTCTTTGGTTCACTTTGTTTCTTGCAACTATGCTCACTATATTTTGGACGAAGATTTTACTGGATTGATTTAGAAGATGTTGAATTAATAAATTGTTAATTGTGTTCAGATAGTTTTTATAAACATCATGTTATTTACAACACTTTTCTGCAATTTCATTTAAAACATATCATTTTTGAAATAATAATGTGGTGCTTAAAACCTTTTACATTCAAATTTCTTACTATCAATTTATCAATTATTTTTTCAGGAATAATAAGTAACACTATTTGTGAAACTTATACATAGCATAGATGTAAAGATGGTATATGTTTCTGTTAAAGCAGCTTCTATTCTAAATGTAAAGCTGAAAGCAATTTAAAACCTTTTTGTCATGTTACCTTAAGCATTGCTTTATATGAGAACTGCATGTAATTGTACTGTTACTATTTTTAAAAAGAAACCCTTGCCAGTAGAGTGTATGTATATAAGAATAAGTTTCAGTCTTAGTTCATTAAAATACTCATTTGCATGTTATGTCCTATTTGGTAGCACAGCACATAATGGTAAACCAATAATAGATACTTATGTTTTTATGTTATGTGATGTGCAGATTCTGTTTGCTACATTGTGAGAATACAGATACAGCTGTTAATTTCATGAAATGCTATATGAAAAATGGGTGAATGTTTTATTAGATTTTGTGCTAAAGACAGTCCATTTAGCATCTGGATTTGAGCAGAAAATATGTAATAGATAAAATGTGAAAACTGAAGAGAACAAGGTCAAGGAAGGGTATTTTTTTTTTAATGCATAACTCTTGGGTATTTCATTCGCTCTCTGCACCTGAATTTTCAGACTAATGAATGTAGTTTAGTGATTTGACAGCCATACTTTGTGTATGAAAGGTGTAGTTACGAAGGACACTAATGGCAGCACTACTCTCAATCCCATGTGTTATACATATGCCCTTGAAGATGATGTTTGTTGCCCACTGCAGTAGTGTAACACATCTGACTAGCTGCTGTTATGGAATTGCCAATAATAGTTTTTCCTTTGTGTTACACAAAATGCGGGACATAATAAATTGTATACAGTAGAATAATGCATGTTTATTTCCACATTAACGGGAAAGATGCACAATAAAGGCAATTTATTGTGTAGTTTGGGGTTTGGAAACCATCAATAAAATCCTCTATATTCAGTGCCTTGTCAATAAACTAGGAACATTTTTGGATGAAAGAGGATGTCCAAAACTGCCTGAAACAGTGGTGGATTAGGTTAAAGACTGCAGTCCTCGCTACAAATCTATGCACATTGTCATTGAAGAAGCTGAAAATAAAGACAAAGCTACATGCACATCATGTACAGTGTGTAAGAATTGAAACCTCCCAGCAAACAGAAGGCTAGTTACTGTCTTTGGTTCCAGCAGTTTATCAATACACATCCAGGAATACTGGACTACACCAAAGTATGGTTGCACCTCAATGTGCATGTAAATTCCCAGAATTCTTGTATTTGGGCTAGTGAAAATCTATATATGCCATGCAAGAGACAATATTTTATATTGAAAAAATTGACATGTGATTTGCCTGTCATGGCCCGGCATTATTGGTCCCATTTTCTGTACAGTGGTGGATACTGCAGTCTATATGTGAATAAAATTTGGGCAACAAAGAACTCTGTCTGAAAATGCACAGCTGAAATCACTTCCTTCTTTGAAGATTGTGCTATTTCTAAAAAATGTTAGCCACCAAGACTGTTTGACTTTACCTACACAGTTTCTTGGTAATAGGCATGATGAAAGGCAGATCATGGGCTTTTATGGAATTGTAAGAAAATATTTAGTAGGAGATTGAGGCTATGGTTCCAGATTTGTCATTGACTACTGTCCTGATATGGAAATGCACATGTAGGCATCCTGGTGACAAGGACAGCCACTTTTAACACTTGTGTGATCATCATATGTATTTGTAAAATGTTACTGAATTACATACATTAGCTTAAAGGTATAAGAGAAAATCAAAGGCTAAGAGTGAATAAAACACACTGTATTTTCATGACAAAATAGCATTGTAGTCTCTTACTAAAGGCACACCATATGACAGAGAAAAATCATGGCTAGCCAATCTCTGCCAATCACTGAATCTGCTGCTCAAACAGCTGAATGTCTTCCTAACAAAACTTACTATGTACCACTATAGGTAATGTGATTGAATCACCATAATTGTCAATTAGAATGAGAGGCTAGCTAATCTCTGCCAATCACTGAATCTTGCTCACACAGTTGAAATGTCTTCTTAGCAAAATTTTGTATACTGGGCTGCAAGCGCGCGCGTGCGTGTGTGTGTGTGAGAGAGAGAGAGAGATTGACTGACTTAATAGCATCTTTTTTGACAGGATTCTTTCTTTGTTACTGTTTATGTATTTTCTTCTTTATACTTCAAGACTTCTGTAATATAGTACTTGTATACTTTAATTAGGTGCCAATATTACCCCTACATTTCCTTTTTTCTAGTCCTTTTGGAACATATAGCTTTTTTAAGTTTTAATTTGCTGGTAGTATATCTAAGCTCATTGTGCAAGGTTATTCCTAGGTGTATAATGCATTCTGTGTAACTGATTTTCTTTCCATTTACTTTTATACATAGCTTTTATATTTCATTGTAATAGAAATCTATAGATACATTTTGTGTTTATTGAATGACATTTAATATGACTGCATGCCACACTCTATTTATTTATTTTTTTATTTTATTTATTTGTGTGTATTTAACACTCGTTTTTACTACTGAGGCACCACAGGCAGTGGACACTGGTGATATATGAGATGAAATAATATATTGGGAAAGGATTTTTTTTTTAAGGAAGGAAACTTTCCAGGTCTAAGTTTAGAGTTCTTCCCCGTCATTTGCCATTTATGAGGCCTGAGGAAAACTTGGAAAAAAACCTGTCAGGGAGGACAGTCCTGGTGGGATTCGAAACCCAGACCGGCCGCACGCAATCCACGCCTTAAAGATCTCGGCTACACATGGCGGTTTTTTCTGTCTTAATTTTAATGCATTTTCATCAGTCCATTTAATAAGTTGTTTTACTCTTAGATTAATTTTGTTTTTAATTTTTAGAGGACTTTTTATTTATTTTTTTGTTATTTTGAACAAGTTATAATAATATCTGCATACATTCCTATTTTAAATTCATAATAAATTTTATAGGTATTGCCAAATATTTATATAAATGATAAAATTATTGAACATATTTGTGTATGATTTTGTTTATGTATATATAGAGCTTTGTTTTGCATTCCATTTAGGTGCTATTCAATCTTTGTGAGATGAAATCATTAATCCAGTTATATGTACATACTTTTATTTTGTACATGATTTTAATGAATAATTTGTTCCACATACAGTTTCCATGCATTTTTGAAGTCAAACTATTGCATTTCTTTGTTGTCTGAAGGCATTATTTGTATGTATTGTTAACTATATCACTTGGTGAATAGTTGATGAGTTGGATCTAAATCCAGATTGTTCATTATTTAATAAGTTGGCATTTTCAAATATTAGAAGGTCTTATCACATAATTTATATTTTGTTTTTATTATTACTTAATATAAGGAATTTGGCCTGCAACCCATTATTTCATCTTTTTTTATCCATGTTTGTAAGAATGTTATAATTGCTTTCTTCCAGCTTTATTTTTATTTTTTCCTTCTATATTTATTATGGAGTTTTTAAAAAATAGCTTTGATTTATTTCCATATGTTTTAAATAGTTTCTATGAATAATGAAAAATCTATGTAAAATATCTACATGAAGTTTAGTTTATACATTATCATTGGAGCTATTTTCTTGGAATATGTGATAAAGGAATTATTGTTTTCAAGGCTTCATTTATTTCCTGATAGTTTGTTTTCAAAGTACTCATTTCTTTATAGATTCTTTTTTCTTTCAAACTAACATGCTAAAGCATTATCATTACTATAGTCCAGATTCTGGACAAAATACGAGGTAGGTCCATAAGTTTCTGGCTTAACCATTTTGTAGGTATGATAAAGACCATAACTATATATCATTTTTCAATATAATTACTCTTTATTGCAATATACTTTTCACATCTTTGAATTAACATTTTAATCGCCCCTCTCCCCTCAAATAGTCAGAAATCTTATCCGCAAAATGGGCATAAACTCATTTGGGCATGTATAAATGTCTTTTATATTGACCTGTAATATCTGACAGAGTGCATAAATTGATCTTTTAGATGTTCTGTTTTCCATATTAGTGTAGGCATTGGGAATGGTCAAAAAATTTAATGCTTTCTTTAGGGATGGGTGCTTTAACTGATTTTATATGCTTTTAATGAGTTTGTCAAGCTTTGTGCACTGTGCTTGTAAACTGTGACAGTCTTTTTTAAAATTTGAGCTTTTTTGTTTATTATTTTGTGTGTATATATGTATGTGTGTGTATTTTTTTTTTTATTATTATTAATAGTCAGTTTATTAGCAAATTCTAAAGGATTGTAGCTATTGAGCTTGTACCTATGAAAATATAGTTTCTGAAAATAAGAGAAATCCGAACTTTAGTAGTAGTATAATGAAGTATAATGTTCCAATATCCTTATGATTGGTTGAAAATAATTGCTGTTGCAAAAAGGAAGGAAGGTAGAATGACTGAATGTGATAAATTGTAAATTTGTTTATGAGGTAATCCTCTTTATTTGAAGACCTAAAGTTAAAAAGTGCTCTAGCATTTAGTTTTCTCTCAATCAAAATAAAACGATAAATTAACTCGACTTATAATCCTTATTTATAATGATGCATATATTTTATATTTAACAAAAGTATTGTTCTGAAGATAGCAACTATGAAATATTAATGTAATACATATATGAAAATTTATTTGTATGTAAGAGCACTCTGTAATAACATTCAGAAAATATTTGCAATACGTGCTTTTACTACAATAAAATTTAAATCAAATTTCACAACCACTGAAAATGGATGGAACTTTCGCTTGTTAATTGTCGATTGTATATATTCGCTTAGTACATTGTAATTATTTTTAAATTTTAGCATGCTTTTGTTTTATTGACACATTTGAACTACTTCTTCTTATCTTAAATACACTAGATTTCTTTCTGTCATTTCTCTCTGTTTTAGTGAATATAAAGGTGATTACTTTTTAAAAATGATTAAAAATACCCACACAATATATTCTTATCTGTCAGTGATCATATATTTCATTTAATTAATAGTATACCATTGATTTTTGTTGTTTAATCTCAATAATAATAATAATAATAATAATAATAATAATAATAATAATAATAATTATTCTAAAAATATGGTTTCTCTTTTGTGATACTTATAGATTGCAAAAATTCAAATTTTGTTGCCCTTTTGAAAATTAGCATAATTAAACTATAGAGATTTATTTTCACGTAATTTTGAAGGTAAAAAAAAACAGACAAACCTAGTTAATGTATTATAATTCAGTTTTTCTTTTATTAGTGAGCACTAGAGTTTGTCATGCTAATTAACACAAGTAATGCCATAACTTATTTCATTAATTAATAAAGCCATAATCTTAATATTCTTTTTAAAGTTGCTCTACTTGCTGAGGAATTCGTTTTGCAAGACACACTTTTTGCTTACTTCCTTCATATGCAGGTTTTATTTTATTCATCGAAACTTCCTATAATTATAGATCATCTAAAATGACAAGTTGCACTTTATATGTCACTATTTTTATGCTATTACTCAAAATACAAGGTGAATGGGAAATTTCTTGCACCAATATTTTACAATAACTGTATTGCAATGACAATTTTATATCTATAGGAGTTCCAAAATTTTTTCTTTGAAATGAACCATCAATGATTCACTTATCAATAATTTGTATGACAACATATCTTTTGGAAACATTGTTTTCAAATACTACATTTTGCAGTTTAGCCTATAATTGTTTTATAGGATTGACATCCAGATTTTTCCAGGCCCGTCCCTTCAAACAGAAGAGAATGTCACCTGCAAAAGCTTTGGTTGAATGAGCTCTTGCATCATCTTGCACAAAAACTGTGCTGTCATAATTTGAGTAAAGCACATTGATCTTTTCCTGGTATATTTGGGCATCAGTCACATGGAGCTTTGTTTTTCCATTACCACAGATACCATAGCCACTACTGTTTTAATTTTTTCTTTGGGCTTTGGATTGGAGAGATATTAATACTAATACTAATATTCTGCTTATTATTTTTTGGATGAAGTTCCATTCTGAAGTTCTGTAAATAAATTGTGACTTTTTCATCTTCTCTCTTTAATTAGAATAATGAAAAATTGCACACAACATTCTTTCACAAGACATCTGACAATCAGCAATATTTTTTTTCCATGAGCAAGGATTTAATCAGCTGCACATAAGCATTTCCCTGGATAGATGCAGTACAAATCTTTTGCAGTTGTGCTAAGATTTTTACTTCTTTTCTTGCAGTTGTCAGACAGATTAAAATGTTTGGCAACTGTATTTGCATATACCATGTTTTTTTTTATCTTGTTTGTGGCCTTTTGGGAAAGCTTTGTTGGATGACCTACTCTCCTAAGGTCACTAACATCTCTGTTTTTCACTTCTTTTTCCAATTTTTTTTGTAATCAGTCCTAATTTGAAACAATTTTAGTTGTGATATCCCAACCTTGTACCTGGGAATGAGTATCTTCATGCTCTAGTAACTATGTAATGTTATGACTTTAAAGTAAAGAAGGAAAAAGCACTAACAAAAATAAGCTTACTGTTTTCAGACAAGTTAAATGAACCATAGGGACTCATCAGTCTTCCAACCAATAAAGTATCAACATTAGAATGACATTGTGTTCTTTTATTACTTCAAGTTATAAGCAGACCTTATAAAGTGGTATGCAAAATTTTGCATGAACTTGCTGAGTACAAAGCTGGTAATTATAAATATTGTCCTCCAAAGTAAACATCAGACACAAAAATAATCTTGGAAAGAAAGACCTGCAGACAAGGAAGCTTATAAAAGGGTGTCAGCAGCAGAGACAGACAAGTAACTTGCTTGGTTGGGGAGAAATGGCACTACTTTCATACTGAAAGAAATATCCACATCTCATTTGGTATTAACAAAAAATAAAGGAGAAATCTTCATGCATAATATATTTTTAATTTTTTTAAGTTGTGTTAGATTTTGTAATGATGAAGCAGTGAATTTTTTTTTTTAATTTGATAGTTTATTTCAGCTTTTTACTGGAAAAATAGCATTTGTTCCATTCCATTGTGTTCATGAAGATGGGAGCTTCTTGTCTAAATGCATTTCATTTTAGTTGCATCTTTGTAGATTCTTGAAAAGCTAATATACCTGTTGTTTTAAGTTCTAGCCAATCAGATGGTGAACTGTTTATCCCTCAAAAGTTCTTATACGAAGTGCATTCCATATTGACTTATACTTTATTTTTTTTTACACTCACTTCTATGCCTCGGCAATTATATTCACTTTCTTAATATAGTCCCCATCGGGCTGTCATTGATATGGCAACTTTTTTAGGCCCTCCTGGAACAACCTTTTCAGAATATGTAGCACTCGTGTCCAGACAGCTTTTTGCAGTTCCTGGAAGTCAGCGAAATGATGACCACATAGAGGTTTCTTCAAAGCCCTGAATAGTCGTAATCAGAGGGAACCAAATCGGGAGAATAATGGGGTGTGGCAGCACCTGGAACCCCATCTCTGTGATGACAGCCATGGTTTCCCAATTCATGTGGGAATGAGCATGTCGTGTTAAGGAACACCTTTTTTTAACCATTTTCCTAGCCATTTCTTTTGAATTGCATGGCGCAACCTTTAAAGGATTGTCACAAGGGTTATCATGTTGTTAATGGTGTCCCTGGTTTCAGCTGTCAATTAGGATGATTTTATCTGTGTCCCAAAAGACTGGCATGTGTTTACCTACTGAAGGTGCTATCTAGAAATTCTTCAGCATGCCTTTATGCATCCACTGCATAGATTGAACTCCAGCTCATGGTAATGGAGTGAAATCTCATTGCCAATCTTGAGTTTGGGCATGAAGCCTTTTGAATCCTGGCTGTGGCATTGAAGGAGATCATTGCTAACCTCCTTGCATTATTGTCTTTGTGCTGCAGTTTGGGAATTGTGAACCTACCAGGCAGACACCTTTCTCATCTTGAGGTGCTCGTGCATTATGCGGTGCAGAGTGATTCTGGCAAGTCCTGTGGCCACCTCCATTTCTGAGAATGTGATGCATCTATTCTCCTGAATGATATGTTCCACTCTAGAAAAGCTGACTGGCTCTCCACATACTGTCACCAATTACCTCTGAATATCTGCAGTGTTTGTACTCTCTTTCCACAGAAACCACATCTTCTAACACTGTCCTTGAACACTCTGCATGTTGTCCATTGATATACTGACAGCAGTTGGAGTAATGCACTGTAGTACACTTCTCTGCATCATGGTGCTATCAAAGGGCAGACCAGTATACTACATAGTTGCAGCTGTAATGATAAGCCAAATGGCAGACTGTGGATGGCAGGGAAATTTGAAAGTGTAATTATCAATATGGAATTGTCCTCATAGTTATGTATTATGCACAGAAATATGTGGTTAAGTGCAAATGTGAATTTAAGCTTTTTGACTGGGCAAATAGCTGCTATTTGCAGCTCATGTGTGTGCAATCTTCTGCATTAAGAAAATTAAATTAGGTGAGTAAATTTCTTAAATAAATTATGGGACAGATTTTTGATACCCCTGACCCCTTGAGTTGTTAGCAATGGAGTATTTATAGTTAATCTTATCCACAAATAGGCCTGATAAAGTAATATATTATTTCTTTAATACTAATAAATTGGTACCAAGTACAGTAATATGTAATTATTAAACTAAGGATATGCAAACAAATAGGCACTGGTAAATGAGTAAAGGTACCAAGAGATAAAGTGTTAGTGTTTAACACTCGTTTTTACTACTGAGGCATCACAGGTGGTGGACACTGATGATACATGAGATGAAATGATAAACTGGGGATATTTGTTTTGTTTTCTTTTAAAGGAAGGAAGCATTCCAGACCTAAGTTTAGGGTACCTCACCAACATTTGCCATTTACGCGGACAAGGAAAACCTGGAAAAAAACCTCAGTCAGGGAGGATGGTCCTGTGGGAATCGAACCCCACACCTTGAGCTCATGAGATATGGAGTTCTATGCATATTGTTCATGCCTCATGGGAAGTAAGGGTTTATCTTGATTGCCAAGTGGCATGAAATATGTACATAGGAGGGTAGGTTCATAAGTTTCCAGCCTCGCTGATAAGAATTATCGTCTTCACAAAATTCTTGTCTATTAAGTAAATAATTGCAGCTGTAACTTCTGGTTCACTGTGTTCACTTGTTCAAATATAGTTGCATAAAGAAGACTATGTGTAGAAGATTGTGACATGTTCAAAATGGAGTTTTGAGCTGTTATTAAGCTCTTTGTGAAAGGACTTACTCCAAATGAAATTAAACAGCGATTAGACAGTGTATATGGGGAAGCATCCCCTTCATATTCTATTGTAAAAGAATGGGTCAAACTTTTTCAAATGAAAGCATTAAAGACACAAGACCATACAGGTTAGGCTCTTGGAGGTGCTCACATTGCTCTTGTGGAAGGAAAAATTATGGAAGACTGGCAGCTCAAAGTTATAGAAATAGCAGTAAGGTTGGGCCTTTCTAAAAAAAACAGTCCTTCGAATTATTCATGAACATTTAACATAAATAAGGTTATTACAAGATAGGTACCTAAACTTCTTTGCTAAGTCCAAAAGCAGCAGCGAGTCATCTGTTGTCGGGAATTTTTGGAGCTCTGCCATGGCAACGAGAGAGAATTTCTGCAAACCATTGTTACAGGAGATGAAACTATAATCCTCTACTATGATCCCATGTCCAAAAGAGATCAATGGATTGGTGTAAACTGGAGAAGCACCACCTTTAAAGGCCAAGGTCACCCATCCAACCAAGAAGATCATGGCCACAATCTTTTGGTACTGTGAAGGAATACTCTTTATTGACTTCAAGGAAAAGAACACCACTTTAAAGGGGGAGTACTGTGCTGGCCTAGTGCATAGACTATGGGCTTCTATCAAAGAGAAAAGTTAGGAAAGCTGAGTGGTGGTGTGTGCCTTCTTCATGACAATGTGCCTGTGCGCACAACTCTTGTTGCAAAGGAAGCTGTGAAGAAATGTGGCTTCATCCATTCTACAGCCCAGATCAGGCTCCCAGTGACTATTTCCTCTTCTCAAAACACAAGGAGGACCTTCAAGGAATGACATTTAAGTGTGATGAAGAAGTGATGAATGCTATTTACGCCAATTTTGCAGGCAAGACTTTTGACTATTTGGGGGAGGGGTGAGATTGAAATGTTAATTCAAAGATGTGAGAAGTGTATTGCAATATAAAGTATCTACATTGAAAAGTGAAATATAGTTTTATACTTTCATACCTAGAAAATGGTTATTCCAGAAACTTATGGACCTAGCCACATGTGTTACAAAGTACAGGATAAAACATTTTTGTATTTGCTGCACTTTCCTGTATATAACTTCTGAGGCAATAAATTCACTGAGTACTAATATAATTACCTTATAGGTAATATAGGTATGTCTGAACCCCTATTTTATATGCTTTTTTTTTAATGGTGTTTAATGCCTGTTTTTACTACTGAGGCACCACAGGCAGTGTACACTGGTGATATATGAAATGAAATGATATTTTGGGAAAGGATTTTTTTTAAGGAAGGAAACATTCCAGACCTAAGTTTAGGCTACCTCCCTGGCATTTGCCACTTATGAGGACTGAGGAAAACTTGGAAAAAACCTCGGTCAGGGAGGATGTTCCTGGATTCGAAGTCCAGACCTCCGCTCATGAGTCTGCACCTTAACGACTGGTAATTTTTTTTTATGCTGACCTTGGTTTACATGCTAATAAAAATTATCTGTTGACTCAGTGCTACTTAAACAATGATTGTAAGAGGGAAAATCAAAAAGTAATGAACAGCATATTTTTATGAAATGTTTAATCAGTAGGAAACCAAAAGTATGTACAAACACTACAGGTTTAACCTATTTTGCAACATATGAACCAAGTCTTTTAAGACATATATTCCATTGTGACACCAATTTGAATATGCCTTATTCATAGCAGCTGTTCCCTGGGAGTTCTCCTTTGCTAGATTTATTTTACTGCTTCAGCTGAACCAAAGTTTTGACCTCCTAGGAATTTCTTCATTGGCCCAAAGAGGTGAAAGTCAGACGGTGCAAAGTCTGGACTAAATGGTGGATATTGAGTACCTCCCAACCTGCTCAGTGGTTCATGTCATTATCGACAGGAAACATGGAAAACCCCAATCTGTCATGCACAGTATTGTATGAAATGTTGAATTGTTGTGCAAAGATTTGCAGATGCCTCTGCTAATTGTTTTAAATTTGTACTTTAATGCCTCTGGCAATGGGTGGTATTAAACAAGTTGCAGTTTCGCTGGATCATGATTCATCAGCAAGGTTTACTCAGCCCTCTTCAAAGAATTTGTTCCATTTAGAGATGTAGCTGTGACCCAGATTAGCACCCTACACCTTGCTGCTCCTAACATGTAATGATGGTAGCACATACACCATAATTGTTCTTTAGTTACCAAGCCATTGTTGTCTGTGAAGATTCAAATTTACTATCTGCCAGTTTTGAAGTTCCACACCCAAATAGTATTTCATAAAAATTGTTGTGCATTACTTTTCAATCCTTCCTTGTAGCTTTTATAAATCAGTTCAAGACTAAATGTGGTGTCCCAGATTCATAATGGAAAGTTTCCAACCTCTTATTTTGTTTTATGAATAATCCAAAAAACAAAATTAATAATTTTAATTATGCATCTGAAATTAGACTTAAGATGATGATAAAAAGCTACAAATACTCCAGCTAGCACCTGTTTAATTATCAGAAAACTACAAGTATTGAGTAACAATTAAAATCAGTGAATGAAATACCAAAATTAACAAGTACATAAAGACATTATGTAATTGTAAGGTAAGTCACTTCGAGATAGTTTAATGCAAGATTGATTGATTGAAATTTTTAACAGTGTATTTGTACTGGAAAGCCCCTAAGACTATATTGTTTAGCTTCCTCTAGGGAATATTTGTAGCTATAGGATCATTACAGTGATCTTGAGAAAATCTCTTGACTCTTAATAAAAGGCTGAACTTTAATAATAATTCAATTTGGAATCGAACACAGTGAAACACCCATTAATAATCTCTTCTGAGTTGGATGTTTAAAACATTCCATATGGTTTCACTTAAATGAGATTTACTCAGGACATGTGTTTAGTGGAACTATCGTCCACATCATCAGCTGTTAAACGACTGTTGGATCATTCGTAGGAGCTGGGTAGGTAGATATCTGGGTTGACTCTGGTGATCTAGTTGTAAACTTAAATAAAATGCTGTCTGCTTCCGGGATGTCAAAATTCATAAGGTTATGCTCATGTTATAAGATTTTTTCAAAAAATTTTCAAGTAGTACATCATCTTAACACCTCAAAACTGATACGGTGTAAAAAATTTATTGAAGTTAAACAAAACAGATTCCAGGCCCAAAGAGAAAAAATCTGGTATTTGCCAGATTAATTGTATGGATTGTGAAAAAATTTACTTTGAGAAGACAAAGAGAAATATATGCATTAGGTGGAAGGAACATTGGAGAAACAACAAATAAATAAATCAGCTGTAGCAGCACATTTTTGGAATGAAAACCATGAAATAGAAAAAGGCATCACATTATTAAAAACTGTTCAACAACCAAAAGAATTAAACATATGGGAAAGGATTTATATAAAAACACATGAGCATAACCTTATGAATTCTGACATCCTAGAAGCAGACAGCACTTTAAGTTTATCACTAGATCACCAGAGTCAACCTGCCTACCTACCCAGCTCCTATGAATGGTCCAACAGTCGTTTAACAGCTGATGATGTGGACGATAGTTCCACTAAACACATGTCCTGAGTAAATCTCATTTAAGTAAAACCATAAATGGTGTTTTAAACATCCAGCTCAGAAGAGATTATTAATAGGTTGAACTTCTTATATATTATTTTTATTTTTTGTTTGTGAGAAATCACATTCTTTTGCTGTTGCTCTATATGATACTTTTTCTTCATATCTTACCTGAAACAAGGAAAATTACTTTGTAACTGTAAGTAAAATGTAAAAATAAACAGATAGCTAAAACAAACAAAATAAACCCCAGACCAAAACTACAAGAAAATTAGCATTATTTCACTTTCAGTCGCGTATGAATTTCTTTTGAACTTACCTCTTTAGAATAAACTTAATGAGCTATACTGTTCTATTTATGGTAAAATTAAGTGTTATTGTCACCCATTGCAAGTAGACTCTATACTGGGACTTTTCTTTTGATGTTATGGACAGGTGAAATCAGACAATATAACTGCAAGAGAACTAAATATATCTCCGCTGTGTAGTTATTATAACTCCACCTAGTGTACAAGTTGTCCAACTACATTGCTGATACTTATAACATACAGAAAATGAGGAGGAAGTAATGTTGTTATTGGACAAATAATTTTAGCAAGGCAGCTTCACTGTTGGCTATAAACTAAATTAGTTTCTAAAAACATAATAAGAATAACATGGTAAATAAAAATGCACATGTCTCAACTGTGATTGTTAAAAATACTTCAAACAAGTTCATTTTCAGCAGCTAAGTTCATTAATGAAACTTCTCACTCATTAGGCAAATGCTGCTAAAAATAGATAGGCATGGAGAGATAAAATTTAGTTCAACTGATTTTAACAAATCTACTCAGCAAAAATTATTTTAAACTAAACAGCTACATTTTGTGACTGAGGAACATTAGGATGGAATCTTTATATATAGACATAAATAAATGATGATAATCCTATATCAAAATAGAACTGAAATACAAACACCATTGTGATTGACAATATTCATAAAAATATTGTCTAATTTTAATTTTATTGCCGAGAAAGAAAGAAAAATACTAGAAAATATTAAACTTTTAAGATGGATGAATTAAGGGCAAGAGCTCATTGTTTGAGTAAATAATAATAAAATACTGAGCATGGAAGAGTAAAATGATCTCTCTCTCCCTCTCTTTTTTTTAAATACATCTCAGGTCATCAGCATCTCATTATATTCACTGCGTGAAACGGATGATAAATTTTGCTCAGAGGCCTCTTTTTTCAGGCTTGAGGTTCTTTTTCATGCCGTAAATGTATGACATGGGACCCATGGCTTTACTTCCCTTCCGAAGGAAGCTGAAAAATGAGCTTTGACTGCAACATTAGGGAGGCCGTACATTGGCATTCATCAGACCATCCAAAGTTTGGAATTGGTGTGTGCAATACAATGCCAAAAAAGAAAACAATGAGAAGTAATGATAATATGATAATTGCCACAAAAAGGTCTGAGTCATAATGTATATTTCAGACACTTGCTGCAAGACTCTGCATGTCCCTTTTCTATGCATCAAGATTATAACAAACCTTACTCCAGTACTAGTGTTTTTCTGATCTCTGAAAATCTGCAAGACTTATGGTATTGCATCATTATTGATTTGAGGTAGTTTTAAACAATGCTACCAATATCAATGATGATCAATGAATATTGAATTAGTGGAGTAAGTCGAGAAATTCCTGATAATATATGCTTATTTGTTACCAGGTCACTCAAACAAGGATAATTGACAATGCTTGGTTTGAAAGTATCAAAGGAGTGGATTTTAAAATGTAAATAGGCTGTAACTCATTAGTAGACTTTGTTAATCAATTGTAACTTACAATTAGTCACCAAGTTGGGCACACGACATATTGAAATCTTGAACCAACTTCCTTTTGCTGTTATTGCACTATTTCAGGCATGTACATATATTATAATGTCTTCATTTAACAAGAGCAAGATGTCAACCGAATAAAAAGAGTACTGATGCAGTCATGTGCTTCTTTGGAATGTGGTCACAAGTCTGATTCATGAACGAAGCAAGAGTGCATCATGATTTGAAATATGTCTTTGTGCAACCTTCTGTAGATTTGACATTTTTTTGTCATTTAGAATTACTTTTCTTGTTGGTCCAGTGCATATCAATTAAGCTAAAAATTGATCCTAGTGCACATTTGTACCTGGCAGACAATATACAAACAAGTATTTTCATAAGTGTTAGGGTTATCTTCCCTGTTTTTATCATTTAAGCCCACAACCACATAGATATCTATGACAGCTCTTGAATGTGCTGCTTAGTGATTTTGGGCAAATTCCTAAACAGCAGATTTTCATTAATTGTTGGCATTTTAAATGCATGATGACAAATGAAAAAGAAGAATTATGTTGCAGTTTGTCATAACAACCCCAAGAAGGAGCTTTCATATGGGAATATTGAGTTTATAAAGTTATTCAAAGAACTGGTCCAAATTATTAAGTACTTGTTTTCATTAATGGCTTCTTCTTTCACTGTATTCTTTCATTCATAGGACTTATACCCCCTGGTACTTAACATACTGATGCATTCGCCTGTTTAGTCGGTCCTGGTGGTGTAGTGGTTACCATACTTGCCTCCTATACCCAAGATCGCGGGTTCGAACCCGGCCAGGACCGATGGATTTTTTCGGGCGTAAAAATCCTAAGTATGGCTTCCTTTGGAAGGGAAGTAAAGCCGTGGGTCCCGTGTCGTATATTTACGGCACGAAAAAGAACCTCAAGCCTGAAAGAGAGGCCTCTGAGCAAAATTTGTCGGCCGTTTCACGCCCTGAGTTGAATGGGACGCTGATGACCTGAGATGTCAAAGAGCATCCATAAATAAATCAATCAAAAAAAAATCGCTTGTTGGGGAGCTATTTATTCTTTACATACATATAACACACTTGAACATTGAGGTATCCCTGAATAGATGGTTAATCCTATGTCAGGGCTGCCTCAATGACATCACAAACACAAAAATTGAGGTAGGTGGAATGAAGAAGAATGGTGAAATGGAAGGGGAATCTGTAGCAGAGAAATACTAACCTAATATTTGACCATTCTTAAAATGGATTGAGGAAAACTGCAAAAAACCTCAATCAAGTTAGTCAACTCTTAAGAATTTAACTAAGGACCTCCCAAATATGAGTTCCAAATGTTATCGCCTGAGCCAACCAGCTTATCATGTTTTCTAATGGTTTGATTGTGATCTCATAACTCTCCAATTATTTATCATGTAAAATAAAGGGCTGCATTACGATAATTATAGAGGTAAAGAAAATGAAGTTTATGATCTTCAGGCATATGAATAATTCTGTACTTTGCAATATCAACCAAAAAGAAATTTTCTAGATTTGTTTGTGATTTGTGAAAGAAGTTTTACTTCCTGTCCCTTTTCATGTAACTCTACAAAATGTGTAGTCATTATTTGCAGAACTTGCTTTATCCATTAAATCATTATTTAGTCAAAAAAAATAGGTATTTTATGAGGGTTTTTTTCTTTCTTCCTCTTTATTTCTTAAGGTATACTAACAGTAGAGCTATACTTTTATATTCTATTTTTAGAATGGAAAAAATAATTATGATAAATTGCATGGTAAATACACATTCTCAGCAACCGATATCAATACAGCTTTCATGCTGGAAAAATTATCTTTTTAATTGATGCTGCCAATTAAAGCACTATTTTTTCTGTTTTCTCCTCCTTCCTGTCTTGCAGATGACCAATGGTATTAGGCAGATCTCCATGTGCAAAAGAAAATAGTTTTATCATATAAATTATACATTCCATTCTGCCTTCAGTTTCACTTTCATTAAGATAAAGGTATTGCATTTTGAACAAGCAATTCTTTTTTGGCATTATAAAGGCAAAAGACTCAAAACTGACTCAGACTCAGACTCAGTCGTCGTTTTGGTTGACAATGTGAGGAATGTACCTCACGAAACATGTACCAAAATTACTTTTATAAGTGTGTTTGTGAAACTTAAAGAGAGTTTTAATGTGACGACATGATTTTTAATGTTTTACTTTAAATCAAAATAAGATTACTCAAAACTGAACTAATTTTTGAAGCTGAGTGAACACTTAACTACTGTTATTACTGTAGTTTTACAATTTAATTTTACAATTGTTATACCACAAAATGGCATTGTTTGATGTTAAAGTAAGTACTTAAAATTAAAACAAAATCAACATATAGATCAACGTAAAGATGTTTATGATTCTAACATTTTAATGTTAAATACAACTTTTCTTTTTTCCCTCCTTCAATTTTGATGCATAAACTACATGTGTTTCATATTTTTGCATGACTGGATTCCTCCCCATATTCTGCTTTTTCCAAATAGTGAGATTGAATGCATTTTCCTAGAAAAACTGCCAGATACAAGCACTGCATTGTCATAAATTAATGTATGACTGTTACAACTTTTAAAATGGATCATATTTTATCTTTCATGTTGGAGCTGGCTTTTGAAAACATTGTAATTCATGAAGCTGTTACATTTATCTATTGGGTTTTAAAATTTGAAACCTGAAACACTTTAGTGAAATTGTCATATTTTCACATTAAAAACTGCTACAAAAACAGAGATAACTTGTCAACCAGTGCATTACACCTGATAGTAAAGTGAAAGCACATATAAACAGAATTCATGCAGATGATAGCTATTGCATTCTTGATCAAATGTGTGTGGGTGTGTGCATGTGTGTGAAAAGTTTTAAAATACAGGCTTTCATGTATATGGGCTGTGGCTGTTATTTCCATTTCCTTTGCAATCATACATTTCAATCTAACTGTTCCACTCATCTTCCGTGGAAATGAACAGTGTGTGTGTTCCCTCTGAACAGATAGTGTTGACTTATTTATACAGTATCCAGCACAAATATAGTTGAGTACCACCATTTCAAAGTGCAGTTACAAAAAGGAACATCCATTCAACACTGAAGATGTCTGGTCAAGAAGGAAAGGGAAATGACAAAAGCATATTGCCTAATAATTTGTTTACTTTGAACATATGAATATAATCACTGTTAAATATCTGAATCCTGATTCTATAGTTCATAAATCTTCTGCTCTGGTTCCCTTCATGCTGCTTTTAAAAGAGATAAAGAAATTATATTTGTAGGTATCTGGGGTAATAATTACTGGAAAAAATTTTCCTGTGTGTTGTTTTACTTGCTTATGTACATCATCCTTACTATTGGGCAAAGAATCAAAATAATATTGCTAAATATTGTGCCCTTGACTGAATGTGATGTTACAACACCTGTAACTTTGATGTATAAACAAAGAAATATCTGTGGCAGATTTTTTTTTTACAACAAATTCATTTTTGAATTTGTGATAAGTGCCAAAAGTTTGTACATATTGTATACATATGTGAGATGAATGTATTTGACTTGTATATTTGTTACTGGAAGAGGAATTTAATAATTAAAAAAACTTGCCATTGTAATCTTGTTTTTGATATAATTTAGAAAGCTGAACTTTCCTGTAACTTAATAAATTATATACTTTGGAGCTATGAGTTTGAACATCATTATGAACATTCATTATGGTTCAATATAGGTTTAAAGATATAAACTTTTTTCTCATAGCAGTGCTGTCAGGGTCTTTTATTTTATGGTACGCTTATTCTAACATTGTAGATCTGAATTTTGAGAGATTTTAATGGGAAAATGTTGAAATGCATGATTCTTAAAAATAAAAGTCATTTACAATGAAGCATTACTTTTGATGCAGTTAAAACTATATATTTAAATGTTACTTTAAAAATAAGTTAGTTTATGTTATGAAAATATTTTATTTCACATTCCCAACTAATGTTACATATGATAAAATGCAATTTTACAAGAATTATATTGTAATGTATTATTATGTGCTGTATTTTGCACTGTTACATAATCTTTGAAAAAATAGATGTTGAATATGCTTAAGAAGCTTTAGGCAAAAATTGAGTTGCTATGTAAGGTAAACAGTTGACAGAATAAGAGAAAATCTAAAAGAGCTGGAATTTTGCTGATCTAGGTATAATTGTATGAGTTATGTTTCTTAAAGGGGTACTGAACTTAAATACCATAAGCTAGGAAAATACAGTTCGTTAATTTTTAAATAATTATAAATGGAAAACCTGACATTATTGAAATTAATATTTCAATGTACAATGATGTCATTTGTTGCTGGATAATGCATGTTTATATAGTGTCTGCACTCTGAGGTGCAAAAGATAACTACCTTTCTTTTGTATCTTTATCACTAGATTTTGCCTAAAGTAATGTCTAAATATATTTTTCCAATATGTTACTCCTAGAATGGTGTAACTGATCATTTTGTATTACTTGTCTCTGATTTTATGAATTAGCTTGCCAGTGGATAATAACAATAGGTTACATATGAAAACTTTTTTCTGCAGTATGATTAAAAATAGGTGACTTTTACTAATTTTGGTGCGCAGAATTAAAAAATGCATTCCATTTTTCCATAGCACATCTCGTTTTAGCAATATGACAATGTTCAATGAAAATATAATTGTAAAATTTGCAAAAATATTATGCACTCATATACATTTTTTAAAGATAATAAAGAAGAATAATAACATGAAAGCATACCTTGATTTGAGAATGTATGTTATTTATCTTGTGTAGCCCTTTTTCTTTTCCCATGGAACTGCAGTGTATGTAATTTTCTTGAGTGTTCTCTATAGTTCGTTGCATGCAAGATTCCAACCATCATATGTACATTCCAACGCCCCTAATAACATCATTCTACATCTTTCAAGTCCTGGTGAAATTTTTCACTTTGCTCTACACCGACAGCTCCAAAATTCGATGGGAAGTAGTCAAGATGTGATTTGAGGAAATGAAGCTTCAAACTGGAATTACAGCTGAGCAATCTGAAATTTTCCAACATATTTCTGACAATTTCTTTGTATTGATGAACAACCTCTCTGAATCCATTCCACACATCTTTTTCAATTTCATTCATAGAGCTGGTAAAATTAACATCTTTCATCAATTTCCTTATCTGTGGGCCATTAAATACTCCCTCTGTGATTTTAGCCTGTGACAATGATGGAAACTTTGTGCATAAGTACTGGAAGCAAGGGTAACTTTTGTCAAGTGCTTTCAAGAATTGTTTCACTGTGCCAAGTTTCATGTGTAATGGAGGGAGTAGATTTTTTTGACGATCAACAAGAGGCACATTAGTAACATTTTTGATCCAGGTTCCAGTTGCTGCCTCTCAGGTCATTGGTCAGTTTCCCAATGTTTGTCCCTCACTCTGCTATCCCATTCACAAAAAAAACAAGGAAATATTGTATATCCTCCCTGTTGTCCTAGTAATAGACCAATGACCTTCAAGTCACACATATTTTCCACTCATGGTCGTGTTAGTTAATTTCCTCAAAAACACGCTTCAGAGTTTCATAAGACTCTCTTAGGTTTGTAGAATGTTCAAGCGGTATTGAAGCTAACTTATTGCCGTTATGAAGTAACACTGCCTTAAGACTTTGTTTGGAATAATCATTAAAAAGACACCAGTTATTTGGCTCATATACTTCCCTGCCCAACTATTGAATAGGATTATACACATCCACATAAAACACAAGTTGATCTTCTTCTGCATAGTGCTTGTGGAACTGTATTTCACAATTCCTATACCATGACAATGTAACGCCATGTGATAACAAATTCTTCTCCTGTAGTCTTGAGCCCAGTAATTCACTTTTTTTTGGAAGGCCTAAATCCCTCACTAAATCATTTAACGAAATTGATTAAACTTTTGTGTTGAATTGACAAATCTTCTGGATCAGAAACCAACTCATTGCCGGAAGTCACAGAGCTGCTTTCAGATTCAATAAAATTGAGGTCTGCTGGTGGGTAGGTATGGGTAGTTCAGGTGCATGAGGAATAGGCCGTATAGCTGATTTCAGATTTAGATATTTAAATCCTGCTTCTTTCCCCCGCCCTCTTCTCTCTTTATGTAGCCAGCAACTTTGCACATGCAAAAGTAACATTCATCATGGTGATTCTGCTGTTCTCTCCATATCATTGGTTTGGCAAACTGCATTGCCTTCCGTTTTCCTTCATACCAATAATGTAATCTCTCAACACAACTATTATATGCAATATGAGGCATGAACGATTTATCCTGATCACCAACTTTCTCTTTGTAATATGAGTAATATAGTTTCCTTGTTTGTGAATCTATTTTATGTACTTTCCGTCAAACATGTAACGCCCACAAATGTAACAAAACTTCTGAGGGCTTTGTAGACACTGTCTCCTGTTTAATCCTGATATAAAGGTCGTACTAAAACTTTTATTTTAGCACTACACATAGAAAATGAACGTGCGAATTAACACAAGTTTTCAGGTCAACTGAAGTTGAGAACTATGATAGCTGTAAATGTAAACATAAATACCTCGCAAGAAGACAGACTTGACCCATAGAACAAAACTGATAAGTGCTGGGAATATAAACATAAACATCTGGGTGATAAGGGAGGATCGAAGTGAACCAATTAGGAAGAAAATCAACAACAGGTTTAGAATAACATAATGAAACATAGCAATAAGCTGTATAAGCTAAATGAATTTAGCACCATAGACATATGCACATATCATGAAAACTTGATGTGATGGCCAAAAATGGACCTCATTTTTAAATTAAAGGCACTGATTTCCATTAAAGTCACATATTTTTCTATATACCGCAGAATCAAACGTTGACCATTGTAATTTTAGTATGAATTCAGACTGCTGATTTTAAAATTATTGTGTGGATTAGATCATTCAGAAATTTATATTAATAAATATGTTTAGATATTAATCTCTTTGGAAGTTCTTATAATCCATTTATAGTCTTTAACCTGGTTATAGTGAGCTTAGGTTATGAATTTTCTTCCATTCTTCCAAAACATGGATATGACCCAAAATGAATTTATATTTTTCACTGAGCATTCAGCATAAGGTGTTTGGTATATATTTAGTTAATTCTCAGCATTTACTTTTTCTGACTTAATTACAGCAATTCTGTTTGCATCAGTTTGTAATTCATATGCATTTATTATTGCTCTGTTATATACTTTAATATTTATATCTAATATGAATATTCACTTTCTAATGTGATACTGGTCCTGACTTCAATGCTGTATTCCTAACAAAAATGGGAAGACTTACCTAAAATTTTTTCCAGAGACTGGAGTACCATTCAGACTGCTGCATGTGTAGATTTACTTTCCTACATTGGTTGTCCTCAGCATACCTATGACTTTTGTCCAGACTTTTATTTAAACGTCAGGTTTCCATAGATATAGAGAAGATCCAACTATTGATACAGATGTTAGAAGGAGAAATAACGAAGAGAAAATAGTTGTCATAATTGAGTTCACAGTTTAAAGTGCCCATAGGAAGTATATCAACAAAAACTTGTTTCACTTTTTCAGGAATGTAGTCTCTGAAGCCATCTATTGAATTTTGAAAAGAAAGAACAAGGCGTTCACAGATCTTTCCTCCTACTCGCCATTGGCTGGCAATGTCGTGGAACAAATCTCTCTATGCTAAAACCAGACTAGGAGGAATGATTGTTGGTTTGGGCACAAAACATGTAACATGAACAGAAAAATATAGGAGCAAATTTACCCTTAACACTAGTGCATGATTAGTCCTACCCACCTCTTGTTAATTGTTCTTTTTATTCTGTTGTTTGTCCAGACCCAACCATAACTATTTAAAACTTCTCTCACTGGTCATTGTACAGAGTTGGCTTCAAAGTTAATACTTTGAATACAATAATTTATATTGTTTTTTTGCATTAAATACTAATGCATTTTGGCTTGCTAGCCTAGCTGTTTTGACTCATAATTGTGAATTTTTAATTAAGAAAGTATGGAAACTTTAAATTAGAAAAATTAATTTCTCCATACTTCCTTTCTCTCCTTCCTTCAAAATTTCTGCATAGAAGTCCTAGAAACTTGAGAGAATAGCATTGCAATTTAATATTACATGCTATAACTTAGTTTTGGATAGAAGTCATTTTCATCAAGTAATCTTCATTTTAAAATTTATGTCCCAAATTGCAGATGTTAACAAGGAAAAGAAACCATGTTGCACATCAAACTAATTTTTTTGTATATATTTGGAAACTTTATTTATTGTAAAAAGAATAATAGATGATAGTTTTATCTTTTCAGGTGTGTTAATACAGTTACGAATGCTAGAGGAAGACTTTTATTTATATTAAAAATGATTTTGGTCATTATTTAATGTAAATGTACCATAATTTTTTAATGTGCACATATAGCTTGAAGAATGAAACAATGCACAAGTTCTTTTGTTCTTTTCATCTATTAATTCTTTCTCTTTTCATATCCCTGCTCTTCAACATTTTGCATGCTATAGAAATTGATAAAAAATCTCTAAATTTGCGTTCTTAATACTCTAATATTATGATGTTTTTAGTGAGTAGTTCAGGCTTTCTGCTTATAGGATAAAGATGTGGCCTTGCTATCCAGCAAGAGAACTGTTTATTAAGATCTTTGTGTGATTGAGTCCAACCAACACTCTTTTGCTTCATTTGTTTAAATATGTAAAACCAGTTTTACAAACCCTTTGTTTACATCATCAGCCCCTAGTCGACTGGAAGATAAACCACTATGCTGTGGGAATGTGTAATCTGCTCCTGTAGGGGTGTGATAAACTTTAAGTTTATGTTTTCATCATCTGAAGTGTTGAAGTCCATTAAAATGTCATTGTACTGGTAAATGTAGATTTTCTCCCATGTTGCTAATTCTAAAGGTGCTTTCACTGATTTTAAAAATTTTGTTTTATTCCATATGTTATGGTTTTCTGTTATGGTATATCATTTCTGGATGTAGAATTAGCAACATGAAAGAAAATCTACATGTACAAGTAAAAAGACAGTTTAATGAACTTTGACACTTCCGGTGACGAAAACATAAACTTTAAGTTCATTACACCTCCACCAGAGCAGATTAACCATTCCCAAAGCATAACAGTTTATCCTCCAGTTGACTAGGAGCTAACGATGCTAGGGTAGCCTATATATATAAATAAGTAAGTGGAGCAAAAGAGTGTTATATTCAAATCATTGTATGATATGTCGAACTAAAACACTCTTATTGCTCCACTTACTTGCTATGAAATGTACTAGTTTCAAGAACCTTTGCTCTCATCCTTGGCCATGACTGGTCGACTGGTTGGGAACTTCCTTACACTATGTAGAAGGGGGTTGAATTGTTGAAAACGTACAGGGACCTATAAAATAGGCTACATGGGAAAAGATTTACATTTGCAAATATAGAGATCATTTAATGAGCTTTGATGTCCCCGGCGAGGATAACATCAAGTTCAAGTTTATCAGGAAGCCATCAGAGTAGAATTTCACATCTAGATAGTGCGAGGAAGTTTCCAACTAGTTGGTCCATGGCCGAAGATGAGAGCAAAGGTTCTGGAAACTGGTACCAAATTTCATTGCAAGTAAGTGGAGTGATATCATACAATGATTTGAATATATGAGTGGCTTCACTATGATAGTTCCTAAATGAATATTTTAAAAAAGAGTGTTAGTCCAATTCAGTCACACAATGATCGTAATATACGATTAGCTTCATTGTGCAATGTTCCAATTAACAATTTTAGGTAAGTTGTTTATAAACTGTGAGACCAGAAGAATCCAAGCACCAAGCAGATTAGGTTTTTTTATAAGCAGTCATCATTTCAACAACTGTAAAAACAAGCACCATACAAACAGATATCAAACTGGTTATGCGAGGAAGAGATGATGGGAAGCTTCATTGTAACTAAGTTAATGCATAAAATTTCTGCCTAATTACAGATGGTTTTTCAACTGTTTGTGAAGTTGAAGTGTCCAAGGACAACAAAAGTAGAACTACTTCAGAACCCAAATTATGAGTTCAGTTAAATTATTGAGTACTGGAATTTTAAATACGAAAAAAAAAAAAAAACTGTTAGTCTGTGGTTGAAGAATATCCAGAGCATTTCCCTTTCCTTCTGAACAGTACTAACAAGCACTGAAAATCAAAAAAATAGCTTTAGTCGATGAACAGCAACACTATATTTTATACAATTGATCACTTGTTAGTTTTAAATAGGAGATTGACTTATATGGTTTTAAAATGTTACAAATGTGCATGCATGTATGACCCAAAAGAACTATATGACCTTATAATTTAAAGCACTTATATAACTTTTTATCCTTATTGCATATCATATATATTTTTCATCATTTCAAAGATCTCCACTTCTAAATACAGAGGATTATACAACTTTTGTAAATAATAAATATCCATCAGTGACACTGCAAAAATCAAGAGAGAGAATAATTAACAAGAATAAAATATTCATACCTGGGTTAATTTTCATTGGCAGCAAAATTACACTGGCCTATGACTTGCATATTGGACTTGAAGCCTCTTCTGTTGTCAGACAGGATGCTCTTCATAGACATCAACTCCTAGGACCAAAGGGGCCTGACTCCCCTCCAAAGTTTTTGCAGAGGAGGCTGAGTCCCCCTATATTTTCAAAAGGTGATTTCAATATCAACATATTTTTAATTTTTAATGTGCTAAATTTGTTAAAAGATATAAATTATAAATTTCTGAAGAATTCAGCTATTCATTCTTCAAGCAGTTACAAGGCTGTAATGTAGCAATAAGTGTAAGGCCATTTTGTCCAAGTAGATGCTTCTCATCTTTTGCATCATTTCATTCTAATTCTGAATAATTATTCGGTTTCTTGAAGAATTGTCAGAAGCACATTTATCAATTGCAGGTTCTAAAGCAAATGGTTTTTGTCTTCAAATATATTCATTTAGTTTATAGTGTGTGATTTATGCAAGATACAAGAGTAGCTTGATAAGTTACCGACGTAATCATTTTCTATATATGATAAACACAAAAACTTTCACTTTTCAAAATAATTACCCTTTATTGCATTACACTTCTCACATCTTTGAATTAACATTTCAATCCTTCCCCCCAAAAATAGCCAGAAGTCTTGTCTGCAAAATGGGCATAAACAGCATCCATCACTTCTTCGTCACACTTAAATTTCCTTCCTCGAAGGTCCTTCTTGAGTTTTGAGAAGAGGAAATAGTCACTGGGAGCTAGATCTGAGCTGTAAGGTTGATGATCGATCTCCTTGAAGCCACATTTCTTCACAGCTTCCTTTGCAACAAGAGTTGTGTGCACAGTAGCATTGTCGTGAAGAAGGCGCACACTACAACTCAGCTTTCCTCGCCTTTTCTCTTTGATGGAAGCACATATTCTGTGCAGTAGGCCAGCATAGTACTCCCCATTTACTGTGGTGTTCCTCTCCTTGAAACCAATGAAGGGTACTCCTTCATAGTCCCAAAAGATTGTGGCCATGATCTTCTTGGTTGACTGAATAACCTTGGCCTTTAGAGGTGGTGCTTTGTCAGGTTTATGCCACTCCATTGATCCTCTTTTGGACAGGGGATCATAGTAGAGGGCCACAGTTTCATCTCTTGTAACAATGGTTTGCACAACTTCTCTGTCGTTGCCACAGCGAGCTCCAAAAATTCCTGACTCGTTACTTTTGGATTGAGGAAAGAAGTGTAGGCACCCATCATGCACTAGCCTTAATCATGTTTAAATGTTCATGACTAATGCAAAGGACTGTTGTTTTAGAAAGACCCATCCTTGCTGCTATTTCTTTAACTTTGAGCTGCCGGTCTTCCATAATTTCTCCTTCCACAAGAGCAATGTTTTCAGGAGCAAGCACTTCCAAGGGCCAATCTGCACATTCTTAGTCTTCAATGCTTTCTCAACTCATTCGAAAAAGTTTGGCCCATTCTTTTATGGTAGAATATGAGGGGGATGCTTCCCCATATACACTGTCCAGTCACTGTTTAATTTCATTTGGAGTAAGTCCTTCTTTTGTGAACAGCTCAAAATCCATTTTGAACATGTCACAATCTTCTACACATACCCTTCTTTATGCAAATATATGTGAACAACTGAACACAGTGGAGCAGAAGTTACAGCTGCAATTATTTATTTAACAGAAAAGGTATGACACCAGATAAGGATTTTGTGAAGGTGAGGCCGGAAACTTATGGACCTACCCTCTTATCTTTAACATTTATGTAGCTAACACTGAGCTGCAGAAGAAACACTTGAGTTTTTAGGAAGCATATCCAATGGTCCAGCATCTGACAGATATCCTCTCACATATCAGATGCACCTTATGGCACATTTTGGGAAGTAATCATATAAAGCTTCCAATCTTTTCACTTACAAGAAGTGCAGTTACCACACCAAAGATATACTCCAAAAAGATTACGCTGGAAGTGTTCCTCTTACTTTTGCCACTGCTAAAAGTCTAATGCTTTTTCAAATAACTGATTTTTAAGTTCGTCTTCTTTCTAGATTGTTGCTTCTTATCTTTTAGTTGAAATAGAATGATTCATTACAAATAAAAGTGATGATATTACAGACACTGTCATTTTCTTTAAAAATCTTGATCCTGAAAAGTTGAAATTGTGGATATTTTGGAATCAAAGGTGAACAAGAACTGCCTATCCTACAATTATGTATTCGGCTTATTTACACTAAAATCCACTTACTTACATACTTTATTTTTCAAGACATAAAATAGACCACACAGAAAATTATATAAAAATTATAGTTATACCTTCATTCCAGATAAATATGCAGTTTTTCACAGCTTGGCACACAAACTAATCAATATCCCTCTCACAGAAACAGAGTACACAATGGAATACTAACAGATAATAAAGACAGCTATAACCAGTGGTTTCAAAAAGGACACCGTAATAAAAATTATCAATAAATTTAAAAGACAAAAATCTATAAGAGTAGTTTCCAAACTGAAGAACACCAAGGAAAGATAAAAATTCAGAAGTTTCACATACCATCCATCTTACCACAACAAATTTAAAAAGTTTTTTAAAGAACATGAAATAATGTTAACCCCAAAGAACAAATATAATATCAAGAATTTATTAGGTTGTACGGTAAAAGACACCATACCAACAGAATATAAATCAGGAATTTATGAAATCAAATGTGCAGATTGTGATCAGAGATACATTGGAAAAGTGAAGATAAAGTTAGAAATTAGGAGAAAAGAAGACTTTAGGAATATGCGGTTTAAGCAAGTTGATAAATCAGCATTAGCAGCTCACTTTTGGACAAAAAATCATGAAACTAAACCAGAGATTATTTCCCTGAAACAACTTCACAACCCAATGGAACTATCTACTTGGGAAAATTTTTTCATCATAAAAAATAAAGAAAATTTAATGAATTTTTATTTTCATCCTATGGATGAACTCAGCAAGTTCCTACTGCAACCACCAGACACTGCCACAGAAGCAAATGGATATCCAGCCACCATTTTGAGTAACAGTAGTAGGTCAACAACTGAAGATGGGAGTGATTACCTCTGAAATATTTCTTACTTTTATGTAAGTATGTTGAATACATAATTCCAAGATATATTGCCACTCAATTGTCTACAGCTCATAAGTACAATTTATTTAAGAACTCCCTAGATAATTTTTTTCAGTTGTACAGTTTCTGAAAACTAAAAACTAATCTCTATGCCCAAAATTCTTTTGGAGTTAACCAAATTTGTATTAGTTTTAACTGCTCTGATGTCAACTTGTAGAGCTGGAAGTTCTTTCTTTAGACTTAAAAAGTTTAAGAACTGCTTAAGATCATCAGAGATCCATCTTAATGCTATCATCATTAAACTGCCACTAAAACATAATTGGATATTCATGATATAACTGCACAATTCAACGGTAGAATGAGTTGCAGTGGTAGACATTCAACACATTTCATTAAAATTGGCATTTCTTAAATTTTTTTTTGTTTCTGAAAATGTTGTAGTTTATAGTTGTTCTATTTTTATGTTTTAAACTATTTTTATTGATTTGCATGCTTTCATTTTATATATTTTTAAACAAAATTTAATAATAGAATTATTGAGCAAATACATAGATTTTATTTCACTTCACTACAAAATATAAACTTGTTACTTTAATTTGTCTGGTTGTTAATGCATATTGTTAATAAACATTTAAGTTTAATTACATCAAGATGAACATTTACAAACTTTGATGTTTGCTGACATATATGCATATTTACAAATATCATAGGAGGAGATTGCCAAAAAAAAAAAGTATACACACTTCAAGCAAAGAAAAAACTATGTTAACATAACAAAACTGAATTCACACAAACGGAAAATGATGAGCACTAATCATCTTAGGCTTTTACAGTTACAACAGGAGCTCAAAATGCCCACCATCGGCGTCGATACACTTCTGAGTACGATGAACACCAACAATTGCGAAAATGTCCTTAACGATTGCAGCACATGGCGTTTCAATTTCTTTCCGAAGTGCTGCCAGTGTAGCTGGTTTTCTATGTTATACAACTTCCTTAAGAGTTCCCCCATAGGTAGAAGTCTAACGGATTAGATCCGGAGAACAGTTTTGTTCTGTATACACGTCCACATTGCCTTTGAACTTCAACATTCTCGGTTTTCCAACACCGCTTCAAAATTAATTTCCGCTGTTAAAACGATAATCTTGACTGCATTTTGTTGTAACAACACTAACATGAGGCACATCTGTTCACAGAACATCATACGATAATTTTGGCATCATTTGTTCATTGTTGATTTACGATAATCCTGCATTCATTTGTTCATTATTGATTCACCTGTCACGTAGCAACACTATCATAATGTATATGGGTCACATCTGTTTACAGAACATCATACTACATATTACTGTTTTTTTCGGCCCAACTTTAAATATATTAAATAGATATCTGATGTGAAAGTGTGTATACTTTTTTGGCCCTCTCGGTATATATATTTTATTTACTTGAAACTCAAACTCAAAATATGGCCTTAGAAATTAATATGGCGTGTCACCATTATTTGCCCCTTAGTTATAAACATCTGGAATGATATAGAGCTTGCAGTCACTGCGCTCTAAAGCAGGGGAATATATTGTTTAATCGTAATTCAC
Source organism: Metallyticus violacea (assembly GCA_030762175.1). NCBI lineage: Eukaryota > Metazoa > Arthropoda > Insecta > Mantodea > Metallyticidae > Metallyticus > Metallyticus violacea. The sequence goes on along the minus strand of CM060840.1, from coordinate 106,078,031 downwards.
ATGAAACACAATGGAAATAAGACAAACCTGGCCTTGGCAGGTAACAATGACGTTGAATTAGAACTGTCAAGTATGTAAATTATATATAATAATATAATATAATTAGTTAATATAATTGGGATTATTTCTCAATTTGATCCCAATAGCAAGAACAGCTAATGCCAAGAGTTGTGTATAACTTATGAACAATTATTCTGCTTCCCCAGCTTCTAGTACAATATTCCAGGAAAGATTTCATTTCATTCATCCGTAGGTTTAAGCACCCCCTCCCCTGGTGCATCATAAGCATATCTATCACCTTCGCCATGTCCCTGGGACAGTGTAGCAGAACCCTATGGGCATTTGCTACAATGCTGCCTTGCCAGGGGTGAACGCCCACTAGACAACAAAGGGCTGGCATTGGGAGGGGGGGATTATACGAGACAGCATCGTTTGAAAAGCAAGTTTTATAAGGATGATTTAAAGTAGGGGTTCTCAAATTTCTTGCATGCACAATTCCCTTTTAGAGAAGGAAAGTATTGGCGACCCCTCCTCACTTCGCTGCTTAATAATAATTTACTTTCAAGTTCGCGCGCACGCTTCAACTATGTGACATCTGTTCAATCACAACGTCCCGGTGCCGGCGGAGTTCGAGTGTTAACCAAAGAATTGCCTACTGGTAAGCCGAAGAATGCAAGGGTAGTTTGGTCACTTAAGTGTTGAAACACAACGTCGATTCCTTTCTAATAAGAATTTATTTATAAAAGAACAACGAAAGAGATTAAAATATGCAATTGAGAAACTTCTCTGAGAAATTTCTAAGTCCCAAGGAGAGGATTCACGATGTGATACTTAAATATCAAAGTAAGAAAGGAGTGTGAAGACAAGGAAGGTGCTCGACAAGGCACGCACAGTTGTAATTCCTACGTACTCCGTGTTGTGTGTTAATTATTGGGATCTTATAATGTCTTCGAGCAACGAGGTGCTGTAAGCAGACATGTGAAAAATTAAAGAGTGTCTGGCTATACTTGCCAGACGCTCATAAGTTGAAATGCAGTAGTTGGATCTGGACATTAATGCCCGGCAATGTGAGAGTGATTCTAATTATCCTTTTTAAATTTTGTTAACTCATTTAGTTATTTCTGCTTCTTGTAATATCGACCAAAAGGCATGGGGGTCAGACCTGGTCTCTGTTCCCTTCTAAAACACTTGAAGTCGTAAACATATCTTACTGAGCGATAAAAGCACAATGGAATAACAAACATACGAGAAAGTGCACCAAATGTGAAGAGGTTACGGATTTAATTGAAAACATGCCCTGGGATTTTGAAAGAAATTGGATAAAAGACATATACAAAATATTGAGGTCAAAGGTTTCTTCTACTCCCTTCAAAATATTGGAGGGATATTTTTGGATGCAGTGATGTTAGTGGCGTATGGCGTATGCTACACACTGTTGCGTTGCTGTATAGCTAGTCAAAACAATAATAGTGCAACAGTTAAACATTCTTTATAAGAACGGACGTGTAAATGGATACGCTCTTAAATATAAGTACTTTTCCCATATCCATCGCGACCCACAGTTTGAGAAACTCTGGTTTAGGGCAAGGTTGCCAGCCTTTTCCTAAATTTTCATGAACAGATAAACATAAGTAAAAACCACTATTGGAATGTGTTGTGTGTTAGTTTACCATTCAATTACACAGTTTCGTACACGTTTTAAATAATGAAAATACTCATTCAACTTAATTAATGGTACTTTTGTAAGAGCGAATCTTCTGTGGATACTAATATTGGGGTAAATTTCTGACAGGTCATGTTTGAGTTTACTATGAAGCCAAGCATGATAACTCATTCTAGACTTTTGGAATATCCACATCTAATTCATTGAAAAGAAAACTTTCTGCACTAAAGCATTAATTCCAGTAAGATACATAGATAATTCATTTTGTTCATGGAGTTGTGCATTTGGAATAATATTTTCACTAACAAATTTTAAAGTTTTACGACATTTAAAACAAATGTGGCATTTTCTTCTAATTTTTCTGAGGTCAAATACTCCTTTAAGTAAGAAATTTCATCAAACAAAGTATCTTTATTCACGTCAAGACCATTTATATCTAAAGAAAAATATTTAAATTTTTTTCTCTTTCAGGTGATCAGTATGTAGTTGTGTGTTATCCTGTGTATGAACAACACAAACATTCAGATATTAAACAGTAGTTTTATAAATTAATTTTTATAACAGAGACACTGAAAAATTCTATTGTGGAATAGGAATATCCAAAGATTCCAGAAATTGTAAACTGATAATGAAATGAGCTTCTGTTCTTTCTAGAGAAAGAAGAAAAACCATAAATGTACGTGGTTACACATGGATTTCATAAAAATACAATTTAAAAAATCGGGGATTTCACTTAATGTTTCTGAAATTTTATTACTGTCTTTATTTAACCTGCTACATGTATCACTTCTGGCTGACCCCATTGTGATATCCCTTCACTGAAACATTAGCAGCAGCTGTAAGATGCATTGTAACATTTACCAAACGTGTGCAGTAGAATGACCCTTAGCTATAGTTTGTCGGTCCTGGTGTAGTGGTAACCATACTAAATCCAAGATCTCGGCCACAGTCGATGTATTTTTTCGGGCATAGAAATCGTAAGTGTGACTTCCTTCGGAAGGGAAATAAAGCCGCGAGTCCCATGTCGTACATTTACAGCACGATAAACAACCTCAAGCCTGAAAAAAGAAGCTTCTGAGCAAAATTTGTCGGACGTTTCACCCCCTGATTTGAATGGGACGCTGATGAACTGAGATGTTAAAGAGCGTCCGTAAATAACCCACCCCCCAAAAAATCCGTAACTATAGGTAATTTTCCGAAAGTTAAAATTGTGCTGCTCGCACAAAAAAAGGGGGGAGGGAAAGAAAGAAAGAAAAGAAAACAGAATCTGTGCAAATTTTCAGCTCAGTCGGACAACTGTGAGGTTTCATCGATCATGAAGGTTTTAAATTTCAACCCGGAAATTTTTTCTAATATTATAGATAAAATTATTATTATTATTATTATTATTATTATTATTATTATTATTATTATTATTATTATTATTATTATTATTATATGTAATTCATTGGCTTATTTTGTAACTAAAGATGATAGTTTGATGAATGACATTTCAATTATTGTTTAAAAACTACTTGTTAAACTGCCCATGCTGTAGTAAAGTTACTTGAAAGATGCGTTTTTGCTGGACATGTAAAATGGCACCTATTGCTTCAAATGATTGTCGCACAAGTTAAGAATAAAAATTTATGTCTCTTTTTTGGCTACAATCAAATCGTCGGGAGCCAAACTATTTTCGAACCAGCAAGTTTTAAGCATATTTTTCTACAATGTAGGAGTTGTAAATCTAGCAACAAAGGAAAGTGCAGCATTGGTGATTACAGAAGTTTTCATTATTTGCCAAAAAACACGAATTCGTTCTATGTTGATAAGTTATTCAAACTCTTGATGAATGGAAAGTTTTACAAAAAAAAAAAAAAAAAAAAAAAAAGACTGGAACTGCTGGCAAGGAAAAAAGGAGATCTTTTTGTGGAAATTATGGAACGATTTCTTTGACAGATCTCACTCAGATGCTTTCGGGCAGATGAAAATTGAACAATGTTTTAATGCTTCAGAACCAAAAAGGAACGACCAGGTTGGAAGGTTGGCGTAGGCCAAAAACTAAAACACAAGGAAGAGGGAACACGAAAGTGCACTGCAATGGAAACTACCATGAAAAAAAGAACTTGTGAAGAAATAGAACATTTTACTACACCAAAAGCAGCCAAAGCAGTGACGACAGTGAAATTTCTATCATAAATTACCAGGATATCGATCCAGAACTGAAACGATGCTGCAATTACCCCCTCCCCCCGCAACATGTGTAATACATAGTTCCCAAAACTGTGACTCGATCCTTATTTGATGACAATGTCCCAGCAGTGGTTAAAGTAAATATGGCTTAAGTAATATTGGAAGGAGATAAAGGTGGAGAAGAGAAAGAAGGAAAAAATCAACTAAAGAGGTACGTGCAACACCGAAATGAGATTTTTCTTCCTTTACAAACATCGAGTCTTCGTCTTTTGTAATTGTTAGTAAATATCTTTTCTTCGCGAGATTTTCTGTTAGCACCGATTTCCTTGACAAAGGCTCTTCAACTTGGAAGGATGATCCTGTTACAAAAGTTCAATTGAAAAACTGGAGAAGATAATTGTTAAGTGATACTGCAGAAAGAGAGAGTCAAACTCATTCAGGATTACAATAACATTCTCACAAAAGATGAAACTGAGAAACAGTTAGTTGTACAGATCGTTGCCAGAGACCATAAAAATACCCAACTGCTACTCTCTCTTGGGAAAAAATAATGCTAAATATTCGTTCGTTCAAATTATTGCTGTAAAAAGTGTTTCTCTTATAAAAGTTGTATGCGTTACTAAAAACTTATTATTTCTTAAAATTTTCATGTTATTTCAGAAATTTTTCGAGTAAAATTTTATAACATTTTATACAGAATGTTTTTAAACAATTGTTGGGGGTTGCCTGGATGCCCATATACTTTCTCTAAGAAGGAAAAGAAAGTATTGCAGATAGGCAAGAGTATACCGATTTTGTATGTTGCGTACATTATGTTCCAACTTCAAAGCGCTTGAGAGTCACCAAGCAGTTGTCCGATTGATCTGAAAATTTGCACAGGTCGTTTCAAGTTGAAAAATAAGGTCACCCTAGAGTGTAGAGGTAGTAAAAAACAAATACAGTTTTTGAAAGGGTTCACAAAAATCATACAACTCTTGCAAGATTCAATTGCATGTTATCCAACCAGTGAATGTGAAACATGGAACATAAAAGCATATGGACAAACGCTTCTAATCCGTGCCTGCAAGCGAATGTACGTGCCCGCCATATTAACTGCAATATCATTTCAAACTTCTATGCAGTTCATGATGTATAGACCTACCTTCTCAAGTTTGTTTAGAACCATTTCAGCTAACTCAGCTGATTTATGTCCCGGATTAGATACAACTTCTAGAAATCGTTCCACAAGTTGGGTAGTTTTCAAAACATACCTCACTATGATTGTAGTGGAATTAATGATAAATGAAAAATATTTTGCATTTTTAATTATTTCCAACAAGGGTAGATCCATAAGTTTCCGGCCTCACCAATAAGGATTATCACCTTCATAAAGTCCTTATCTGGTGTCATACCTTAGCTGGCAGGTAGATAATTGCAGCTGTAACTTCCGCTCCGCTCTTTTCAGTTGTTCAGATATAGTTGCATAAAGAAGGCTATGTGTAAAAGATTGTGACATTTTAAAATGGAGTATAGAGCTGTTATTAAGTTTTCACAAAAGAAGGACTTATTTCAAATGAAGTTAAACATCGATTGGACGGTGTATATGGGAAGCATCCCCCTCATATTCTACCGTAAAAGAATGGACCAAAGTTTTTCAAATTGGTCGAGAAAGCATTGAAGACGAAGAGCGTGCAGGTCGTCCCTTGGAGGTAATCACTCCTGAAAATATCGCTCTTGTGGAAGGAGAAATTATGGAAGACTGGCGGCTCAAAGTTGCAGAAATAGCAGCAAAGTTGGGCCTTTCTAAAACAACAGTCCTTCGAATTATTCATGAACATTTAAACATGCATAAGGTTAGTGCAAGATGGGTGCCTAGACTTCTTTCCTCGGTCCAAAAGCAGCAGTGAGTCTTCTGTTGTCAGGCAAGTTTGGAGCTCTGCCATGGTAACGAGAGAGAAGTTTTTCAAATCATTGTTACAGGAAATGAAACTATGGTCCTCGACTATGATCCCTTGTCCAAAAAGGAATCAATGGAATGGCGTAAACCTGGTGAAGCACCTTCTCTAAAAGGTCAAGGTCACTCAGTCAACCAAGAAGATCATGGCCACACTCTTTTGGGACTGTAAAGGAATACTCTTCATTGACTTCAAGGAGAGGAACTTCACAGTAAATAGGGAGTACTATGCTGGCCTACTGCGCAGACTACGTGCTTCCATCAAAGTGAAAAGGCGAGAAAAGCTGAGTGTGGTGTGCGTCTTCTTCACAACGCGCCTGTGCACACAGCTCTTGTTGCAAAGGAAGTTTTGAATAAATGTGGCTTCAAGGAGATCGAGCACCCACCCTACATCCCAGATCTAGCTCTCAGCGACTATTTCCTCTTCTCAAAATTCAAGAAAGTTCTTCGAGGAAGGCAAATTAAGTGTGATGAACAAGTGATGGATGCTATTTATGCCCATTTTGCAGACAAGACTTCTATTAGGGAGGGGGGAATTGAAAAAAGTTAATTCAAAGATGTGGGAAGTGTATTGCAATAAAGGGTAACTATACTGAAAAGTGAAATATAACTTTTGTCTTTATCATAAGTAGACCGGAAACTTATGGATCTACCTTCGTATATAAGCATCACCTTTTTACATATGTGTTCTGCTAAAAAAAGGTCGAATCGTCCCGTGACCTCAAGGAACATCATATATTAATGATCTGAAAACATTTGCCCTTAAAAAGCAGACCACCCTTAACAACAATTAATATTCTTCTTAACTTATCCCCCCAGTACTTTTTTGTATCATGAGGAAATAAGATTGTGATCAACTTTCCCAATTGCTGACCCTTCTATTTCATTAACATAGTGCACCGCCATGGGTGGCCGAGGTCGTTAAGGCACGGACTCGTGAGCGGGAGGTCTGGGGTGCGGATCCCGCCACGACCTTCCTCCCTGACTGGTTTTTTTTCCATTCTCCTCAGTCCTCATAAATGGCAAATGCCGGGGAGGTACCTCTAAACTTAGGCCTGGAACGCTTCCTTCCTTAAAAAATTCTCTTCCATAATTTCACGAATCATCAATGTCCACCGCCTGTGGTGCCTCAGTAGTAAAAACGGTCGTTAAACACTACTCAAAAAAAAGGGGGGGGGAAACAACACACAATGCATGACCCATAATCAACTGACTTTTCATGTTTCTATATAATCTGATCTCCATAATTTCCAATCGGAAAAGTCTGAACTGACGAAAACGAAAGCAACATGGAGCACAGAAAATGGAACTGTCACTAAGAGAATATACGAGATAGGACAGTCTCCATTTATGAGCTGCTTATGAAATGACGATGGTACAGTACCCAATTACGATCATTGTTCTTCCTCAGCCCCATTTTGGGCCTGATGTCTGTGTGTTATACTATATGCTTATATGGATAACATTTTTAAAAATTTATTTTAATTTAGTTAATGTGCTTGGGTGTTGTGCATTTGCTTGTACAACTCAAGAGAAGAAAGGCCTTACGTTATATCGCATTCGAGGTTTAATTTAACATGTAAAATAACTTATGTAATGTAATAAAATATTTATCAACATGACTACGTTGTATTTACCAGTGACTATTACTAAGTGTATTATACTTACAATATTACTGCTGTATTACAGAATACTCTACGCTTATTATGGAATACATTTGCCATAGCATTCATATATTAGATGAATGTATGTAATTTATGAGGGTGTTCTGAATTTGCTTACATAAAAATAATTTGCCATAGTCATGTAGTTCATTTGCAATGCTACTACTGCAGAAAAAATAATTTTAAAAATGCAACACGCTATAGTAAGATAACTAAATGCACGTTCATAGTTGGAAGAAAAGAAATGGAACATGCAGATCTATGGATTATGAATAGTTTAAATTTTCAGGCATATTATTTACTTTATTTATCTCTTGTTTTCACACACCAATTAAAAATATTGGTTTCTGGTTGTCATAGTCATTTTCATTGGACCAATTTAGAGTAGAGAAATATTAAACTACATAAAGTTTTAGTTATAAATTGAATTTGGTAGGAAGCCCTCTAAGCCCCTATAATTCTTATAATTCATTCTGACTTAATGTTAACTGACAGGTTAACTGTAGGCCTTGTGTCAACACTGATATAATAAATGCATTAAAACAAATAATTTAAATACTGTATAGCAAAATAAAACGAGACATTGTCATTTTAAGTGTCACGTGTTAAAAGGACGCAATTAAAGAGGCCTACGCTTTAATATTGCGATCTCTGTTCTAACCGATGCAGCCTTTTCTTCTGCCGGCAAATGACCCGTCATTGGCCGCTGAATTCGGATGCGGTACTACGCGAAAGTGCCGTAACTGTAACTTACAGTCTCAAAAGTTTGCATTTTCTGTCTGACCTAGGTCTTCTAATGCAAAAAGTAGAACATGAGCAGACGCAGAAGGTATCATTCAACAGTATAACACAAAAATTTTAGGAATTAACTGTATGACAATTGAGTAAAACGACAGAAACTTAACACGTAGTCTTATGGGAGTTAGAGACGGTTGGCACAAAATGGAGCGTGTCCATACTTGTGTAATAGAGGGCTTTAATGAACAGTGAGATAATCGCTGGTTGTTTCGTGTATTTCCCACAATGTTGGATCATTACTCATTTTATTTATTTTCACTGCCAGTGTCACACGCATCGCTTTCACTACTTTCAAGGCCTGCACATAGGTTATTATTGACTTTTTCATTTTTCTATCATAATTAGGTGTAACATGCAATAAGCACTCGTATCTCTGAAGGAAAACTACCGTATCATTTTCAGAAACTTGAAAAAAGTGTCCAAATAGTATTTTCTGTTCCTTTTCTAATTTAAGTTTTAACTGTTTTATGTATCCAGCTCCACTTGTCGGTCCTGGTGGTGTAATAGTTACCATACTTGCCTCCTAAACCCAAGATCGCGGGTTCGAACCCGGCCAGGACCGAGGGCGTAAAAATCGTAAGTATGGCTTCGGAAGGGAAGTAAAGCCGTGGGTCCCGCGTCGTACATTTACGGCACGAAAAAGAACCTCAAGCCTGAAAGAGAGGCCTCTGAGCAAAATTTGTCGGCCGTTTCACGCCCTGAGTTGAATGGGACACTGATGACCTGAGATGTTAAAGAGCGTCCATAAACAAATCAATCAGCTCCACTTAAACGTTTTCGCATATTAGATATTATTAAAATGAAATGAAATTAAGTTTAAGAATGGGATTAAAACAATCCAAACTGCCGCCCGCCTCGAAACGCGCGCGAATAGAACTACTTCTCCACCCCAACTGTTGATAATAATTATGTTAACAGGAAACACATTTGTTATAACAATAATTGCTACTCTTATATCTTTTTCCCGGGTCGAAAAGTGACTGCAGGTGATTCACACGGCATATGCACATTGCAATACTTTTGAATCGTTCCAAAAAACAAGTCATTGAAAAGAACAATATGGCAATGAATACATTTAATAGTCAAATAAATTATTATTATTTCACTTATTTGGCAAACAAATGCTACTTGCTTTTGAGTCGAGTGCTTTGAAGAAACATAATCTGCCTCGTACCATAACAACAATGAAATTACAAACTTAAATTCTGCAGTACGCGTGCGCAACAATACAGTTTGAATTGACGTCAAACGGCTGTGTATATTTTATTACATGTTATTTAACTAATTACGCATTGTTCGGATGTACACCTCTAATATTCATGATGGCGAACAATAAATAATTTCTCACAACTGATATATGGGACAATAAAGAAAAAATCCTACTTAAAATTTTTTGCCGTTCCGGACCATGGTCCATGCATAAATACCTGCAGATGTGTCTGACAAATGTGACATCACATTTACACTTAATTTTTTTTTTTTTGAGTTCTGCAAAAGGTTGTTTACTTATTATGAACAAAATGAACCTTAGTGAGTGTAACAATTTTTTTTTATGAGACCAACGAGTCGCTTATATATATCAGAGGTACTTTGTTAGAGCATATTCAGAGGTGCCTAAAATGTATACACACTTTCACAGTGTATGTACGTATATATAGTAATTATAATAGTAGAAAAGGATAAAACACTAAGAAAAAGTCACACTTGAGATCGCTATATTTCGGACTTGTGGAGTCCTATGGCAAGAAGACAAGTGAACGCGTCTTTCTTCCAAAACTTTTCCCCGCCGTAGCGTCAGTTCCTGACTTGGCTTCTATTTTCAATTTACCTTGTCCATCTAAATTTTACTCCGGTACTGCATACCAGCAGCCCAAGAGCAAATGTACCCCTTGTACTTCTACTAGTAATATTGCGGTTGTTAATTTATCTTCTATTTCACTTTCTGATGTTGATACATTGCTTTTGCAAAAAGGATTCTTTTGCCCCAATTCCCAAATTTAATCGCCTTTATCTAAATACTAAATTTAAGGTACCTTCAGATTGCTTCATGAAAACTTCAAAGTTTCTAACAGATGCCAAAATTTAACACTCGCAATGATTGTTATTTGGTAGAATTGCACAGATTTCAATATCTATTTTGAACTTACAAATATCAAATGATTTTTACACATGATGTGTACACATACAAGCATTTCTTGTCCCCCGTGACAGGTCTTCACACCCCCGCGTGGCCGAAAGCTAATGTATAATATTAAATTAATGATAATAATATTGTAATGTTTTATAGCCTGTGCTAGTGAATCAGAAAGATTACATGTAACAAGGAAAATGTTTGTTCAATTGTAGGCTACGTGGTTGTGCTCCCTTTTAGCCCCGAGCGAAAGCTGCCGATTGAAACAAAAGCTAAGTGAACGGTAACAGTAAGAACAATAAGCCCTTTGTATTTACACTAGTAGCAAATGCTTTCAAGACCGTTACAAATTCCTCAGGATCAGGTGGAGATGAGAATGGCTTCCTCATATAATGCCATCAGATGTTTAAAAATTGAGGTGGAATTTATGAGCTGCCACCCCCAATTAAATTAGAGTTATTATATTAATTAATTGTATGTAACTTCCTTATTATAATCATATCATTTTTACATTTTGTACATGTATTTTCTTACCAGGATGGAAACACTCTCATTTTCTAGTCGCGAGAGGTAACGGAGAAAGCCGAAAGTAGTGCGAATTCTGCTTTCAAGCGCAATGACACTATAGCTCAGACTGTTAGAGCGTCATGCAATAATTGTGAAGGTAGTTTTTCGAATTCTCACTTCCTGCTTCCCCCCTGCAGGAATTAAAGGAGATATGCTACCATCACAATGATTTACTGACTAACATAGTACCACGCGCACAATCCATAAATTTATATTTACGAATTTTTGTTTTCTTTTGCAGTCAAAGGAGATTTGACACCGTTACAATATTTTACCCGCATACTTATTAGCACACAATTCCCTATCAATTTATATTTACGAAAAGGAGGAGCGTAGGCCGTCAGGCCGTAGCTCATCCCAGCAAACCACTGGGTCCACCGGTTTATAGGATTTACCAGAGGTTAGCGTTAAGGTTAGTGTGTGCGTGTATGTATGAATTAATTGCGAATTCCATTTAGACAACGGGTGGTAAAAAGTGAAAAACTCCGTTCTGTAATAAGGAACAACATATTGCAGTCAGAAAGTTACGGAGGACAACGCATAGGGTACATTACAATTAACAAAAAATACATGTAACATTTACACTGTTACAAGCAGCCACACAAAGAGAAAATATGCATCCCCACTCTTCCGCTCGTTTGGGACTGAGGAGTTCGACTCTCTCCGCTGTCGCTCGAGACTGCGCCTCCAGCAACCCTCAGAATTTTGCTATATGGGCAATCGTTAGCACAGCTGCCGTCATTGTTCGGAAGATGGACGAATAACAGTGCAGACATGTTACATATTTATCGTGAGAGTGCAGACATGTTACATATTTATCGTGAGAGTGCAGACATGTTACATATTTATCGTGAGAGTGCAGACATGTTACATATTTATCGTGAGAGTGCAGACATGTTACATATTTATCGTGAGAGTGCAGACATGTTACATATTTATCGTGAGAGTGCAGACATGTTACATATTTATCGTGAGAGTGCAGACATGTTACATATTTATCGTGAGAGTGCGTTAACAGCTCTGCACGATCGCTTACACATGAGGCGCATCTCTGCCAGGCGGGTAGCGAGATTGCTGAAGCCTGAACAGAACATCTAGCAAATAAACGTGTGTTAAAACTTCAGCGTCTGGTAGTGGAGCGTGGCGAAGCATTTCTGAATTCTATCATTACAGGTAATGAGTTTGGACATCACTTGGTTCTCTGACAAAAGAAGGCCAAGGTTTATGATGACTTCATGGGGCTGAAGCCGAAAGCGCGGGTTTTAACGTCAGCATTAATCGGTTGCAATCCCGTGAAGTCATCATAAATAATCAACGCCGTGAAAGCTTTAAATCTTATAAGGCCAAGGCTTTTCATTCCACAGGAAAGGCTAAAGTAGTTTCGTTCTTAGACTATCGTGAAATACTTCATCAACATGATGTCCTCCCGCAAACAATGGCTAATGGAAAGCATTACAAAACTGTTTTAAGCGTCCTGGCCGAACACATCCATCTGGTTGGCGCCGTCGCCATGACAATGCACACCCTCACGTTTTCAACATTGTTGCTTAACATTTGGCCACGAAAAACACAGAATGTGTACCCCGTCCTCCAATCAGCCCGGATTCCGTGTGAATTTTTCTGCACCCTCGTCTAAAAAACGAGCTGCTGGACTCCTCAACGGCTGTAGCGAAGAAGGCGGAGGCGACTCTGAAGACGATGTCAAAAACGGTTTCCAGAACTGGCATAAAGTTGGGCCAAGTGCAATGGGGACTATTACGAAAAAGACCATAGCAAGCTTAACGCTGTCTATTGTATTTCCAAATAACAAAAACCATTCTCAGTATTTATTGGCTAGTTCTCGTAGATTTGACTGTCACCTCAAGTGGTTAGCTATACTAATCACATTGGTAGATTTAATAGTAGTTAACAATTAACTAGTCCTCTTTTATACCAAGTTCAGAAACTGTAATTCATAATATTGAATTAAAATTTTGGTATATTTTATGTTTAGTTTCATTGAATCTTATTATTAATGGATAATTTGAATATTTTTTATGTTTAGCACAAATATCCTTAACGGTTATCCGAAGGGGCATCTTCAATTTTTTGTTTTCTAAAAATTACTAATAAAATTGCAATGTAATTTGATGCAGTCACACGGTGACCTAATGCAATGGATTTTGAGTCAAGGATGATGGCTAATATATGGCTAATCTTAGTTTTATATTAACTTAATATACGAGATAAGATTTAAATCTGCTCCCACTTTTTTTTCCTATTAGATTTAGTAGTGATTGAAACTGTAGAATACTTCAATCCTAAAAAATCGGCAACACTAGTTATTTATATATGCACTTAGTTATTAGTTTTACACGTCTTTGCAGCATTATGTAGACAATACTCGGAATAATAGTAGCAGTACTACTAAGTCAGTGGCATAAAATTCTTTAACATGTTAAATGACTACATACCAAGTTTCAGGATGAAATCACTGACCTGTGTGCCAAACAGAGACAGTCAAACAATACAGAACTTTTAGCACGATAAACTATTTGTTTCTTAACAATAAATAACATTTAGTGCTTCCCAACTAAATTATATATATATACCGAGGGTGTCAAAAATATATACACATTTTCACAATAGAATCTATTTAGTATATTTCAAAGTTGGACCGAAAAACAACAGTAAGGTGCAGTATGATGTTCTGTAAACAGATGTGACTTACATACATTATGATAGCGTTGCTACGTGACAGGTAAATCAACAATGAACAAATGAAGCCAAGATCATCGTATGATGTTCTGTAAACAGACATGACTCACATTACATTATGCTAGCGTTGCTACAACAAAATGGAGGCAAGATTATCATTCGAACAGCGGAAAGCAATTTTGAAGTGGTATTGAAAAACCGAGAATGTTGTTGAAATTCAAAGGTAATGGAGAAGTGTGTGCAGAACAGAACCGCCAACGCGAGTAACAATTGCACTCATTCGAGACAAATTTGAGACTCGTGATACCATATGCGATGTTCACAAGGGCAGATCTGGAAGACCTCGCACAGCAACAAGCCCCGCGTCCTCGGCTATGGTTTTGGAATGTTTTGAGCACTCACCGCAGAAATCTACAAAGCAATGTGCACGTGAGACTGGGATTAGCAGAAACAGCGTACGGCGCATTATTTAAACAGCAAAGTTGAAAGTTTTCATCCCAAGTCTTTTGCATGCATTAAATGAAGATGACCCTGATCGGAGAATGCAGCACTGTCTGGTTTTGGAACATGGTGCAAGAGGATGAGGCCTTCGTAGGAGAGTTGTTTGGTCCGATGAGGCTAAATTTAAGTTGAACGGAACTGTTAACCGGCATAACTGTCTACTGGTGTGCAAACAATCCACATTATTTTGGAAAAGTCTGTTAATTTACCTGGAATTAATGTTTGGTGTGGGTTGTCATCTAGGGGTCTAATTGGACCATTCTTTTTTGTAGGAACAATAACTAGCCCAGTGTACCTGAATATGATACGCATATCCGTCTTACCTGCCATTCATACACTGTATAGAAATGAGGAATTTTACTTCTAATAGGATGGTGCACCCCCACATTACGCGCGTACCTTGATGACAATCTTCCAAGGCACTGGATAGCAGGTCCACCGCGTTCTCCGGATCTAACTCCGTTGGGCTTCTACCTATGGGGAACTCTTAAGGGTGTTGTATACGTAGAAAACCAACTTCATTGGCAGCACTTCGGGAAGAAATTGAAACGGCATGTGATGCAATCGCTAAGGACACTTTCACACACGTTGCTCAATCAGTAGTTCAACGTACTCAGAAGTATATCGACGCCGATAGTGGACATTTTGAGCAATTGTTGTAACTGTAAAAGTGTAAGATGATTAGTGCTCATCATTTTCTGTTTGTGTGAATTCAGTTTTGTTATGTTAACACAGTTTTTTTCTTTGCTTGAAGTGTGTAAACATTTTTTGTCAGCCTCTGTATGTTTGTGTGTGTTACCTGCAATCATTTCACACAATTGGGAGAAATTCCAGACACAAAGGGATGTCATTAATGAGCTGTTAAAATAAGCATGTGTTTTGGAGTATTGGACTTTATTAACATGTAGGCACACAGAAAAAAGACAATAAATATGAAATACACCATTTACATCATTTATTAATAACTTATATCTCTAAATGAAATAACATAATATTGCATATTGCGGTAACAATGCAAAATAAAAAGCTGCTCATTAATTTGTGCATTATTTAATAAACTAAGTGTGAACATATGGTTTAAAACTGTAGCAAGGCTTTACGAATTTTCATTAATGTCTAAATTTTAAAAACCTCAAGTCATACAAAAATTTATTTAAACTGAAGATATAATTACAGCTGCTCCTGTGAGTTAGTAATTTTGGTCAAATATTCTTCATTGTGCACATTGTAAAATTAATTTTAAGAGGATGTTAATTCAATAACATTACCTCCATTAAAAATAAAAAAAGTAAATACAAACTATGCTTATAAAAATAATAAATTTATGTACTGTTTTATCGATAAATCACAGACAAACAATGACAGACATTTAGAACTGGTTTCAACTGGACAGCAAGCTGCTAATGTAGTTCTTTGTTTATGTCATAAAGCTAAGCAACGTCAAAAATAAACGCTGCAGTAGGAATTCATTTTTATAACTAGGAGCCAGCTTCTTTTCTTTTATATACATACAGAAGACATTCATAATTAAAATACATTGGATTTTTTCTAAATATAATCACAGTTTTCATTAACAGTTTTTTATATACCAAAATAAAGTGTTATGATATACTTAAAATGACTAGCTTACAATTATGCCTCAGATAGCATGTCTTAACGTAACTAAACTGTATAAAACATAAATATTTTTTCTTTCCATATACATACACATGGATAACTTAACACGAAAGGGAGCTATTTAGCCTGGCAAGGTAACAGTGCTGTGTCTACAGCTTCTTTTAATACTTTGGTGTGAACGCTACTGCAAGTTAGATGGGTTTCCAAGAGCAGAGAGCCCTCTGTGAATCTGGCGCCTTTGCGAAGGGTTTGCTTCCATCTGGCATAACATATTCATTCACCTGGTAATCCAGCATCACTTGGTAGCTGTACACGTCTGTCCCAAGTTGCTGTAAAATATGAGTAGAATGCATAAAATGGTTTAAACTCTATGTAAAGTAGTTATAAAAGAATTGGCCAAGGACCTGGATTGAACCAACCTCACCTAAATTTGATGGACAGGTTTTGGGTTGTCTTGTATATTAAACTCATAGTCCTATCAAAATCTATGGTACATACAAATTAGTACAGGATCAAAAATACCGCAAATCTAACAAATTTCACACACGTTTCATAGAAATTCTTTTCCATATATGTATATGCTACTTAAAGATCAAACTTTATGAAAAAAAGTGTGTCATTCATCTGCAGTTTATAGCATTTTCTTTGATAATGGATTGGATTTAAGATCTGCAAATAATTAATGATCAGAGCCAAAACACTTTTAAACGTAACGTAAACTTAAACGTAAAAGCTAGAAGCTATGTTTTGTAATGGAACCATTCACAATGAATCACGTAAACATTAAAATAACGTACAATTAGACGTAAACTTAGAAGCTTGCAAGATCCAAGGTTTTGCGCCTACATCTAACTTAAAATTAAAAAATGATCGAAGACTTTTTAAATTATAACCTACAATTTTTTTTCAACTTTTTCGGAAAGAGCACTGCATTTTTATTACTTTGAAATTTCATTTGTTTTATACATTAACGTATGTTACTATGAGGGCAATATTTTTGTTATAGCAATAAGACCTTTTTTTAATATTTGTTAGTTCATAGTAATGAAATAGTAATGAAATAGTGGAAATGACTAAATTGTGCTTCTGTAGAAAAACAAACGAAGGGGTGAAGGCGCTGTATCAGAAAATGTATATAAAAAAACCATAGGGTATGACTTAAATTTTTCCTCCAGCGCGTTATAGCTCATAAAATAATGATTTCAGAAAAATTTCGCATTTATAAAATAAATTATTTTAAGCAAGATTTGACATGTCTTCGCATTTTAACTAAAATATTCCATCTATCTATAAAACAAATTAAGGGTTACTTTTGAAAACTCCAGTATGTTTACAATTCACAAACTGTTATTTGGGAATGTGATTTTATCTCAATCTCTATATATCAATTGTTGTCTTTGCAGTGTAATTATTCTATCCATTACGACTAGGTTTTCAACATAAGTGATTTTCCTCTACTGAGCACAGATAGAAGTATCAAGAAATAAACGCTTACCGTTTAAAAACAGAGGAAGTTATTGTTATAATTTACATCTTACAAGATACAAAAACTCTCCAACTTTACATAACAATGGTATAAGATCAGTGCGCCTGCGTGCGTGCTCGTGCGCATGTGGCCAAGGTTTAATGTGTGGACAAGTCTATTTATCCATACCGGTAGAGTGCATCTCGGAGCTTCTAGAGCTCCAGTGCCGAGTCACTCCCGAGCGATAATGAAGAAAGTCGAAGGTAGCGGAACTTACAGAGATTTAGCTAAATAATAACGCTCTCAATCATCACAGCACTATAGCTCAGGCGGTTAGAGTGTCATGCTATAATCGTGAAGGTATTGGTTGGAATCCTCACATACTGACACTGCCGGAATGTATTTGCCACCATTACAATGATTTAGTCGCTAACATAGTACCATGCACACATTGTGCTATAAATTGATATTTATGATTTTTTCTGCAGGAATCAAAGGAGATTTGTCACCATTGCAGTGATTTACGTACCCATATCAATTTATATTTACGAAAAGGAGGCGAGCGTAGGCTTCAGGCCGTAGCGAGCCGCAGAAAACCATTGGGTCCAACGTTTCTAGGATTTACCCATGCTTAGCGTTGTGCGTGTAAATGAATTAATTGCGAATTCCAATAAGAAGAGAGTTGCCACTGTTACAATATTTTACCCGCCTACTCTAATAGCACACAATCCCTTATCAATTTTTATTTAAAAGTTCCGGAGGAACGCATAGGTTACTCAAAAAATTGTACATTTACACTGTTGGAGCTATTGCAGCTGCTGGTAGAACAGGTAGTTACAGTTGCGTCGCTCATGACTGGAGCTTTAGCAGCTCCGAATGCACTCTACGGGCAACGGCAAGTGACAAGCCTGGTTTTACATATTCAGCAGAGCAATAAATACGCTACGGTAAGTATGCAGATGCCACAACAAAACATTTTGTGCGTACTGTAGTTGGCAGAAGATAAATCACTTACGCCTGTACATTATTGTGTTCAACTTTAGTGGAATAAGTACAGTCTAGAAGTCTGCAGAGCAACTGGGGTGCATATAACGACCTATATTAACAATTCTCCTACACTTGCTATTTCTACACCAACTTATTTGAAAAGCAACTTATAGAGCATGTTAACTTTATCACATGTTTCTCATAAGCTCTAAACGGAACACCCTGTACTTAATCGAATCTATTACATACCTGTGTAAGAGGGTTGGTATTGGTGGTGAAAATGGAAGTGAAATTCTTTGCTTTCGCCAGTTTCAGTGTCTCGTATTCCATATACTGCATAACTTCCACATTCTGCTGAGCAGTGAGCGAGGCATGCGTTGCCATCATGAAGCTATGCAGAACTTTCCCTTTCCCTTGAGGAAGTTGACCGTCCCTAAAAATAAAATGCATTACATTAAATTCTGCTATGGACGACGATGAAATGAAACCAATTATTGCTGACGCACTAACTTAGGCCTTATTGTGTTAGCACAGGAATGTAATACACAATTAATGGGCCCTGAATCAATAAAATCTCTGAAAAATGTGGAAGTGAATGCTCGCAAAACATGCATTGCCTCAAGTAAAATTTACTGGCAGTAAGCGGATGCTATGAATAGTTAGGTTTCCTTCTATTGAATAAACTGAAATAAACAAAAATTATATTGGTAAGCCTGGTGTCAAGGACCTCATAGTACAGTATAATAAAAAAGCAATATGTTTTTCTCCCAAAAATAAATAAAGCGAGAACATAGTATTTTTAACATTTCAAGAAAGAAGCATCGTTGTTTCCAGAACTAAAGAAGCGTTAGTAAAGTGTCTTTAGTCCTTTGTACGAGCATTGTTCAATAAAGGACGATCGTATTTTTGTTGATTTGTTTTATTTACGGACGCTTTTTAACATCTCAGGTCATCAGCGTCCCATTCAAATCGGAGCATGTAACGGCCGACAAATTTTGCTCAGAGGCATCTTCATTCAGGCTTGAGGTTCTTTATCGTGCTGTAAATGTACGACATGGTACCCACGGCTTTACTTCCCTTCCGAAGGAATCCATACTTAGGATTTTTACGTCCTCTTTGAACTATAATTTAGCTTGGGATTTTAATGGTAATTTCTTTACCAGCTGATAATAATTCTCCCCATCTTTACAGTTCAGAAAATTGATCTTTTATCAGCGCTACTACAGAAGGCGGGAAAAAAAAAAACACTTCAAGCAAAGAAAAAAACTGTGTTAACATAACAAAACTGAATTCACACAAACAGAAAATGATGAGCACTAATCATCTTAGACTTTTACAGTTACAACAGTTGCTCAAAATGTCCACCATCGGTGTCGATACACTTCTGAGTACGTTGAACTACTGATTAAGCAAGTTTACGAAAGTGTCCTCAGCGAATGCAGCACATGCCGTTTCAATTTCTTCCCGAAGTGCTGCCAATGTAGCTGGTTTTCTACGGTACATAACATCCTTAAGAGTTCCTCATATGTAGAAGTCCAACGGAGTTAGATCCGGAGAAAGGGGTGGAAACTCAATCGGACCTCTTCCTTGGAAGATGTCATCAAGGTACGTACTACATCGGGGGGGGGGGGTAATGTGGTGGTGCACCATCCTGTTGGAAGTAAATTTCCTCATTTTCGAATGCGTGCAATTGTTACTCGCGTTGCCGGTTCTGTTCTGTACACACGTCTCCATTGCCTTTGAACTTCAACAACGGTTCTTCACCACTTCAAAATTGCTCTCCACTGTTCAAACTTTAATCTTGACTCCAATTTGTTGTAGCAACGTAATGTGAGTCGCATCTGTTTACAGAACATCATACGATAATCTGGGCTTCATTTTTTCATTGTTGATTTACGATAATCTTGTTTCATTTTTTCATTGTTGATTTACCTGTCACGTAGCAACGCTATCATAATATATGTGAGTCACATCTGTTTACAGAACATCATACTATACATTACTGTGTAGTTTTTCGGTCCAACTTTGAAATATATTAAATAGATATTGACTGTGAAAGTGTGTATACATGTTTTTGGCACCCTCGGTATATGTGTAAAAAGGCAATGAAGTATTACTTACCTGATAGGCCCCTCAAGATGCTCCAGGAATTCAAATATTATGCTAAGTTTGTTCGGGATTTCAACAGCAGGTTCGTCGTGCACATCGAAACTGAGGGCAACTCCAACAGTTTGATTTGTCTCTGCCTCCAACACAATGAAACTAAGTTCCTTTTCCACAAGTTGGTCCCAAATGGTGACCATGAACTCTTCATAGTCCTTCCTCTCAATGTCTGGCTTTAGCCATTGCTCAAGATCGGCCTTCTCGTAGAAACTTTCCGTGATCATGCTGAAAACAGAAATGCATGTTAGAACTACAGTGTAACAAAAACTATAGAGAAGGTAAAGAACGTTAACCATAGGAGATTGCAAGCAATGAAACTTCTGCTGACAAAGTTTTTTTTACTACATCGTGTAACAGGTCCTAACACCCACGCACGCCCAAGAGTGAATTTATTTATATAATTTAAATAGTAATAATTATTAAATACTATACAGTCTGTAGTAACAATCAGGAACATTTCATGTTTCACGAAAATGTATTCATGGCTATCTGGACGTACTGACTAGGGAAAAGGCTACCTTTTGTAATCTTTTGTGCCCTCTTTTACTGATAATAGCTAGAGCAATGGGTCTCTCTATTGTGAAAAAGCTAAGTGCATGCAGGTGTCCGAACAATAGGTCCTTTGTATCTTATTTGCTGGAGATACTTCGAAATCGTTAAAAGGTAGAAAGGGAACAGGTGTCGGCGATGACGTCATTACATCGTATGATCATGAGCTCCCCAATAAGGAGTCAAAGAGGCGATGAATTTAAAGTAAGCACCTTTTGGAGTTCAAGAGCTTACCAATATTATTTAAATATTTTAAAGGCTCAGGAATCCTATGGGCACTATGCTGTGACCCCTGTGAGTTCTTGCGACTACATGGCGACGTTTTTAACTTCGTGTATAAGGGGAAACAACTTTGCAAAAGCACGTTTTGACCAGATGGGAGTCCCAGTGGCAGTAGCACGCCTTGCCAGACAGAGTAAGAGACAGTCTCCAGATTGCAGTTCCAGACAGTAGAGGGCGGGAGATGCAATTTCAAGCGGCGTTAAAGTCAAAGAGGTAACGGACCAGGCAGCCGACAACAAAGTGTCTTGTGAATAAACACTACTAGGCTTGGATAAATTTGTCACTATTTTTCAAAGTGTAAATCAACGTATGAGTAGAAAGAAGCGATAATGCCGGAAATAAGTATGGTCTAGTTTTAACTTTGTAAGATACTAAGCCCATTATTGGAAACAAGCGGGGCGGGGTGCGACTTCGATCGTTGCTCTACAGATGCTCCAGGTGCGAGCTCTGGGGACCTGAGTACCCGTGGTACTTCAGACTTTACTTGAAGCAGTCGGGCCGGACTTATTCGAGCACCTCCCGTTGGAGAGTTGTCAGGATGGGTTGGACTCGGCGTGTCAGTGATCCCGTTACTCAGGGTAAACCTGAATCCTGCTTGTCGTGGGGAGGATGGTGGCTATCTTAATGTTGGGGTGACTCACCTTTAAATCGAGTAGGTCTGTCTAGACGTGACGTATGCATAGTGAGAGTCTGGTAGCTAAGTTCGCTTAGCGCGCTTGGTGACGAGAAAGACGGGTGAGTTTAACAAATTAGGTGCCGTCCTAAATGTAAAAAAAATCACTGAGGACCACGGACCTCCATGAATCCCTTTGGACCAGCGAAGGGATCCCCAGGGAAGCAAATTGTTTGATTTGAAACACCTCCGCCTGTCTCCCTCCTCCCGTGACCACTAGGGCGACTTCGGGCCTCTAAACGACCGGGGTATGAAGTGGGACCCTCGGGTACATCCATCAATATCAACAACTTCAACATGACATTAATAATCGCGATCAAGAATTTAGGACCAAAGTTATGAACATTTCTCAGCTAATAGCAAAATTGAAATTAAAATACTAAAAAGTGTGTGAACCTCTGGAATGTCTATAAGATCAATAGGCTGTGGCTAATATTGAATTATTTATTAAGAAGTACGGCAAAATCATATTCGAATTTTCAGTGTTGTGAAATGCTATAATGTAATTATTTTTTGTTTGTTTGTTTTAACAGAGTTTTTTTTAAGATAACTGTCAGATAATAACTTTAGATACATTGCAACATATTGTGTTTTGTGCAATAGGGTAAAGACATTACTTCCAATAATAGTTTATGATGCAGATGTCTTTATGTTGTTAAGCTATATTTAAGAAAAGCACCTATGTTAGAAAAATTGGAAATGTGTTTATATTTTAAAGTAGCCAGTTTTGTTTTTTAACTAAATGAGGGCAGTCTGAAAGTTCTCAGTCTCGATCATAGGTGGTCATGCAATTGGCAAGATTTTTGTTTTTACGTCGGTACATCTGCCTTAAGCTATTATTTCAAGTATCAAGTCATTGTTCAAACAGTTTATTTAGTCGGTCCTGGTGGTGCAGTGGTAACCATACTTGTTTCCTAAACCCAAGATTGCGGGTTCAATCCCGGCCAGGACCTATGGATTTTTCGGGCATAAAAATCCTAAGTATGGCTTCCTTCGGTAGGGAAGTAAAGCCGTGGGTTCCGTGTCGTACATTTACGGCACGAAAAAGCACCTCAAGACTGAAAGAAGAGGCCTCTAAGTGAAATTTATCGGCCGTTTCACATCCTGATTTGAATGTGACGCTGATGACCTGAGATGTTAAAGAGCATCCGTAAATTTGGGCATTCTATAAAATGGATAATATTTAGTATCACGTAGTGATAAAGTCCTTTGTAAAAGATGGTTTGTCCCCGAACACTGGGCGAGGTTATTATAAATTCGTGCTCGCTTAATTACAAATCGTTCCATTAGATCGGGAAACTAAGATCACCGATAAAGCACAAATTAATTACTAAGACTTCTTTCTGGCTTCATAAACGACTCAAACGGTCCTCTGTATGTTCCTTCGCCTACAAGCAACTGGTGTGTAAAAGCGAATCAAACAAGAAAGCGAGAATGTACTGAGAGAAAATAAGCGGTTTTCTGGGTGATAAAGATAACAAAATAGAGTCCCCGGGGTCTTATAAGTTGGCACCACTGGTTGCAACCCACTGTTTCGGCTGCTCCTTCGTTTCTGGAGTGTAGTGGTGGACCCAAGTTTCAACGACTGTCACATACCATCCATCCATCTCCCAATTTCACTGGGCTTCGTTTAAATAGCCCCAAATTCTGCACGGAAGTGACAACTTGTTCTCTTTTCTGGTAAATTGTTGGCAAAGATGGCACCCACCTCGCTGTTATCTTTTTCATTTGAAAATTATCGTGCATCCAAACTTCAGAAATGCCCACACTTTAGTCTCCGAAATCCGTGCTCCATGTCGTGGATTTGTCCAATCGTTTCGTGAGTCGTGACCTCGATAGAATCCTGAAATGATCCGAATCGCTTGACCTTTTTAGCCACATCTGAACTAACCAAACAATTCTAAGCCAAGCACAGATTCGTTTTGCTTTAATTTATGTAAGTGCTGCTTCTTTAAAAATGTATTGGTTTATTAATATACTCCATTTTGATCATTTAAACAGGAAATAGTTCTCACACCCAGAATAAATTTTGTAACTGTTTATAACCATGTACATTATCCCTCAGTTACCATGTTTTAAAGTAATGGCGAAAACAATTTAGTGTTACAATATCCCTCATGTATAATCAAACAACATTTCCTTGCCCAATTTATTATTGAATTGATAGCGTGACAAGCTGTTGTCAAGTCAGGAAAATGATCAAGGGGATTAAGTCCGAAGAACCTGGTAATCATCATGGAGGTTGTAGGAAGGAATTCCTAACCTGTCACCTCGCTCTCAAGGGAGCTTCCTAAATAAGTGAAAATTCTGTTTATTATTAACAATCTGACGATGCTAAAGCAAAGCAAAAGTGGGACTCGTGTCTTGCATAGTGGTTTCTAATTATAGCTCACCGAATCGTATCCTCTTTGTGTTGGTGTTGCAGCATGCGACTTGTGTATCTCCTTGTTCCTTCTTCTTCCTGATCTTGCACGCTATTCTCTGTCGTGATCCTCAACCGATCCAACACTTCCCTCAAGTCTCTGGCAGAGATGAACTCTGTGATGCCTGTAATGTTGCAAGACACCAAAGTTGTAAACTTTAAGAGAAGTTTCATTCAAATCTGTTATTTTTTATGTTATACTTCTCGAACGAGGTGAACTTTTAATTTTATGAAAAGTTGAAATATTTTCTCAGGAAACGAAAATATCACAAGTTTCTTCATAATATGCACATATTTTGATTCTACTGTTATATTGCAGAGATAAGGATACAATAGCAAAACATGAATAACTTTAGCACACACAAATCATATATAAATGCTTATATAGAATACAATGCAGAATGCAAATCAACCTTTGTTTACTTTCTTATCGGTTCCTCTGCCAAGTGTTTAAAAGTTTTCAACATGACTGGAGCTTATCGTCGCATGGACAGGAAGAAAGGGGAACTGATTGCGTCGTAGTCTTAAAGCACAAAGACGTGGTAGTCAGTAGTGTAGTTGTTGTTTAGTGCAATATTTCAGTTTTTCTTTTGTTGTGTACAAAGTGCTAGAACTAATAATAAGATGGCTTCAAGCTGTGGGATAACAAGACGGCAATGTGTAAACAATCCAAATAATTTCTGTTTCATATGTGGTTCGTGCTTGTTAAAAAACTAAAGAACAATATTACTCCAAATATTAAGAAAGTATATTTTGCATATTTTAAAGTTAAGCTTGGAGACCCATTTTAGAAAAATTAAATATCCAGAACATCAATGGAGATCTTAAAGTTTGTGGTATCTCACTTGGTCAGCAGGTGGGTATACAAAATGTCCTTGCTGTTTGTACGAATGGGACAATAGATGGAGAGATAAACACGGCCTAAGAGAAAAAGTTTAATGCCGGGAGAAAAAAAAAATGTAATGCGTGTCAGTCTAGTTTGAGCTTAAAAAACTGCTATCGCCTCCGCTTCATATTAAACTTGGTGTCATGAAGCAATTCGTCAAAACACTAGACAAGAATGATTTGTGCTTCAAGTATTTATACCGTAAATTTTCACTTTTGTCTGGTGCTAAAATACAAG
The DNA here is from genome assembly GCA_030762175.1 of Metallyticus violacea. Lineage (NCBI taxonomy): Eukaryota > Metazoa > Arthropoda > Insecta > Mantodea > Metallyticidae > Metallyticus > Metallyticus violacea. Next base: position 106,052,624 of record CM060840.1, on the reverse strand, counting down.
ACGGTGTATTTGATGGACTAAGATCAGACAGCTAATGAAGGATACTGACTTTTTAACGCTATGAACGATGTAAAAACTTCAGGTATGGTTTGCTTTCAATGATGTTATCAATAAGTTCCTTGGAAATGTAAAAGACATGCAATACGAAGAAATGTAAGAAGAAATATGTTACAGGCTCTAGGCTGCAATGTGAGTTTGAAACTTCACTTTTTGAACTCTCACCTTGACTACTTTCCACCTAATTTGGGACTCATGAGTCATGAGTAGGGCCCGGATATTAAGGTTTTTATAAACTGTGAATCAGTTTTTTAACATGTTAAAATAATTATTTTTAGTTTTTAAGGTAGTTCTTTTTTCAAGTTGCTTTTAGCTAAAGAAAAATAAACACATTGAAATAAATATGCGATAATATGAATTTTAACTTAATTTTACTTGTATTTCCCATTGTTATTAAACACAAAACAACATGAACATTTAAAATATCCAAGTTTTTATAATGTCAGCGCACTGCATTTTTTTTAAAGTTGTAAAGTATTAAACTTAATTAAAATTTCCAAGTGTTTATAATGCCAGGGCACTGAATTATTAAAAAAAATTTAAAGCACTGAATTAGTTTTTTTTTTTTTCAATTAATCGAACTCATTTAGAACATTTTCCAGTTATTTAGGTTGCACTGCACTATGAAATACATTGCTAGTTTCACGGTATGTCGTCTGAGGACCGACAGATACATATTTTTCATTGCTGCAATCCTGGGTTGAGTTGCAGAATCTTGGTGAACTTCAAAGAACGAACTCACTCACTAACCCTAATATTCCCTTCTTTGAAATTGTGTCAATAATTTCCATTTCATCTTTTAGTGGTAAAGATGCGGATTCCAAGCTGGAAGATCACTAAAATTGACCTTAATAAAGTCAAGTGAAGTGATTTTATTCTTATTGTGAAGAACCGTTTTAGTCTTTGCTATGCAGGCTGCTTCGTGAACGTTAAACGTGTCTATAACACTCTTGGCGTCTTCAAAATAGTTGAAATAGTGGATGGTTGCCTGCAGCCACAGCGGATGATGACGAGTTCTGGTAGCAGAGATTTTCTTGAAAATCTAAATGCCATTGGGAGCTTTTAGAAAGGATTTCTTCATGGATGAAATAATGTTGTTCACTCCTGGAAAATGGTTTCTAACCAATCGGTGTAAGCTGTAAGCAAGGCAGGTGATATGCAGCGTGTTAGGGTAGTAGTAGACCGCCACGAGTGACCGAGGTCGTTAAGGCGCGAACTCGTGAGTGGGAGTCCTCATAAATGGAATGCGGGGGAGGTACCCTAAACTTAAGCCTGGAACGTTTCCTTCCTTAAAAAATCCTTTCCAAATTGATCGTTTCATCTCATGTATCATCAGTGTCCACCACCTGTGGTACTCAGCAGTAAAAACGGGCGTTAAACACTATTAAAAATAATGTTAAGGTAACACTTTCAATGTTTCTCCGGCCTTGATCATGTAGGCCGCACTGTCGGTCACAAGCAGTGACGGTTTTCTGGTGTCCATAGGATGCCTAAAGCGTCTCTGATGGTGCAGGCTATGGTGCCGTGGTTCGTTTTGTCCAGCATCTTGTATAATGTGGCGGCGTTTACCAGGTTCTGTGGGGTCTAACTTATCCACCACGACGTTAGCAATGAAGCGCGGTGGTCTCATCTATTGAAAGCCAGATGTTACAGTCCTGTAGTTCCTTAAGGTTGATTAGTCTTGTATCTTTCGGCCACTGAAGTGATGAGTGATTTGAATGCTGGGTTCTGTACAAGTGCCACGGGACATTTGGTGATACTAGCGCCCACCTAAACGTTGATTAAATTGTCTTCTGAAGAGTCAGGAAAAACTGAAATTAATGCCTCTTTATCCTGCAGAAAATGCTAATTTTGGTCACAGTTTACTTGCATTTGGCACACCTGGCAAAATAAAATGTTAAAACTGGGATCATTGCCAATCCACTGTCTAATCAACCAACTTCTAGAAACCTTTCCTTTTGGCATCGTGCTGTAGCTGTTAATGAATACTTAATGAGTTAAAGGGTTAGGATAAATAAATGAAATTAGTAGGAAAGATTAAAAGTGATAAATGAACTTTAAGTGAAGTAAGTTGCTAAAGAGGAGGTGATTAGTATGATTGAGATGAGTTAAAGAGACTTGAAAGATTAATAAATGTAATGTTTAAATGCTGAGTGTAAATTTAAGAGAAATTCCAGTTGGATACCAGTACATGCCACTGGTAACCAGTGGTTAGCAGTAAATTAGGATAGAATAGCTGGCTACCAGCTAAAATTCTTACTGGCTCCCAGTGAGTTTGTTAATTTTGTAGATTTTGGAATACTAAATTGGGAAGTAGTTTAATAAGTTTATATTTTGGTTTAATTTAATTAATTTTCAGATAATTTTATTATATTATTTTAGTTTTTTTGTAAAATAGTGCAATAAGATAATATTGAATTGTATAGTTTATAATAATAAATAGAAAATTTGATATATATACGCTCTGGTTTAGGAAACCAGGTACCAGGGTGGCGTATAAAGATTTGATTTATTTATTATGTAGCTATTAATAAATTGAAAGTGTAAGTTTCTTAATAATGCATTCAGTATAAGAATTACATCCGACAATTTCCCTTACACAGAACGTGACTGTTAATAAAGAAACAAAAGATGTCTGTTCGAGAGTCAATTGAGAAAAATAGCATTGAACATGACTGACAACAGGGCATTACGAAATTAAATTCATTTTGCCTCTAAAATAAATTAATTATGACAATGCAATCAACATATGACAACAATGGTATTACGAAATTAAATGCAATTATTTGTCTTTGAAGTTTGTCAATATGTACATTTTTGGTTAATTATTTAAAAGTAATTTTATTGTAAATATTACCTATTAATAATTTAATTACATTTACAATATTTAATAATAATAATAATAATAATAATAATAACTTACAAGTTTAAAATTAATTACAACAACGATTTTAATATTTTAAAAGATAATTTTAGCCATATTTAGGTTTGTGATTCCTGTGATAAAGAAATGGATAATTATGTTAAAATATCACATTTTCTAGCAAGGAATAAAACATTTTAAAACCTATAAATCTGGGCCCTAGTAATGAGCAAGCTAAGAGATTTCATCAAGAAGTTAAGTTAATGGAAAGACGATATCAGGGACGGTTGTACGAAGCAATGCTGGTGCTGAAAAGAGAAGATACACAAACAAAACACAAACGTAAATCAACACAGCCTTCCTCCCAAGCAAAGAAAATATGTGATCTTCAAACACCGTACTTTTTAAAGGTATGTAGGTACCCATTTTGTGTATTAAATAGGAAAATGACATTTTAGTTTTGATTTTATGATGCTCTATTTCACAAAAGTCGACTTTTTTTAAAAAAAAATTCTCTTTGCGATCAGTTTAAAAACCTTAAGTGATATGGAAAACGGATTTCAGCATTGAATTTAGCATGCTAAAATTAGTTAAAACCATCATTTACATTTGAGACAGCAGATTTTTTCCTCCCACGGTCCAGTGTTATCTACGTTATATTAAATACCTCACATTATTCACAAACTCTAAACCGCATTCAAACAGAAAAGAGATATAGTAAACTATCAGCATGAAAGCACTTTGTGTAACATACAATTGCTTTGTATGCTTAAAAGAAAGCACTTTCTGCTACACATACCATGTACGGTGATCTATAGGATTTCTTAATGTAATAAATAAATGACTTCATATCTAGTTACCTATTATTTGAGTGAATTGTTTGGTGCGGAGGAGGTCAGATACTTGAGCCTTGCCCAAGGTTACATGTGGCGGCCGAGATCTACGGGCCGTAAATGCGCGAACGTAGATAGGGTTCCCTAACACAACCTCTGGATGCTTTACGAGGGTGAATAAATGAAAATGGACATTCGGTTATACCGCTTGTAAATAGAACAAAGTCAGGCGTTTGAGACGATACGCGTGGGGGTTTCAGGAGTATGGGGGGTAACCAGTTCGTCTCGTACAGCCGTTTCATTTGTTCGAGCAAGAAGTTCACTCGCCGATTGCGCAACGCATTGTTATTAAGTTTTTGGCCCGGGTTGGTCGAAATTTTATGTTTAAGTGACAAAAAAGTTTCACAGAACGTCAAGAAACCGTGGAAAATGAAAGCCACCAATGTCGACCTCGGACGATCGTAAAGGAAACGAACATTTGTTTCGTTCGGGACCTTATCGAGAATGATCTAAGTTTGGCGATTTCTGAAATCCCATCTGAAGTTGGGGTAAGTAATGGAGGTGTTCAGCCGTCATTTCATGCCTTGGATTGACAAAAAAGTTTTGGAAAGGTAGGTCCTCATCTCACTGAAGATCAAAATGAAATATGAAATATGCATTTGGCTCAATACCAGGACTCAAGTTTCCTGAGTTGAAGCAAGCGAGTATGGAGTGGAGGACAAAAGAGAAGCTTTGTCATAGTAAAAGCTTGTCTGTCAGCCGGAAAGGTTCTCTTAATAGTTTTCTGGGATTCCCAAGGCATTTTGTCCATCGACTTTCCTCATGAACGCCAAACAGTCAATACAGCTAGCTTCTGGTAGGCAAAATATGTTTATTTGTGAAAAAAATGTCAACAACTGATTTGAGAATTTGTTCTCAAGACAACGCCCGTCCTCATACATCTACTGGGCAGCATTGGAATGCTCCGCCTATAGTCCAGACTTACTGCCTTGGGCCATTGAAGGAAGCATTGGGAGGTCAACAGTGGATGTGTTCGTACGCAACTGGCTGGAAACCCCAGAGAGGCTATTCGCCACCTTATCGAACACACTCATGCGAACACCTCCTTTTCGGAAGGTATGGGTTCGATAAGGAACTTACTGAAGAGTAATGAAGGAATAATCAGCACAGAGACTGAGGCTCCGGATTCAGTAAACCGTATCAGCAAAGGCAGGATGAGCATTCTCGTCACATTGAACACTGTTGAGCTGCTCCCAATATTAACATCAGCCCGAACAATTTAATCAACATCACGGTAAGAAGACCTACCTAAAGATTGTAGAAGATCTTGAAGAGAACATGAACGAAGTGCAATAGTTAAAAGTAAAGCGTGCAGTGCGGAGGAAGGCAAATTATGTGTGTGTCATGGTCTGAACCAAACCGGATATTCTTAATAAAGGTCCACAGAGAATTGTGTTCATTTGGTTTATTTACGGACACTCTTTAACGTCTCAGATATCTGGCGTGAAACGGCCGACAAATTTTGCTCTGAGGCCTCTTCTTTCAGGCTTGAGGTTCTCTATCGTGCCGTAAATCTACGACATGGGGCCCACGGCTTTACTTCCCTTCCGAAAAAACCATACTTAGGATTTTTACGCCCGAAAAAATCCAATATGGCTACCACTACACACAGAATTTTGCATTCCACAAAATGTTCTTTTAGGCCTTGGGGTTTGTAACCTGGAAATGCCTAGACATTAATTGTCCAGAAGCTGAGATGCAGGTATCAACATTCACTATTGGATCTCTTTTGGCAGAAGGCATATTTACCTTTCACTGCCAAGAACCTTCTGTTTTGCTGTTTTGTCCCTGTATACTGCACATAATTCATACTGACGTGGTCAGGTGGGCAGGAAAGGGAAAGAGGAAAGGAGAGGCATTGGAAATCAAAGGAATGCGTACAAGAACGGCACATGGTTGGCTTCTATCAGTAGTTTCAGGAGGGATGAACTTCAGCGTATAACTTTCTCCAACAGGAAATATTCTCGAATTCAGCCACGAATATTTTTCTCCATTGATTGGCATAAATATTTTCATACCAAGTGCTATTTTCAGGCCCACTCTTTGTTATTGTTGCAAACACATGCCCAAACCTTCGCAATTAGTTGGAAGAATTGCTCCAGATATATCCCTGAACACAATAAACAGCATGCCTTTTACTGATCCACCGACGCTAAATCGTGGCACTAAGTTAATTTTATTTGATTTTGGTGAATCGAAGTGGTGAACATTTTCCAACTTGAAAAATTCTTTTAAACGTGTAAAACGAACCTTTTAAACATATTTTTAAGTGAGGAAAAGAGGCAAAACGACGCACTATGTCTTGTTTGCGTTAAAGTTGATTTATTTTTATATAAAATTATTTTACATGAGATACAACAGAAATAAATTTGAAGATAGACTGCCTGTTTTGCAACTGTATCTAACACACGCACTTCTTCCGGTCATAACGTTTCTTACTTACCTATAACGTAACCTTTCTTGCGTAGTTTGGTCACTGTGTACACTGAATTAAGAGAATTTCCTCCAAGTTCATAGAAGTTGGCACTGAGATTGATAATGGTCCGCGCTCCACTTCCTAATACTTCAGCCACGGTGTTCAGCAGCACCCTCGCCGCTTCTTGCTTCTTTCCAGGTACTCCCGTTTGATCTAGCTGCACCTCTGCCTTGTGGAAATTGTTTTCTGAAACATAATTTAGAAATGACAATTGCTTTTAGAGAGTGTGTTGAAAAGAAGGTGATAAATTAAACAAAATTTGGATTAAAAGTTTAAACATTGAATGTTTACTCACAAAAATAAATAAAAAAGAAGAGTAAAGAAGACAAATGAGAAAGTATTTATAAGCTGCCATCACAAATTTAATTACAGTGATTATATGAAGTAATTTTATGTAAATTTTCCATTTTACTATGAGAGTAGTTTCAATTCTATTTCCTGTATAAGTGTTGGATTATTGTTTGTGTTATTTTCTCGTACCTGAGTGCAGAAAGGTATCCCAACCATAAAATCTGACCTGGGTATTTGTCTCCTATTGTAAACAATATTAGTAAAGATGACCGTACCGATATTACTTGGAGGAATTCTATAGCATGGTCCTTAGAAAAGATGTTTATTTTGTATTGTGTTAGAGAATAGGCATGATAAAACATATGGCAACTACAGGAATGAAAAGACCGATAACCTCTTCAAGGGAAAAAGCTAGCAGCTTCAGTTGATATCTACATGTAAAAAGTCACGTAGGATATGTTTATTAGTCTTGTAATTTTGCGGCCCGCAATCAGTTTTGGAAGAGTACTGAATGGGGCATTATCAGTGTGAAAGATATGCATGGTTAGTTCAGTTCCGTTCAGTGGAAGAACTTTATTAGTTGAGTTCAGTCTTTATCAAATCAAGAAACGCCAGAGTGATCGCCATAGCTACAGCGAAAGTGACACATATTCTCCAGGAAATAACAGCAAAGTGCTGTTTTATGTGCAATAGCTTATGAGCAATAAATTGTATTTCATCTCCCATAACGAGAAATATTATCAATCCCCAAGGTTCCTTCCCCTATGGTCACAGGACCATATACGTATCCAGCAGAGTCTCAACAGCCGTGGCAAAATATAAGTCAGCGAAAACCAATCATCGTAGAGGAAGATAAAAACCATATTTCCTTTTTCCAAATCTTTCCCTCGATTCTTATACATATTTAATTAACACCCCTTTTTAATAAAAAAAAAACGCTAATGAACAGTAATCAACAATAGTGGTTCACAAGAAAAATTATCAAGAGAATATACTGCTAAGCAGTTAGGCGCTTTGGCATTCGATAAATTTAAAGAAGCTCGTTATGTCCATCGCGAAAGACGTGACTAGGTTTAGGACCTGTTGGCATGTGTCATCTCAGGTTCTTAGTAAAAAATACAGTGTTGTCATATTTTGGACGCTTAGGCTTCCATGGCTTGTCACTGGTGTGCTATGCTTTGGAAAATGTAGCGCTTTGTCATGATTTAAAACAAACGTTTCACCCAACTTCTGAGTTGCTGGACAGAAACATCGGTTTTAAATATTGACCGGACGCGGCCTTCTTATGTCACCCGTGTCATATTGGGTTTACATTTTCATGTTTATTTCAGGACGTTTATGTGTTGCTCCATTTATTTCTATATACGTACAATTCATTGCTGTTATTTATGACGTAAAGAATACTAACTGCCACAGAGGGTAGAACAACATAGCAACTACTGGTACTTGAGCTTGCGCACGATAAATTTGCACTTGGAGTCCGTTATTGTGTGAAAGAGAAAGCCCCTCTAATGAGAGAAATAGAACATCCTGCGCCTGCGCATAATTCTCATCAGGTAGCCTTTCTAAGAAAACACAGTGTTTTGCTTGAGAGAAAAACAAGTGAAAGTGTCTAAATGCCATTTTAGTTCATATAATTAAACATTTTTAAAATAACATGCATACAAATAGTTACTAGGATGCGATATGCAGTTTAGCTTAGATGGTGTTTTGGCAGTTGGCCAAAAGCAGATAGCAGAGAAACCCGTTTCCTGGATGCAGAGAGTCTACACTCTTGAAGCTTGGTGAATGGTGTTAGTCGCGAATGCGATATGCTAGCCAGCACAAGTATCACCCGCTCCCAATGATTAAAACAGTAGAGCATAGATTTTGCGAGAGGATACATTAATTCCATGGATGCAATTTTTAATACAAATTAGAGAGTAAATATAACAGTAATGAAAACCCAGTGAGGTCAAATTATATTTTTAAACAAGGAAAACCGTAGGAAAGAAGTATAAAGGAACAAAGGCTCATTCCGAAATGAAAATATTTAATTGGAAAAGCATTCTACTTATAGATGAAGGTTCAGTGAACAACTGGAAGTAGAACATGCAAAATGAAATTTTTGCTAGATCCCTCTTGTAATGAAATAACTTAATTTCCACTAAGTTTTTCTTGTAAACCCAATACTGCAACGTTTGGTTAAAAAAAAGTTGCAGGGTAAAAATAGTCTGAAACAACGTAAAGGCCATATTTGCGTTCAGATATTACAGCAGCTTTAAAAGTAAATGCCCTTATAGTTTAGTGATTTAATGAAGAAGTAAAGGGAAGATTTTCAACTAGACCAGGCACTCGTTCTGAACTGACGATTTGAAAAAAAAAAAAAGAAAATCGTATCTCATTTTAATGAACTTGGCATTAATCACTTGTAAGGCAAACAAGGTAGAGAACAGGTTTTTCACTTCAGTTCCAAAGTGGGGAGAGATTGAAAACATAAGTAATTTATTTCTGCTTTTATTGTTTTGTATAATGAAAAGCAAGATATTTTTCATCCCAAAGAAATCACCAGTCTAGAACATGTCTTGCAGGGAATATGGTCTTGAACTACAAATATAATGTATACTGCATGTTCACCAATATCATTTCTGAATTTAATTTATATACCACTTCTAAAAATACGATATATTAGCTTTTATTACCATCATTTGTAATAATACAACAATGCATGTATTACTCTAAAAGATGGAGCATGTATCTTTCAAGAACAATTTAGTTGAAAGGCAGTTTTATTAGCTGAAAGGCGAAATGTGTTTCAACTGATGTTAGAAACAGTTCTGCAGAGTTTCGCAACGCGAATAAATATTCTTGGTTATGCTAAATGCACTCCAAAATAATCATAATTAAGTTTTGCGTTAAGGAAAATTCCTCATGCAAAAAAGTAACATGTGATGATATTATCCGTCGGTCCTAGTGGTGTAGTGGTTACCACACTTACCTCCTAAACCCAAGATCGCGGTTTCGATCCCGGCCAGGACCGATGGATTTTTTCAGGCGTAAAAATCCTATGTATGGCTTCCTTCGGAAGGGAAGTAAAGCCGTGGGTCCCGTGTTGTACATTTACAGCACGATAAAGAACCTCAAGCCTGAAAAAAGAGGCCTCTGAGTAAAATTTATCGGCCGTTTCACGCCCTGAATTGAATGGGGCGCTGATGACCTGAGATGTTAAAGAGCGTCCGTAAATTAAAAATATTATCCTATTTAAGTGTGTATACTTGTACATCTGCATTTCAGTAACTCGATTGATAGGAAACTTGTGTTTAATGTTATGTTAAAATATAATGGACATATATAAAGACGAATGTTCGGTGTATATAAATGTAATTATTTACATGTATAATTACATATCACGCAACGAGAAGTGAATCGTATTGGTTGTGTAATACTGCAGTGTATTTTTTTCCCTAGATGAACTTAATTTCAATATGCTTCGACCAGATACTAGAGCTAGGCCCTTAACTTGTCTGAAAAGCTCGATCTTTATGTTCGGATGGCAAAGGTGTAACATTGTAACAGTGATATTTTCATGAGCCGAATATCTACATCTGCTAATTATCTGTTTGTTTATCTTGATACGAGGGCGATAAGTGTGCTGTGAATAAATTTGAGTGAAACTACATCACCTATACCAGAAACTGAAATATCCCGGTGACAGAAGTGACTCCAGTAACGAAGCTAAATGTTCTTCAAACATTTAGATCCAATCAAACCATATGCTATTTCATAATGATTGTGAAACTTAACCAGACTGCTTTGCTGTGCATTAATTGCAGTGCTATTTCAGTGGAAATCCCGGCGACCCAAACAGCATGTTAGCGAGTCCAAGAGAATGGATCAATAACATACATTGACCTCTACAGTTCGATTGTTTGAGTTACGGAGTCGGTAGAACGCGGCTGCATACTGGCAGAAGCTGGTCACGGCCTTATAATGCAGGTAGCAGCTTGTAGCTTGAAGCTTTGTCAGCTTGGGATTCTGCAATCATGTGTTTCTCAGTAATTTCCTGTTAATTGTTCTTTGAAATTAGAGATAATTGTATCTCTACACAAGTGCATTAGTTAATAAAGAAGGAGGATATATTTTTTTCTCATAGCACAGTGAAAATACAATGGTGAAACCATTTCTCATGAGAACAGATCTCAAGTGATTGGTGGATTTTTTTGATTGATTGATTTATGGACGCTCTATAACAGCTCAGGTCATCATCATTCAAATCAGGGCGTGAAACGGCCGACAAATTTTGCTCAGAGGTCTCTTCTTTCAGGCTTGAGGTTCTTTATCGCGCCGTGAATGTACAACACGGGACCCACGGCTTTACTTCCCTTCCGAAGGAAGCCATACTTAGGATTTTTACGCCCGAAAAAAATCCATCAATCCTGGCCGGGTTTGAACCCACGATCTTGGGTTTAGGAGGCAAGTATGGTAACCACTACACCACCAGGACCGACGTGATTGGTGGACAAAATTGAAAGCGCGTAGTACAGGTCGCCCAGTAAATTGCGAAATTTGCTAGTCATGTGCGTAAGATGGAACAGCTTCGTAACGAGCAGCACGCTGCTCTAAAATTTTGCTTCCGTTTGCAGAAATCCGGTATGAAAGTATACGCGATGCCACAGCAAGCAAATGGCTATGTGTTCTGCCAGAATCAGCCGCACTTCGGCATTTCAAAAAGTTTAAAGAGGGCTGCGTTTCAACAACAAAGCAGCATGATTAATTGAAAAGATCGAGGAATAGCAATAGATAAACTGACAGATATGCACAGATTTCCCACAGCAGTGCATTCTGCACGATCGCTTACACTTGAGCCACATCTGCGCCTGAACAGTGGATTGTTGTAGCAGAGTGAGGCGAGGCCTTTCTGAATTCCATCCTTACAAGGGTCAGACTTGACTTCATCTAGAAAGCAAATCGGAAAACTCAGTCTGGTTCTCTAGCGTAAGTAAAAAGTAGTTATTGGCTAGCCCTCAAGAATGGGCTTTTACGTACGATACACGAATTCTTGCAGTACTACGTAGTAAGGCGATTCCAGGTAGAGAAACTGTCTGCCAAATTGATAAAGCTTTATGAGAAACAGGGTCTCTCAATGACAAGAAACGTGTTCTTGCGGAAGAAAAGCTACATGAGAAACAAGAACTTCCATCGCAGATACCGGCAATGTCTGCCACTGAGAATTTCTTATAATACTGGCTTATCAGTTTTAAATATATTATCATTTTATGTTTTCAATACCAACTTTACTCGCGGCGACTCTTATCTCCCTTTTCCCGATTGCGGCGGCTGTGCTTTGTCAGTAAATACTCAGGGGCCCACAACTCAAACAATCTCGCTGTACTATTATAAAATAAGAACTACATGAACACAAACTTCACTGCTCATAAAGTGTTAAAAATTTCTATTATATACTTATTTCCGGGCACGCCTATATAAACTGCAAAACATATGAAGTCAAATTACAACACTAGAACGATTATAAAATAAAGCAGTGTTTATTTGCATGTATAAAATCAGGTGTTTACCCTTGTTTTGCAAGATATTGCAATTGCTTGACTTTTTTATACATCGTTCTTTAAAAATATCTTTGCCTCTTTTTCAACCAACGGGATTTTTCTAGTTTCCGTACGCGTGTCTAAAAAGTCTTAAATTAACCTCCACAAAAGCATAATCAAGAATAGATTGATAAACCTTGGTCAGCAGTAGATTTTGTGAATGGTTTTAATTCAAGCGTATGGGGAAGAATTTCAACGTAGCCTCAGGCTAATTCATAAATCTGCCGAATTTGAATTTTGAAAAACACTTCCTCCATGAAGAACTCCTTTGTGGTTTAAAAATGTATGATGTACCATTAACTGGAGCCGAATAAGAACTTTATTTTTTGGAAACAATATTCATAGATATAGCAATTAATATTTGCGGAATTAGCTGTGAGCGATGCTGAAACCAGCTCACTTGCCGGCTAGGTATTGGAGTTCCGCGAGCGGACAGCAGAGAGCAGTAGCGTAGTTCAATTGCAACGCACGCACCGAGAGACAACACTCCAAGTTGAAGATGCTGTGTATGAAGCAACGGCGGAATGAGTGGCAGGGAAACCGAAGCAACGAGAGAAAAAGTTTGCCAAACGCCGCTTCATCCGAAAAGGAATATCATTTTGCGACCACTCATACAGTCAAATTAATTCTCTGCAGATAATTCATGAATAATTAGAGAGGATTATCAGTAACAACATAAGCTTGCGCTATCATCCTATTTAAACCCAATTTGATTGTTATCATCTCCGAAGAAAATAAAATATAAACTGTGTAGGAAAATTGCACACACCTTAGACGAAATGAGAATAGCATTAATCAAGAGATTAACCCAATTTCTGAAGGAGACAGCTAAAGAGGGCGATATCCTAAGAGATACCAGAAATGAGTAGAAAATGAATGCAGTTAATTTCAGTATTTTCTAAGATTATATGATGAGCTCATGACTTTATAAATGCAAGCACATACATAAATTCTAATGTCACGGGTTTAACCAAGAACTAACAATGCCGGCCGAAAAAGGTGCATACGCTCCGCGGCCCACGAATTCCTGTTTCATAGATAATCCGCCTTTTCCGCTAGCAAGGCACATTAGCTATGATCCCCATGTTGTCTGCGATGCCCTTTTATGGCGCCCTTGGCAACTTCTTTCTAAATTGAATTTTAATTACTATTTAAAGAATTTTTTTTCCAATTGAATAAAGATTTTTACTTTTTGTTTTAAAAGCACCGTCCTCAAGCTTAGGAAATTTCTTATAGCGACACTTTTATTCCGCAAAACAGGCCGCTTCTTTTTTATTGCAGTGCCATAAACCATCTACCATGACAGAGTGTCACCGAGACACAATGGGGCATCCAATTTGCCCTCAAAGTAACTTTAAGAATGTTCGAAGTCCCTTGCTTTGAGGCGAATATCAGTATTATTTGTGAGATATGTTTTGAGCACCTTGTGTTGCGATAAATTGTACATCCAACATGCTTTACGTGTTTTTCATTACATCTTAAATTTAAATTATTCAATTATTAATCGGTTATATTTTAAGCATAACTCTTCTTAAAATGGCAAAGAAATTTCAACTGTAATATCGAATGGAAAGTTGCTTTATTAGAGACAAAGGAAAACCCGTGTGTTTAAAAGTTTGCAACACCCCCCCCAAAAAAAAAACCACCAAATACTACTGCGAAAAAATCGTATTCAAACAGTACAACTTAACCCTCAGGTGCAGAACAATGGATCAATAACAAAACACTTGCCTCACAACATTTAACTTAATCGTCCAAAAGTAACAAACAACATGTATTATTTATCAACTTTACTCTATGTGTACATCTTTCAGTGCATCATTCATGTAAGTTTTCTATCCCTATTTCTATATCACTTTGTATAAATGTATCTATATATCAAGGTATCAATAATGTATCAATGTATTCCATTTTATCATGTATATCAATAAAACTTCAAAAAAAGAACAAGCTTCTCGGCAGACAACCTCATTTGACGTCACATCCAACTATCCATACACAAAATTTGACCTTGAAATTAAACCTTATGTCACCTTAGGAGCCCACTTTTGAGTACGGGGCGTAGCGATCCCAAGGCACCCGAGTTGCTCCCGCAGGTCCACGCTCAGCGTGTTTTACTCATTTTTATATCGCCTCCTTTTTATTTTATTCGTCCTATTTCCCTGTTCTTTGTCTGATGGGTACTCCCGTGTTTGACACGTTAAAAAGTGACTCCCAGCACAGGGTTATCATGTAGGACAGAAGCGTATCCTATGGTAAAAGCCAGTCCCGGGGAGGGGCCATCTTAAATTTAAATTATTCACTAATTAATCGGTTATATTTTAAGCATAACTCTTCTTAAAATGGCAAAGGAATTACAGCTGTAATATCGAATGGCAGGATATATTGCTTTATTGGAGACAAAGGAAAACCCGTGTGTTTAATGTGTAATGTTAGCGTCTCTTAAATGTAGAACGATATTTTCTAAGTGAGAAATATATTTTCATATATTTCTGGCGCCGCGTACCCCTAGTTATCATGCAAATGTGCCAAACGAACGTTGGATGTTTATATTCAGATAATGCTAAGGATGGGGGAGAGAAAATATAAGCAGTGCCCGCGGCTGACGTGTAAGAATGCGCTCAGATGCAGGCATTTTGAAGGTCATTCTAAATCGGAGGCAGCAATTACTTCACCGGCTATTAAAAGATTTATGTTTACTTTTTAAGAGCTGCAAGGCCGCTTATGTAAATGCCGTTACTTCTAACGGCCAACAAACACACCTGACCATGGAAGAGTGATAATTACGACACAACTTTCACGCAACAAGTGAGTGTAAGAACCCCTTGTTTATCTCTCACTTATGACATAACGCAGCGAGAACGAAATTAACTTTCACGACAGAAACAACTCATGAAGGTCGTTCAAGTAATACCTGCAGGTTTCCAAACCTGTCGAAGTAGACGGCTGGCGTTGGAGTAAAGGAATAAAAAATGCTATGCGTTTAACAACTGCTACTTCCCACGCCAATTTGCTGTATTTAAAACTACATGGCATTAAACAGGTCGTCCTTGCACTCTATTTATGAGAATCGATCTGACTAATTGTGTCAAGCAAAGTGTTTAAGCCTCATTTTATCGGCAAGGAGAGGAAGAGAAAATTGGTCAACATGAAGAAAAACAATATACAGGATTTAATCATGATCTCCACGACAAATTCGGAAGAGATAAATCTACAATGAGGAACATTATTTTGTTATCTGACGCCTTGTTCATTGTGGAAAGAAGCGCGCGTATTAGGGACATTTAACAATTATGATATGATTATTTATTCTGACAGTACCCTCAGGAAAAATTAGAAAGGGGTTTAATAAGTTTGCCCTGAACCTGGTTGATTTCTTTGCACCGTCGTACCTTCGTGCCTGTCGGATTCAGGCCTGTGTCGTATTTGATCGAAAGCAGCAAAGATTCCTTCAGTCAGTTCCAGTCTTTATCAACTGGGGTCGTGCACACATCTCTGCACCTGCCTCTAAAAAAAAAAAAAAAATCAGGGGCGTTAAGTGGGGTGACCATTTCCTGTAGTCCCCCTCCCCCTTACGTTGTCGAGAAAGAGATTCTAGATATTCTAAATGGCTACTTGTGCTCAGTTGCACAGGCGTCACTGAGCGGGGTAGCTCAGGCGGTAACGATTGGAACTTGCATTCGCAGGGTACCGGGTTCAAATTCTAATGCTGGCCGTCCTAATCTTGAGTTGTTTCGTGGCTTCCGCTGGTAACGCAGACGAATTCTGGGATGGATGTTTTGCTTTTTACAAATTTTCCACGTTGCCATTTTATATAATTTCATTTCTTGGGAACTGTTACAAAGATAAAAATGCCAGGCTATGTGCGGCGTGACGGTGACTTGCACTTCGGAAGGTTTCTGCCCCGGTGTCTGGGGAAGTAGCCGTTCTGAGGGGCTCACAATCCTTGAAAGGGATCACCGACAACGTCAAACTGTGCTATCCGGAAATATTAAAAAACCCGTCTATATCCATGCTTCACCATCCGAGGATGCTGGTTGCTCAGTGTCTTCCTCATTTCATCCCTCTCTCCTGGGGCGTAGGCACAAACGGCCAGCCGCTGAACAAGTCTGAAGTAACTGAAATTGCTCATCCGCCCTTAACAATACAATACAATGCAGGATACACACAGAGGTACACAGTGAGAAAGGCAATGCCACGTGGTTTAACGTTGGAATCAGTGCATATAAACATAAACAAACAAGGATTTAGAGAACAAAGTTCCTTTCATAAAAGTGTTCATTGGGCTACACATCTCTGCTCTGAATTTGTCGTAGACAGTACTTTGTTTCAATCAATTTAAATTCAAAATGAAATTAGTTACAAAATACCTTTACTGTTTCATACTGCAACAGTCAAACTGCTCACTTCATTCGTGAATTCTACTATGCACTTGTTTGTTAAGTGTTTCTCTATTAAGTGAGTCGGTCCTGGTGGTATAGTGGTTACCATACTTGCCTCCTAAACCCAAGTTCGCGGGTTCGAACCCGGCCAGAATCGATGGATTTTTTCGGGCGTAAAAATCGTAAGTAAGGGAAGTAAAGCCGTGGGTCCCGTGTCGTACATTTGCGGCACGAAAAAGAACCTCAAGCCTGAAAGAGAGGCCTCTGAGCAAAATTTGTCGGCCGTTTCACGCCCTGAATAGAATGGGACGCTGATGATCTGGGATGTTAAAGAGCGTCCTTAAATAAATCAATCAAAAAAGAATCTATTAAGTGAGTAAATTAAAGACAGATTGTTACAAGTATTAAATTTCGAATTAATTATAAAATTTTCATATCTACAAACCCTAGAATAAACAAATGCAGCTTCAGAAATGTAAATCTTATTGCAAGCTTCTGGATGTAAAAGTACAGATAAAGTGTAAAATGGAGACCGAAAAATATGAGATAAGCTGAGATAAACAGTTCCAAGCAGTATTTGTACCCTTTACCGCAATTTCTCCATCTAGCATTGGTTCGACACATTATTTTATATATTTATATTTATTTTAATTGTATGGGTGGCGAAACGCGTTTTTAATTTATGTAATGACTACAGCGAGCATGGTTTCAGACAAGCGCTATGAGGATTGTTAAATAATTATACTTTTATGACAACATGCCTTTACTTATCTTCATAATTGTGATAACCTTTTGATAACCGCCCCCTTGGATGCAGTGCATCTCTTACAGTCTTCAAAGACTGATGCTGGAAACCATGTTTTTGACATGTCCTCCTCAGCTTTCATCACTGCTTCTGATTATAGAAAATGCCTTCCACAATTTTTTTTCTTTTCAAATTTGGGTAAATGAAAAAGTCACACATGGCGCTAAATCTGGACTATAGGGAGGGTGAGGGATACATTTCACGTTGATTCTTGTGAATATTCAGCAATGTGCATGCGTTATCGTGGTGCAGCATCCTTCTTGTGCTCTTGTGCGTGTGATATGACCTTGCAAAGTTTTCAGGACATTTATGTAGTATTGCCCAGCTACAGTTGTCTGTGTAAACACGGCATCTGAAAAACCATTCCTTCAATACCGAAAAATGAGAAGATCATAACTTTCGCAGCAGAAGCATCAATTTTTCCATTTTTTGCTGTAGGTGTTGATGGAGGTTTCCACAGAGATTTGCTGTTTGCCTTTGAAAGAAATTCCGCATCTTCCTGAAACATCATCTTCAACTGCAAGCAAACCAACTTGTGGTGTTTTCATCCGCTAGTTCACAAACTGCAGCTCTAGATTCACCTTCCTTTGAAATTGATTGTCTCCTCTCTTTAAACATTTTAAATCATCTTAGAACGATGCTATAGTGAAGAATAAATTTTTCATAGGCCCCCTGTAAGATTGCAAGGGCCTTAGGAGATGAAAGCAGACTTTTTGCTGGTTGCGTGTCACCTCCATTTTGCTGTAGGTTGGAACTGAACATGTTTCAACTTATACACCTTTTACAGGTAGTAACCGGAAGTGACAAAAATGAAACAAGTAACACGTGTATACTACACACTAAGAGAACAAAATACTATGCCTGTAAAAATATTTATGATCAATCAGCCCTTTTACAATGCTGGGAACAGCTAATAGATCTTCTGATGACAAACGATGTTTGATGCGTTATTGAATATATTAAAAAAAAGTAGCAGGTTTTATTTAAATGAAAAATTTGACTTTTATGCAATGTGAATTGCATACCATTAACAATGATATTGTAATTACAGAAAATTAATATTTTTTTCTATTTTTTTTAGTAGTGTTTAACGCCCGTTTTTACTACAGAGGCATCACAGGCGGTGGACACTGATGATACATGAAATGAAAAATGATATATTGTGATAGGATATTTTTTAAGGAAGGAAAAATTCCAGGCCTAAGTTTAGGGTGCCTCCTCAGTTATTAGGACTGAGGAAAACCTGAAAAAACAAAAAATAGTCAGGGAGGATGATTCTGGCGGGATACGAACCCAAACCTCCCACTCACGAGTCCGCACCTTAACGACCTCGGTCACCCGTGGCGGTGTTTACAATTATAAAAATGCATAATAATTGCTGGGGAATTATATGGGTGTAAAAAAAATTTTTTTTGTGAATGACGAAAAAATTTGGGTAGCGGGAGAGAACCCTCATAGAGGTAGTTTCTCCAAAGGGGATAGCGTCCCTTCCCTCGCTAGCTCCAGGTCACACTGGCCCGGTGTGAAGTACCTGGTTCAGGGTCCCTTACACAGGGTTACGTGTGAAGACCTCAACGGATATGGTAAATGTGCGGAAGAGGCGCCCCTTTTGCTGGGAAAAGAATAAGCAGATCCATGTCCGGGATAACAAGGACAAAGTCCTCAACGGTCCAAATAGAGAGCGGAGGAGGCAACCCTTCCTTTGGGGAAATACAAAGGAAGGCTATGATGTATAACCTAAAGTTGGCAGCCCCAACATACATCTTACCCTGCAGAACGCTAGTTACGTGCTCAGGGGAAATTTAATTACTAAAAGTCTCACAAGAAGAAACAGGACGGTCCAAACGATGACAACCCCAGTCAGCCAACGGAATAAACGATTAGGAAGAGCGGAAATAAGGAAAATAGCAGTATGGAATCCCAGAGGAATAAATAACAAAGAAATCGAGCTACAAAAAGAACTAGAGAAAATCAACATAGACATCGCTGTAATACCAGAAACAAAAAAGAAATTAAAAGGATCATTAGAACTAGAAAAGTATCTAATGTTTTATCAAGGTGTGCCACAAATAAAAAGAGCTGCAGCGGGAATAGCAATACTAATAAGAAAAGAATTGAAAAATAAAATACATAGTTACGAATTTGTAAATGAACGAATAATCAAAACAAGAATAAAAGTAACAAGAGGATACTTACAAGTGATAGGAGTATATAGCCCAGAAGAAGGGAAAACAGAAGACTCAATAGAATTTTACGAAATGCTACAAAAAGAAATAAACAAAAGTAATCCAAATGACTATTTAATAATAGCAGGAGATATGAATGCCAGAGTAGGAAATAAACCAATACCAAAGATAATGGGCAAATATGGAGAGGATACACTAAACACTAATGGAAAAAGACTAATAGATTTTGCAAATTTCAATAATCTGAAAATAACAAATGCCTTTTATCCACACAAAGATATACACAAATACACGTGGTGCGCCAGAGGTCACAAAAGTATAATAGATTATACAATAGCAAATCAAAAAGGAGCTGAGATAGTTCTAGATACAAGGGTATATAGAGGAAGTGATATCACCTCAGACCATTTTCTTTTAATTTCAAAATTAGCAATACCAGCTAGATGGAGAAAGCAACGAGCAAAGAATTACAAAACCAATCAAGAAAAAGATAAATATACATTTAAGACTCAACTACTGAGTGAGGAATCAATAAGAGGCCTATATAAGAAAAGACTAGATAAACTCATACAACACAAACCAATAAGTAAAAATATAAACCAAGAATGGGAAGAGATAAAGCAAACGATAATACAAGCAGCAACAGAAGCATTAGGTACAAGAAAAATAAACAAAAGAAAGAAAGGCTTAAAATTTTGGAACGAAAATATTGCGCAAATAATAAAAGAAAAGAAAGAAGCCTACATAAAACACTTGAGTCAAAAAACAGAAGAAACCCTAATAGAATACAAAAGAAAAACAGCTATTGCAAGAAAAGAAGTAAGAAGAATTAAAAGGGAATCGTGGGATAAATATATAGCAGACTTAGAAAATAATGTACATGGTATACAACAGAGAGCCTACAAAATTCTAAAGCACCTAAATAAAGAAGAAAAAGATGATATAAAATTAAATAGAATAACAAGTGAAGAATGGTTACAATATTTTCAGAATTTGTGGACAAAAAAAGAAACAGAAGAAGAAAACGAAGAATTTATAATGGAAATAAATGAAGAAGTGGACCCTATCACATACGAAGAGCTACAGCTTACCTTAGATAAGAACTGCAGGAACAAAAAAACGCCAGGAATAGACAATATTAACAATGAACTAATCAAACACGCCTCAGAAAAGCTAAAATATAGATTACTGGCATTGTTTAATATATGCTGGAAGTTTGGCTATGTCCCAGAACAATGGAAAATAGCATCAATATGCCCAATATTCAAAAAAGGGGATAGAAATAACTGCAGTAATTATAGAGGAATAAGTATATTGAATACTTGCTATAAACTATATGCAGCAATAATAAAAAATAGATTAAATATCATAATGGAAAATATAGTACTAGAAGCTCAGAATGGGTTTAGAAAAGGAAGATCCTGCATCGACTGTGTATTTGTCCTAAATCAAATAATTGAAAAACACAGAGAATATAATATTCCCACATATATGGTGTTTTTAGATTTTGAAAAAGCTTTTGACAATGTACATAGAAAGATACTATGGCAAATAATGGAAAACAAAGGCATACCAAAACACTTGATAACAATAATTAGAGAGCTATATAAGGACAACTTGATAATGATCGATTCAAATCAAAATAGAACAGCGACAATAAATAAGGGAGTTAGACAAGGGTGCCCATTATCACCCACATTATTTAATTTATATATAGATGACATTGTCAGAGAATGGCAGAACAATTTAAATGTACATTTTAAAATAAACAATACAAATTTAGATGTAATGTTATTTGCAGACGATCTAGTTTTAATAAGTGGCTCATATGCAAAATGCATATGCAAAAAGCTCTATTTCAACTAAATAAAATAAGCCAAAGATATAAAATAAAAATATCACCAAATAAAAGTAAAGTAATGGCTTTTAGAGGACCAGAAACAATAAGAGCAAAAATAATAATACAAGAGACAATATTAGAACAAATAAACTGTTTCAATTATCTAGGCTGCAGCGTCTCATACATAAAAATGATGATATAATAAACAAAATAAATAAATTTAACCAAATATGCGGCACCATCAAACAAAACTTAAAAACCACGAGGAAAGAGACAAAAATAAAATTTTATAAAGTGATGGCTGTTCCAGTTTTAACATATGGGTCTGAATGTTGGACAATGACCAAACAAATAGAGAAAAGGTTAGAATCAGCAGAGATGCGCTTCTTAAGACATGTAGCAGGATATACATTAAAAGACAGGAGAAGAAGTGTAGATATACGAGAAGAACTAAGAATTTTTAATTTAATAGAAAGAATTAAAGAAAATCAAAAGAACTGGAAACAACATGTGGAGAGGATGGAGGAAAACCGCTATAGTAAACTGGTTTTAAGATATACACCAAAAGGCCAAAGAAATGTTGGCCGACCTAAAAGAAGATGGACAGAGCAGTTCTAAATTGTGGGACCCGAACAAGCCATAAAGGCTTAAACCGTGATTGATGATGATGATGATGATGATGATGATGATGATGATGATGATGATGACGAAAAAATCAAAATATAAAAATATGACGTCAAGATTGAAAAGAGATAATGTACAGATTTCACATAGTCTGAACCCAGTTGGAGAGGAATTGCCACTAAACCAGATGCCGATGCAATTATTGAACATTGAACTGAAGTACAGAAATACTTCTTTGGTCAACAACAGCCAAGGCTTAGCTTCAAAGAGTTTGAAAACTCAGAAAATCTTCATGTTCCTGTTTATTGCTGAGATGTCACATGACAAATTAAGAAAGTGTTTTTTTTTATTTTATTATTTTTATCCATGAAGAAAAAGTTACAGGCTTGTCATTGAAGAGAACTGAGGAAAACCTGGAAAACACCTCTATTAGGAAGGACGGTTTCCTGGTGAAATGGGGCAGTGAGCTTGTAAGTTTATAAATCCATTTAAAGAATAGAAAAACCTAAAACTCATTGATGGCGATGAGAATGACGGTAGCACCGCAAGAATAATAAACAATGTCACACCATTAAAATGTTAAAAATTACAAATTTCCGGTCTTAGTTTTAAAAACTAAAACAGAGCTTTCGCCGGGTGACATCATCAGTGTAGTGAGGAGTATGTGGTCACGTGGTGTCGTGACTCTCCAGACACGAAGCGATCGATATCGACACAGACACAAGGACAGGTGGAGGGGAAGCATTTTGTTATGACGGACAGGTTTCCAAGTGTTGCTAAGGCGAAAACCAGTATCTCTGTTTGTATTATGCTGTAATATTTCTACACTTTCTCTTCTGGCCAGATTGAAATAACTCGCTAAAAACCAATTGAAGAACATAAACCAGGCAGAACATGCTCTCAATGAATGCCACGGGATTTATTTTGAAGTGCTTGCCAGAACTAAAGGTTATTGGAAACCTGTCCTTCATAACAAAATACTTCCCCTTCCCTCCGCCCCTACATCTGTGTCGATATCGATGGGTCCGTGTCTGGCTAGCCATGACATCAGTGACCACATACATCTCACTACACCGATCGATGATGCCCGTCGTAGTCACCCGGCGAAAGCAGATCGGACATTTGTAATTTAACACTATGAACACCCCCGTCAGAACTTAAGATGTTATAATGTCGAATTACACAAAGAAATGAAGTCTTTCTACAACCACTTACAGTTCACTTTAACGGCTGCTTATTTTTCACAGTACAGTTAGTTGTTACTCTTATTATTCGTTCATTTCCTCTTTATTTTTCTTTCAGTTGCTAAAGAAAATGACGACAAAAAAGCTTATTTTGAGCAACTAAACCTATTTGAAAACTTTTTACTCAAAGAATAACATCTCTTTACTTGCTGGTCTACATGTCAAATGCAAAGCACTTGGAATGAAATTTATCTATATAACATAAACAGCAACGAGAAATTGCATTTTAGAACTAAATTCCTCTATTTTACTATTAGTAATAGATTTTAAATTTCAAGCCCTATCGTTTTTTCAATGCCATCCCCTTTTCCTTACGAACTTTGTGATCTTTTCCCCCTTGAAATGGTGGACTTCTCAGTCCAGGATACCCTTAAGGCATCGCTATATTGTCCTAAATGGATATTATCCTACTATGGAAAACTGATATGCTTGATATGGATTTGTGGACACGCGGGAAATAACGAAACTAGAGATGAGCTTGGATTGAAACTGAAGTTGAACGCGCTCAATTTCAATTTCTTACACAAAGAAGGAACTGAAGCTGCAAATGAACAAATGGTGTATGCCTTAGGTGAACATGTTAAGTTACAAGAATGTTCCATTTTCCTACAGTTCAAGACGAGCTATCAATGAAACATATGAGTCCTCTTTTGTGTTGACAATTTATGACGACTTGCAAAATTGAAACCATACTTACAAAAATTCTATTTACCTCCTCTCAATGCCTATATCTACTCTGATGATCAGGGGTAGGTTCTGGTCTAATGTAACCATATTTGCCTCGTAGACCCAAGATCGCAGGTCCAATCCTAGATTCTCCATCGATAGATATTTTCGGGCGTAAAAATTGTAAGAATGGCTTCCTTCGGGAAGGAAGTAAAGCCGTGGGTCCCGTGTCATATATTTACGGCACGAAAAAGAAACAGGCTGGAACCAGGGACCTCAAGAATGTAAGTTAAGAACTCTGCCCACTAGCACATGGTCTCAACCTCTATCATTTCCAGATACTTATTTTTCCCTACAAGTGAAAACCATCGGGAAATAAACAGAAACGCTGACGGTGAATTTTTGGATTATATTCTTCATATATTACAATTACTGTCAAGTACGTCTATGTGAGTTCTACTTAAGCCTGTCAATTTGTAACATTTTGTGTTTTCTTACATTCAGTTAGGTATATAATTAATTCGTATGCAGCCTATTTTAATGGTTCTGTGAACTTCGAATTTAAGTCTTGAACCCAAATACGTAGGGTAATTCTTTTCTTATGTACTCGGTTTGTGATTTTAGTAACTTTAATAGTAAAAATTAAAGTTTACCAGGCAGGTAAAACCGGTTAAAACCGCGCACTGATCGAAACTTGCCAACCTTGCATGTGTTAAACCCGTATCACCTGTTTAGTTCAGTTAATTAAATAGACAAGCGATACTTTCCCTCAATTTAGACATTTTATAATAATATAAATGGAACCAAGTTGTTGTTAACATAACTTTAATTGTATTTGAATCTATTATAAAATAAACTTATGATTAAATGGGAAAACTAAACCTTATTTATTTCTCTCTCTCTCTCTCTCTGTTCTATATTAATTTTTTTTATTTCAATATAATAAACATTACCAAAACTTCGATTTATTATAATATTATTTTGTAACAGCTGTCACGTTACTATGTAAAGTTTAATAAATGTATAGTTGATAAAATAAATGCAAACACATACCTACGGGTACAGAAACGGCTCAAAATGGGGATATAGATTAATGAAAAGTTAAAAGAAAATTTGAATGAATAAACTTTTTCTCATTTTTGTTGCTATGCATTGACGTAATATAGTAGTAGTAATAGTAGTAGTAGTAGTAGTAGTAGTAGTAATAGTAGTAGTAGTAGTAGTAGTAGTAATAGTAATAGTAGTAATAGTAATAGTAGTAGTAGTAGTAGTAGTAGTAGTAGTAATAGTAGTAGTAGTAGTAGTAGTAGTAATAGTAATAGTAGTAGTAATAGTAGTGGTAGTAGTAGTAGTAGAAGTAGTAGTAGTAGTAGTAATAGTAGTAGTAATAGTAATAGTAGTAGTAATAGTAGTAGTAGTAGTAGAAGTAATAGTAGTAGTAATAGTAGTAGTAATAGTAGTAGCAGTAGTAGTAGTAGTAACAGTAATAGTAATAGTAGTAACAGTAATAGTAGTAATAGTAATAATAATAGCAGTAGTAGTAATAGTAGTAGTAATAGTAGTAATAGTAGTAGTGGTAGTAGTAGTAGTAATAGTAGTAGTAGTAATAGTAGTAATAGTAGTAGTAGTAGTAATAGTAGTAGTAGTAGTAGTAGTAGTAGTAGTAGTAATAGTAGTAGTAATAGTAGTAGTAATAGTAACAGTAGTAGTAATGGTTATTATTATTCCTTTGTGAATTCGTTTGTTTATCTAGATTAAGGTTTGCTTTTTCTTGAAAAGAGTGATATTACTGAAGAAATTTCGACTAAGGCCAGGTAAACTGTTATCCGTCTCCAAAGCAAGTATTTTAGAGTTCTAAAAATAACAAAACGCTTAAAATTCCTGTAATAAGGGTTTAAGAATACAGAAATGAATTTAACTTTTATCGAAAAGTAATTTCCCATATGGAGAGAATGATCTAGCTATCTAAAACACACAAACGTTTGGCAGTTGTTTAAGAAATCTGCTTCATTTACTATGTCTACTATGCTTATGGAAATATGAAGGTGCAAGCAATATATAAAAATGACCTACCATTGTGTGCAAACTCTTCGTATTGTCGTAGTAATTGTTGGCGATCAGTTTTTCCGTTCA
The DNA here is from genome assembly GCA_030762175.1 of Metallyticus violacea. Taxonomy (NCBI): domain Eukaryota; kingdom Metazoa; phylum Arthropoda; class Insecta; order Mantodea; family Metallyticidae; genus Metallyticus; species Metallyticus violacea. The sequence continues at coordinate 106,026,579 of CM060840.1, read as the reverse complement.
CTAGTAGAGGAATGCTGTCCAACATCAGCACCTAGAAAAGAAGCAGTTTAAAATATTTACGTCTAGATTACGTACTTTGAATGTTACCAGCTTTGGATCTTGTCCGTAAAATTAATGGCTTGCGAATTCCAAAGCTGATATTTCATCATATCAATGTTTTAAGCTCAAACACATATAGTAGTTTGCTGCCAATCCGGAATTAATATTGCATCAAGAATGAGGGGAGCGAGTGGTAGAATGTGTATAATTATGTACTTCTCCGCTTTCAAACCTTGCTTGCTCATTCGTTGAGCAACCGGAAGCGAGCCGTTGCCATAGTAACGCTCACTGTTTCCACATTGTGTACGCTGAAGTGTTGCAATTATTACTGCAGTACATGCAGCAGGAAACGGCTTGGGTATTTCGCGGGATAAGTTGTAAGTGCACCGATAATATCTATGACTTCTTTTTTACTAAATTAAACAACTTTCCTGCCATGGCAATTAAATCACAACAATGATTAATGCCGAATGTAAACATTCCGAAATATTTACTATTACGTTTAAGGTTAAGTAACCGGGTTGGCGGTTGGCGATTACGTTGGCACTACCCACTCCTGTGAATTATAGCTAGCGTACGTTACAGCTTTAATTTAATGCTGGATAATTCTGACAAAATGATTGCTGAAGTTTCAAGTTTCTGTTTTTTCACAAAATCAATGAAAAGTGTTGCTCCAAATAATAATACTGATACAATACTCTAATACACTAACAAACTTGATAAGATAATCATTTCAGCATATGGTAGACTTTTCTTGTGTAGTAAAACACTGTAAAAAATGAATACAGAAACATTAGGTGGTATTTGTGCTACGCTGGCATGCACCTTAACCTAACTTTTTTATATCCCGGTAAAATTAAAAACATTTGCACTTTCTCAGCCGAAAATAAAGCAGGGATTTAGCGGAAAAAACAAAGCAACAATAATAATAATAATAATAATAATAATAATAATAATAATAATAATAATGGATAAATGTGCTTCATGAAAAACTAAGCAACGCCGAAAACCAGAGTAAAAAAGCACGATTTCCGCACTTTAATTAATGTAGTGTCCTACATAATTACCTTTTATTTCAGTGACAAATACGGGAATTTCATGTTCATTATAAAAATAAAAGCGCACATTTATTATAGTTAACGTTTTAACTAACACCGACTCTTTTGCGTTAAACACTTTAGTTAGTTGTGGCAATAACATTTAAGAAGTAAACCAAACTCGGAACGGATTTTACGAGCAAGAACATCAAAGGTGCCGACACAAGCTGTTCATGTGGCAAAACTTTTATAATTATGTGTGAAGGTTTAAAAATACCAGAGTAACATTCATATATTTAAAGAAAGAAACTGGCGAATATGCTATAAATTATAAGATGAAAGGGGAGTAACTTAAATTCGTAATTTAATTCAGCAGTTGGTAAAATGAAGAAGATATTTTTTATTTGAATATGTGGCTGCTAAAGAACGAAGTTTAGAAATAATTTATATAAACCTCAGGAGAAGAACAAGGATCTACAGAGTTGGAAGTAGATGATTCCTGAAGAAAAAAAAATATTGATAACGTGATGAGCAAGTTAAGTGGATTGGCAGGCGGAGGAACACACAGGTCGCATTTGAACTGTTTATGGGAAAAAAAAAAAAAAAAAAAAAAAACCCCAACTCTCTCTCTCGGCGGTCTTAGTTTACTGATCTAATGAATAAATTTGCAAATAAACGACCACGAATTGATAATAATCTCAGCAAAACAAACAGGGGGGGTGAGAAAAGACGCAGTATCAAGAGAAAATGAGTACGTTTTCAGAGTGGTTCAAAGTATCGTTAAATGGATCCTTGTCCGCGCGAGGCAAATTAAACGTGTACGACATATTGTTACTGTCTCGGCTATCTGCTAAGCTGAAGCTGTTATTATACACCGACAAAATCTATCAGTAGCGTATTGCGTTCTGCATTGCGTGTATATTTATTTTTGTGACAGGGGAACGCTAGGTTTACCAGAAACGTGCAGCAAATGATAATGCTCGTATAAAATGCAGGAGAAGCCCTGTAGTGTAATGCATAGGACTTTTTAATCACTCTGTATGGGTCATTGCTGGATATTCAGACAAGAATGAGAAAATCTATGTCTAGATAGAGCTGATATGATACATTCAGAATTTATGGAAAGAAAATAAACATTTATCTCTGAATGTTTTCTTTTGTAGTCCGGAGTATTTATGTTTGGAATAGTAAACTTCAATAGTCAATCTCCTACAACAAATACAATTAAAGCAACCTTATAGCAAATTGCACATATTTTGAAACAGTTTCTACGGGTCCACCCCAACTGAAATGTGTGTGTGTGTAAAATTGTAAGACCAACCACCATTAATATCTTCATCATTAATTAAAATGCACAAAACAGTAATATATATATATATATATATATATATATATATATATATATGTGTGTGTGTGTATGTGTGTGTGTGTGTGTGTGTGTGTGTCGTGAAGCAAAACTTTAAAATGTGAATTCCATGTCATCAAAAGAGAAAGTTCTCTGGTGCAACTGTCTACGGTAGTGCAGCAATAAACGGGTTAGAGCCAAGGGGATAATAAACCGCCCTATAAACGAAAGGGCCAAATACCGCTTCCTAAAAAAACCTGCCTTTGGCGTAGGTTAATAAAGTCCAGGTTTTGGAATACGTTAAGGGGAATGAACCCGCCAGCCGTTTGTGCAGTTAACTTTAAACCAACCAATGTAAATAAATGTTTTAAACTTTCAAATAGTAACGGGTGCCATACGTTGGCAGGGGAATATGAACCAGCCAAAACAGCTCATGAGTCCGTGCCTTAACGACCTCGGCCACCCGTGGCGGTAATACCAGTAATAGATATAATAAAATCAATATACCTGTCTAATCTTAAAGTGTCTACATAGAAAAACACTGAATGTCAATGAATTATTCAATAGTATTTTGTGAACTCTGTGCCAATAAACATTGTTTTTTGATCTTGATCCATTTGGTCCATTTGATGCAGTTTTAACATTTAATACAGGGAATATAGAAGAATTAGCGCTTTGAGTGAGCTGTCAATAGACCCGATTACACACAACAGTATAACTTCAAGAACAGGATCGTATACGTATCAAAACAATAGAGAGAATGTGGAGGGAAAAAAAAAAAAAACACCTGCAAGAAGGGAGAGGAGAAACAAGAGGAAGACCAGAGAGGATGAGGCGATTGGCGAATATGGACCACGGCACTTTTTAATATGTGTTAACCAGGTACGAGTAATAATTAAATTGTAAACTTTAACGCCATTTCTCAGTTCAACATTTTTACATATTTCTACCACACTATTAAAGATAATTAAATTAAACTTCTACAGCCTGTTCTTATGATAAAGATCTACAAGATAAGAAGGGATTTTTTTTGTAATTCATATATGTTTCAAAATATAGTAATTTAATTACAATATTTATTTAAATATATATTGTTATAAAATTATATTTTGATTACCAATTAAACTATCAGAAATCTGATTTTTATTATTATAAATGAGGAAATTGCACATGATAATACTTTGAAGTTGATATCTGAATCCAGTTTTGAGAAACGTGCCCCTGAAAAATGGAACACTAACATGAACGAGATAGGGCAGGCTTGGTGCTCCTCAAGTCAGAGCTAATCTGTACACAGTAGTTGTCTTTGACGTAACATTCTTTAGTTACAGTATATGGTAGGAACCACGTCCCTGCAATTAAATTTATTTCGCCATGTTGCTAGCAAAGCTATAGGCATTGTTGTCTAGACGGATCTCTAGTACACATTTCCTTGCCAGCTTTTCAATTGACCTGGAGCTTCTAATAGAAGAACACGACACTACTGGCATTTTGTCTCAAAATAATGCTCTACTTGAACTAGCACGTTCTCCAATAAGCTCCATTTTTAATTCATGCTATTGCAACAGCGGTAAGAGAGATATTTTCTGTGTACGAGGAATTCATTCACCTACTTTCACTACCTTCCCTACCAAGCGCTAATGTAACAATTTAGAAACCTGTTACTACTATAAAATATACACATACTTATGTACTTCGGTATTCGTCAGTTTTAAACTTAACGCTATGTCATCATATGCTGCTGGAGTGTTGTTTCTTGTTTTGCTGTTTTACATTCATTTGATACAAGGATTTGGACATGGAAGTACTTTATATAGTGCGGTGCAAGGATGTCAATAGCAATATGCACCGTTTTTGTATACAGAGGGTGCTAAAAATGTATACACACTTCAAGCAAAGAAAAAACATTACAAAACTGAATTCACACAAACAGAAAATGATGAGCCCTAATCATCTTAGACTTTTATAGTTACAACAGTTGCTCAAAATACCCACCATCGGCGTCGATATACTTCTGAGTACGTTGAACGACTGATTGTGCAACGTTTGCGAAAGTGTCCTCAGCGATTGCAGCACATGCCGTTTCAATTTCTTCTCGAAGTGCTGCCAGTTTACCTGGTTTTCTACGGTACCATAAGTCTCAAATTTGTCTCGAATGCGTGCAATTGTTACTCGCGTTGGCGGTTCTGTTCTGTACACACGTCTCCATTGCCTTTGAACTTCAACAGCATTCTCGGTTTTCCAATACCACTTTAAAATTGCTTTCTGCTGTTCAAATGATAATCTTGGCTCCATTTTGTTGTAGCAACGCTAGCATAACGTAATGTGAGCCACATCTGTTTACAGAACATCATACTACAGATTACTGTTGTTTTTCGATTCAACTTTGAAATATATTAAATAGATATCTACTATGAAACAATTTTAAACTGCAAAATTGTTTAGTTATACCTATATACATATGTTTTTGATTTGGCATTTTATTTTAAAGCTTTTACTTGGTCTCCTCTATTAGCTTTACCATTGTTAAAAATTAGATTATATTTTTTTATTCTAAGTGTCTAGTAATTATTTTGGGAGGCACGTATTTATGTACACTTTTCTTGCACGAGTTTAAATTTGGACACGTTGTGGCTCGAACCTTTCAAAATGTTCAGAAGCCTGGGGATAAGAAAGCAATTCCCAATTCAGGCTTGAACTTTAAACTTTTATGATCATTTGAAGAAAACGGATAACTGGATCCTACATGAATTAAATCAGCATAAAAACGTTGTGGGTCCTATGTCTGCTCTTCATTCTTTTGCGCAACAAAAAGTATCCCTTTCTGTATCGTATTGTGTCTTGCATAAAAAAAATGGATTTGCAAAAGACCGGCCATTGGCTGAATCTCAATGAAGCGCCGAAACACTCCACAAAACCAAAATTACATCAGAGGAAGTACTAGGGATCTTTATGATAGCTTAATCTTCTACTTCTTGGCGAAACACATACTTTGAAAAAGTACAAGGGTAGGTTCCAAACGACCTAAATTTTCTAAGTATGATTAAGACAAACAAAATATTCAGAAGTTTTGTCTACAAAATGGGCATAAACAGCATCCATCACTTCTTCGTCACACTTAAATTTCCTTCCTCGAAGACTCTTCTTGAGTTTTGAGAAGAAGAAATAGTCACTGGGAGCTAGATCTGGGCTGTAGGGTGGATGGTCGATTTCCTTGAAGCCACCTTTCTTCACAGCTTCCTTTGCAACAAGAGTTGTGTGCACAGGCGCGCTGTCGTGAAGAAGACGCACACTAGCACTCAGCTTTCCTCGACTTTTCTGTTTGGTGGAAGCACATAGTCTGTGCAGTAGGCCAGCATAGTACTCCCCATTTACTGTGGTGTTCCTCTCCTTGAAGTCGATGAAGAGTATTCCTTCACAGTCCCAAAAGATTGTGGCCATGATTTTCTTGGTTAACTGAGTGACCTTGGCCTTAGAGGCGGTGCTTCGCCAGGTTTACCCCACTCTATTGATTTTCTTTTGAACAAGGATCATATTAGAGGACCATAGTTTCACCTCCTGTAACAATTGTTGGCAGATCTTCTCTCTCGTAACCACAGCAGAGCTCCAAAAATGCCTGACAACAGATGACTCGTTGCTGCTTTTGGACGAGGAAAGAAGTCTAGACGCCCATCTTGCACTAACCTTATTCACGGTTAAATGTTCGTGAACACTTCCAAGGACTGTTGTTTTAGAAAGGCCCAACCTTGTTGCTATTTCTGTAACTTTGAGCCGCCGGTCTTCCACAATTTCTCCTTCCACAAGAGCGAAGTTTTCAGGAGTGAGCACCTCCAAGGGCCGACCTGCACGCTCTTCGTCTTCAATATTTTCTTGACCCATTCGAAAAAGTTTGGCCCATTCTTTTACGGACAATATGAGGGGTGTGTTTCCCCATATACACCGTCCAATCGGTGTTTAATTTCATTTGGAGTATGTACTTCTTTTGTGAGGAGTTTTATAACAGCTCGAAACTCCATTTTGAACATGTCACTATTTCTACGCATAGCCATCTTTATGCAATTATATCTGAACAACTGAACACAGCGAAACGGAAGTTACAGCTGCAATATTTACTTAACAGATAACGTATGACACCAGATAAGGGTTTTGTGAAGGCGG